>JASXTE010000011.1:7407500-8007500 GCA_030280995.1 Hemileia vastatrix
TATCTGTTCTTCTCACTTTTTCTTCCAAGGCATCTACCCTTACCTTTAGTCTCAAGCTGTCTGTCCTTAACTCCTTTATGTGGGTAGACAGATTCTTTACCTGCTGAGACAACGGCATCTTTTTTATCCTGAAGCCTTTTGGAAGCTCTTCTGGTGGGTTTGTCATGGGCTTCTGATCCTGAGTATTGTCCACTAGGATTTCTACTTCTTCCATCTCTACATCCTGTTTGGGGCAAGGATTTATTAGTTTGAGAAATTCTTCTTGTTAAAGGAGAACTTACAGAAGTAGGCTTATCATAATCAATTAAGTCTAGTTCTTCTTCACGTGCAGAAAAACAACTTTGATCAGTCATTTTAAGATTCTACTGAAATGAAGGAAAGAGACAAAAATTAATTAGTCTTTATTTTTACTTTTTATTTAACAGAAATAAAATAAAAATAATAAAAGAAAATCTTTTTAGGATAAAAATCAACTTAAATAAAATTAATAAAAAAAATTTTAAACCAGGATAATCCAATCAACTGTAGAAATAAATTAGAATTTCTATTAATTTTTTATTTTCAGGATTTAAATCAACTAATTTATTACCAGGATTTATTGTCAACTGAAATACTCAAATATGAATCTTTATTAATTAAAAAATTTATTTTAACTGATCACTTAACTACCAGGACTTAATGTCAACTGAAGTAATTAAATATGAAGTTTTATTTTTAAATTTTATTACTGATCACTTAACTACCAAGGCTTAATGTCAACTGAAGTAATTAAATATGAGTTTTATTAATTAAAAAGATTTATTGGATTACCAGGACTCAAAGTCAACTGAAGTAATTAAATGTGAATTATTTATTAATAAAAAATATTATTGTCAGGACAATTTGTCAACTGGAACAATTAAAATTTAAATTAATCAGGACAAATGTCAACTGAAAAATTATAATAATTATTTTATTAATAAAAAATATTATTGTCAGGACAATTTGTCAACTGGAACAATTAAAATTCAAATTAATCAGGACAATTGTCAACTGAAAAATGATAATTAATATTAAAATATAATTATTTTATTACTTCTGGGACTAAGAACAGTTATTGCTCTATTATGGTCAACCAGGAAAAATAAAAAAAATATAATAATAAAATTAAATTCCAAATTACCAGACACCTCCCCCTGCAAAATGAGCAAATTAATGCCACTTACAGAGTGCTGAGTAAAAGGAAATACCTAGAAAATGAAGAGTGAAGAGTAACCCACAAATAGTAATAACAATATTTACCACGATATATACGATCTTTAGTCAGTATATGAGCTTAAGTTTTGGAGCACGGTTTGATTCCCGTTCGCAGCAAAAACTTTTATCATGTGACGTATGACGTTCGTCGTTTTCTTGCCTCCACTAGTCCTTTACAGGTACTTGTACGCCGATGGTCCCCTTGATTACGCCTCAAGTAACGTTGTGCCATCGATATTTCAGAAAGGATCCCAATTGTCAAGGTTCAATTTTGGTCTAGAAGCTTTGGTACGGTGTTATATGAAGATTTTAAGGATTACTTGGACTCTAAATAATTTAGTACGTATTTTTTCAATCAAAGATGATTATTTTACTCAATTTAAAAGAGGTATGATTAAAATATTAATATAAATTATATATTAGAGTTACGTATTGTAAATACTAATGCTATAGATTATAAGAATAAGTTTTGATTTGTTATTATTGTAATAAAGTGATGTAGTAAATGAATGATTCAAAAAGACAAAAAAGAGAGGCCTTTTATAGGCAAAGGAGAGACAAAGCACGGCAATCAAATTCTAAAAACAGTAGTATGAGAGAGAGAAAAGAACATTCCAGAAGGAGTCTTTCAAATAATAAAGTTATTCTAAAAAGAAGGCGTCAAAAAGATGTATTTACAGAGTATGTCAGAAATACATCAATATATTTAATATTTACTGTAGAAGTCAATTCTAAATAAGAAATTTGAATTTTTTGTATATATTTAATATTATTTGAATATTTAAATCTTATTTTATCTTAATATCTATTTTTTAATATAAAATTTTATTTTTTTCCAACCTGTCAAATGAGCACGGTGTTAGAGAAAAATATAAGGGACAAAATTATATTTTTAATTTTAATTATTTATTTAATTTTTTAATTTTAACATTCTGTAATTAGTTAATTTATTATAACTAATTTTAATGTAACTAAATTATAATTAAATAATAATTAAAATGATAAGGTGCGGCTTCATCCAGTAAATAATTAATTATTTCACTGGGTAAGTCTAGTAGCCTGGATGACATAACCAATCACATATTCAAGAAATAATAACTACATATGTATACAGTAAAAACACGCAGATGGCAAGGACAATGCATTATGTAATCACAATAATTGAAACTAAATATTAATGAAGCAAAAGGCTAGTGGAGATGAAATAAGAAGCATACATACAGGGTAACACATTTTCCCTCATGCATTTCTCTTTTCAATCAGCATTTGAGAAACATAGTTTTTTTTTTCATGCACCATCATCAAAATGAGAATCAAAAATTAAAAAAAAATTTTTTATACATTTAATACATAGAAATAATATGTATACATGCTGTTGTGTCTTTTCTTTTTTTGGGGCACCAATATTGCAGGGCTACTTTAAACCTAAGAAGTAAGCTAAGTTTGAAATTGCATACATGAGGCAACATGTCGCCTCATGTATGCATTATGGGTTCTCCTATATAGAAGAATATAACAGCACTTATACATTTGTCTGTTGAAACATGCATACATGAGGAGACATGTCGCCTCATGTATGCATGCATGTGTAATAATATTAATTTGGTCATTTTTACCTATATTTTTTGGCCCTAGCAGAGGCCCTGCATGCATATATTTATTACCTTGTATTCCACATGCATACATGAGGCGACATGTCGCCTCATGTATGCATGTGTGTTAGCCCATGTAAATATACAAAATGACTGTTTAACATATACAATTAAACATGTATGCAATAAAACACTATCCTTGCCTTTGAACTTTATTAGTAGCCTGGCGATGCCTTTACTTAACTGCATACATGAGGCAACATGTTGCCTCATGTATGCAATATCTCTACATATATAATTAAAAATTTAAATTACAAGTTGCATACATGAGGCAACATGTCACCTCATGTATGCAATATCTCTAAATTTTTAATTTAAAATCTAACTTACAAGTTGCATACATGAGGCGACATGTCACCTCATGTATGCAAAATTGATCAAAATGTATTAAATTGAATACATGAGGCAACATGTCACCTCATGTATGCAAAGTACATGTTTTTGTAGCGGCTATTAATAACCATGCTAACTATTTTGCATACATGAAGCGACATGTCGTCTCATGTATTCAATTTAATACATTTTGATCAATTTTGCATACATGAGGCGACATAGAGATATTGCATACATGTTTAATTGTATATATTACATAGTTATTTTGTATATTAAAATGGGCTAACACACATGCATACATGAGGCGACATGTCGCCTCATGTATGCATGTGGAATACAAGGTAATAAATATAAAATATTGATCAATTACAAGCATGCATATATGAGGCGTGTGGAATACAAGTTAATAATTATATAATATTGATCAATTACAAGCATGCATATATGAGGCAAGATGTCACCTCATGTATGCAAAGTTCAAGTTTTTTTAGAAGCTATTAATAACCCTGCTTACTATTTTGCATACATGAGGCGACATGCTATACATGGTGCTAAAAGTTATGTATATAGTCTCATAACATTGCAAAAAGATGCAATATTTTTAATTTATTTGTATTTGGCGCATTATAGTATGAGTTATGCTTTACTTTTTTACATTAGTTGCACAAATGTAATGCAACCTTCCTTAGTCATGCCTGCAACCTATGCAACCATATTTTGCATAGAATTTCTTAATATAAGCTGAGAAGTCTACCTGTCTCATCCACAAACTTCTCTACTCTTAACCACCTCTTTTCAAAAACTATCAACGCAGAACACAGATGTCTCAACAAGCTCAATCCCCAGCCTCAATCCCCAGTCAGGCACCTCCCAGCTCACCCTCCTGTCCAGATGTAGAGCTGCCTCAACGAAAATCCAGTTCTAATGATTCATACCATTCCCTGTTTTCAGCTCAAGATGTGGATCCTCAGGTGAATGTGACATCTGGTGAGTAATTTTTTTTATATATTAGTTAAAACTTTTATTAAAATTTCATTTTATACATTGTTTTTATTGATGTAGAAGCTTTAACTGTTGCTCCTCAACAACCCTCCAACACTGTGGAGTCCGGTGATGCAGTGAACAGTGAATCTGACACATCAGGTCAGAACCAGTAACATTGTTCTTTCTACAGAAGCTGATTGTTTTTTCATAGATGACATACCTCTTGCTCAAGAAGCCAAAGAAAGAAAACCATCTTCTTCAAGCTGTGTATTGAAAAATGAGGTGTATAGAATTTCTACTGAGGAGTTTATCTTGCAGTACACCAAATTTCAAACTGGTGTTGAATCAATCTTAAATGGAACTTTACTTGCGGATTCAGCTATGAAGAAGGTGCAGGATCTTTTGGATCTTGTCCAAGAGCAGAAAAATGGTCAGTTTTTTTCACTGTTTTCATTATAAGTATTTAGTAGTAATTTTTTCTTTCAGCTGTTTCTTCTGGGTCTCAGCTTCCTCCAGAGGAAAAAATGGTTATCATTGACCTCACCACTGATGATCAACCCTCTAGGCGTCCAAAGAGAAAATCAGCTGCAGCAGCCCCTAACTATAATATACCTACTGACTCTGAGGATGACACCTTCAACCCTGCTTCAAAGAAGAAGAAACTTACAAAAAAATCACTCACCACAACAACCACCAACCCTGCCACCCAATCTTCAGCTCCTTCAACATCCAAAATTGTGTCTGATAAAGCCATCCCTAATACTGCTTCTCCAACTGCTCCTCTCATCCCTATCTCTGCTGCTCCTGCTCTTTCTCAACCTGTAGTTTCCACCCTTACAACTGCTTCCCCTCATCCCACTTTACCAGCCCCAACTTCATCAACCTCAGCTCCTATAAATGTTGTTTCCAGACCTCCACCACCAAAATCAACCCAGCCTCCAAGTGCCAAAGATACCACCGTTCTACTCTCTAAATCCAATACCCCAGCTGTTACCACTAGACCTCTCCCCTCTGTCACTACTTCTGTCACTACTTCTGTCCCAGCTGCTTCTCCACCTTTAGCCACTGGTCCTACTTCTATCCCACCTTCACAGCCTGCCCCCGCCCTCACACCCACCTCAGCTTCACAGACTCAGTTATGACCCTCTCCAGCTCCCCCTCTCCCTGAATCAGCCTCAACTTCTAGCAAAGAAAGTGACAACTACATTCCCCCCTTTGAGAGATCCTACCAGTTTATCTTTCCAGAATTCAGAGATAAAATCACTGAAATTTGTAAAATATATGATACAAGATTACCCGACGAGTCCTGGAGAAACTTGGCATTCCGCTCCTATGAAATCCTCAATCAACATTCTGCTCTTAAAGATCAGTCACTGATGGATTTAAGAAACATTAACCTTAAATTCAATTCATCATCTTCTACTGTTGGAGAGTGGCTCAGTGAGGTCACTACACTTGGTAAATATTTTTTCTTATTTTTCACTTTTATTTTTTTTATTTGGCTTACAAGTTCCATAGCCCCTTTGTTCCTCCAACCATCTATCTTTGAACTTTGGAACAGAAAGGATGTTTTTGACATGAAGATTTTGAAGCAGAGGTCTGCTAATGTTACTAGTTTATTCATCAACCTTTCTTCTCTTGCACTTCCATCTGAATCAAGTAAGCGTGATTGGGCCAGCTTAATCATGGAATCAATCCAGCTATCAGGAAATACACTTGACTCATCCATAAGAGATGTTTCCAATGAAAATGCAAATGAAGAAAGTGTTTTTAATATTATCCAGGACATTGAGAAGATGATGTACAAGCAAAAAGTTGACGTTGAAAAAATCGGCTCAGCTTCTGATGAATCATCTCTCACTATTTCCATCAAGCATCTGGCTAATCTATACAACAAGATTCTTTACATGGTTCAATGTCTTGAACTCTTAAAAGGATATTCAAATTGTGATGATTTCCTGCAAGATAGAGTAGCATCAGGCTCATCAGTGCAAGAGAACTCAGCTAGGGCAGAAGCAGGACCTATCCTTGCTACTTCAAGGTCAAAGTTAATTTTTTCCCACCTTGCTTACTTTTTTGCTGCTGGTGTTAGGGGACTCTTCCTGAGCTCAAATGATGCTAGAAGGAAAACTCAATCCACTTGTGGGGAGTTGATTGAGGTAACTAACCTGTTGATGGGAAGTAGTTCACATCAGCATGATGTTGCATGGCCCAGGACCCATGCTCTCATTGTTGATACCATAGTTAACTCACTATGTCAAAAACAATTTTACATTCCTGTTTCTCTTTCTCTGGAGCAGGTCTCCAAATCTATTTTACATGACTTTATAGAGCAATGGACTATTGATACAAGTGAAGGGGAAATACCATGGATAAGAACATCTGCTAAAAGATCTATACAACCACAACTTACTTTGTAATTAGATTTATTGATTTTTTCTTGAAATTCATTTATGTTAATTGTGTTGTTGACCACAGTTCAAAAATATGAGTTTCAGTTGGCTGCATAAAATACACTTTTTTTAAAATTTTTTTAACATTTATCACCATGTTATTCACTTGTTGATATTTAATGAATTTTCTTTTGATTATTTTTACATATTATGGTGTTGAAATGAAATTTTCCAAAATCTAATAATATGAAATGTAATTATGAAGTGTATGAATGTATATGAAACTTATTTTTTTGTATGTTGATTATTGGATTTGATAGCTCACAAATGATAGCAGTAATTGTGTCTTTCTCTTTTCTCACATTTCTTTTCATAAATTTTTTGGATCATTTTGGTGAAGCCAAACTTACAATGCATAATGCATAAAAAATATTTTTGCTCTAAATAAAATGTTGGAATTTTTACACCTTCCTTAAATCTTATTTAAAACATGCACCATTTACAGTCTTTGGTTCAAATTTAATTTAATTTTATAACAAGCCAATACATTTAAGATGGAACCTATTAGGGAAGGTATGTCAATTTTATTTTTATATTTCTAATTTTCAAATATTGACAAGAAAAAAAGTTGTTATGACTGATCCTCAGGAAGACCCTGAGTCACCACACTCTCAATCATCTGAATCTGTAATTAGAGAACGCCTGCGGCACCAACACAGTAATCAAAGAAGCCTTTTTCAACACCCAAATCCTTCTGAACATGATTCTCAATTATGCTACTATTTTGATCCGTATATTGGTTCACCTAGTACTAGATCTGATTCTATCCCTTTTACCCAAGACTCCCCTGGCCCATCACATACTTCTTCCCCATATCCACCACCACCTATACAACTCCCACAATTCTCATTCACCCCTCAACCTCCTCCTCCTCCTCCTCCTCCATCCCCATATCATCAATCACCTTTACCACCACCTGGTCCACCAGGTCCACAAGGCCCACCACCACCAACACCAGGTCCACCACCTCCACCACCTCCACCTCCACCACCTCTACCCCCACCAAATCCTCCCGATGTACCATCCAATCCACCTGGTCCCAGTGGTGGGGAAACTGGTGAAAATCCAAATGGTAAAAAAAATTAATGTTTGATTTTTTATTGCAAATAATATAAACTTATAACTTATTAAATCTTTTTTTTTGGTAACAGGTTAGTATTTTTAAATGATTGGTTTTTTCATATGGAACAATGACAGATAATCACATTTTATCTTTTTCAGAAACAGCACAACCTCCTGATGATAGAGAATTTTCAGAATTTTTTGCTAGTGATGATGATTCTGCAGAGTGTGGTATGTTTGAAAGATTCATTATTTTTGTATATAATTTCTAATCTCTATGTGGCCCATTTCAGGTACAGCTGGCTTGGATCCTAAGTCATATATCAAATTTCACTAGCATCATGAGCACACTCCAAGAAGAGAAAAACTGAAAATGCTACAAAAAAGTAAACTGCCAATTTGGCTTCTAAATCACCTATTCCTTCTGCCTCCACTCCATTGGGTCGCTCCATTATTTCTTTTGCTAGACTCCTCCTAGGAATTGACCCAGCTACTCATAAAATTCCTGATCCTCCTTCCAATGAGATAGTCAATCAATGGCGCACTTACCAAACTGAGAGGGAGAAGATGATTAAAGCAATTCAGGATAAGCCACATACAAAATTAACCCCAGCTCAGCGACAGTTAGTCATTAAAGCCGAAACCCAAAAACTGGTTTCAACCTTCAAAAATCCAAAATTTGTCCCAACTACTGAATATGCTTTCCCTCCTGGCCAGATGATTAATACAAAGTGGAAACGTCAAGCTGAAGCACAATTGGCCCAAACTGGTATAAGCTGTTTTCGCTATCTTTGGGGATCTAGTATGGATGGAGAGTGGAACTCTATCATAATCACTCACATTGTTCTTGGATGGAAGGCCTGCTATCATGGGAAGGGTTTGATAAACTTTTCAGTTTCAGATGAGTCTGTTACAGATGAAGCAGTTTTTAGCATCCTAGAGAGGTGGATCTCTGGGCAGTCTAAAAAATTTGCTGATATGTCAAAAGATAAATCATCTGAAACTCAAAAGATTGAAAAGGTGAAGTTGAAAAAAATGAAGGTTCAAATGTCTAAAAGAATAAGAGAGGTAAGAATGTTCATTTTATAGCTTTTCAAATGTTTTTGAGACTAAATATAATATTTTTATAGTTGCGTGATGGACGAATAAACATGGCTTCATCTTTTTTGGTCCCTGATATGGCTGGAGTATTCAAAGATATCTGTATTCACTCTGATACTGAGGAAGGCCAAGATGGGGGTAGATTAAAACTTCCAATTCCTTGGAGAAGTGCAGGTTTGGTTCGATGTTTAAATGGACTTGACAGGGGGTCAATGTCCAAATCACTTGCAAATTCTAAATCTCAAACAGCCAAGGCAGCTATCAAAAAAAAGTTTGATCGAAAATTGAAGGTCCCTCAACCCCCAGGAACGGAAGGTGGTCAACCTGTTGCAGGTCCCAGCAGTTTCCCTATGGATGATATTGGTGAAGAAGCTTTTCCTGGGGATCTTCCAAAAGCCTTTTTAGATGAAACATACTACAATAATTTGTCTGTGGTAGAGCAGTCCCTTGTTGATACTGAGACAAAAGTCAATTTGGAAGATTTAGCAACTGTTATAGAATTTTACTGTTGCAAAAGTCAAGCTACTTTGAATGCAGAACAACTTAAATTGTTAAAAAAAAATTGAATGCATTACTTGTTCAAACTTATTAAAGCTATACTATATATTTGGTAAAAAAACTTTCTAAATATTAACCTTATTTTTCATCATAGCTTGGAGGATACATGTAATTCCTTTTACATACTCTTAATTTCCTTTCCCTAAGTTTATAAAGTTTCCTATAAGCTAAAAAATATTTAAAAACAGAACTAAAATTAGAATGAGTATTAGAAGGGGTTTGATTGACTATTGATGATTAGTGAAAATATTTAATTTTTTCACCTTTTTATAACTCTAACTGCAGTGTAATATTTTTTTTCAACTCCTTTTTTTTATTGCTATAGGTGAAACCTCACTTGAACAAATCATATAAGTTTTTTTTTGAACATGGTGAACTATATCCCTGAAACTATGATGCAATTTTATAAATTACAGGTTTGAGTATAATCTGAGTATGTTCTTTTTATTGTATATATTTGTTTTTAAAAACTTTATAAGTATAAGTCTATTTTCAAATTGATATTATACCTCTTCTACCATCAAAAAGTCACTAAATCATTCTAAATAATTGACATTGTTGGCCATTATTCATCCTTGAAATACAGTAATATTAAGAAGATTATAATAGTCCCTGTTGGATAAATTTTCATGACTGAATCATAATTACCTTTGCTTAACAATAACAGGGTATGGGACTTTTCTATGTGCCTCCATTGATTTTTTTCCTGGTAAAGTCTATGATGCCAACCTACAGAAAGAAAATTATGAAAAGTTATTTAATCGGCCTTGAATAAATGGTGTAAGCATAGCTAAAATGGAGGACTTCTTACCAGGAAAAAAAGCTAATAGAGCACTGAGGCACAATTTCCAGAAGTCACTCAAGATCAAATAAGATAGAAAGTTTTAACAATAAGCAGTGCAATATACTTTCACTAATATTTTTTTTGGTACAGAGACACTAAGAGTTTTGGTCTGGCTTGTAAGTTATTTAAGCACTGAAGTTACTTCAAAGGTTACTTCTGATGTTACTTTAAGATACCTGAAAAACCACTTGACTGCAAGTCGTCTAACTTTTGACCTGGTGCAACCTTGTTAATTTATTTAAATTATTTACTGGGGTATTTGGTACGTATCCCAGTCAGAGTTCAAATGGTTTCTTCTCTGTTACAGAATGAGTTGTGCTGTTATAAGCAAATTCAAGGCCAGGAATTAATGTTACCCAGTCATGTGTGAATTTCTCATTGTCTTTGTATTCTAATCCAAAGGCACAATATCTTCTGATCATGTCTTCTAGAGTTTGTATCATTGTCTCAGCCAGCCCATCAGTTTTTGGATGGTGTGCTGTAGACAATTTCAATTGACAACCTGATACTTCCATCAAAGATGTCCAGAACTCTGAAGTAAATTTAGGGTCTCTGTCAGAGATTATGGCTTTGGGGAACCCAGCAGTATTCATCATCTGAGTCCACCATAGTAATGCCAAGTCTTTTGTAGATAACTCCTTATGGGTAGGGATAAATTTACACATTTTTGTTAATCTATCTACTATTACCCAGCAAGAATTGAAACTTTCTTTTCCTGCTAATGGCAAGCCAGTTACAAAATCCATGTTTATAATTTCCCATGGAGCTTTTGGCTGCTCTATTGGTTGTAACAACCCAGCTCTCTTCCCAGCTAATCTTTTAGATTTCTGACAAGAGTCACATGTTTCAATGTATTTTTGTACATCTTCTTTCATGTTTATCCACCAGGCTGTATTTTTAACTCTGGTTAATGTTTTGTTAAAGTCAAAATGACCAGCTAAGATTTCATCATGACAAGTACTCAACATTAACTCTTTCATAGAAGGTGGTATCACTATTACATTACTTAAATTTTTCATGTAATATATATATCCATCTTCAATTGATAATTTACCTTTTTCCAATGCATTTCTATACTTTGGAGGTAAGGTTTTAATTAATGCACTCATGGAGGCATTTGTTTGATCATTAAGAATGGTAGATATTTTAGACAAATCTTTATCAGATGAATAATTTACTAATGCATGTGTTATTCACTGAGATTGGTAATTTTTTTGAATATTTTTTTGGTTTTTGAATTTGCTGTTAAAGTCTTATTTTTTTATCTCTCTGTGTTTTCTTTCATCAACTCAACATGAAATTGCATATTTTCAGCAAACACATATTTTTTCAGTCACTCTCTTTTTTTTCTTCACTCATATCTGTTTTCTCCTCTCTTCCTACATCACTCAAACAATTTCACTTATATTTCTTTTTTCTCAACTCATCTCTCCAGGTAAGTCATTTTATCTTTTTTACTTAATTTTTTGCTAATTTTTTTTTTTTTTGGTTTTTTGGTTTTTTGGGTTTTTGTTTTTGTTTTTGTTTTTGTTTTTTTTGTAAGAGGTTTTTTTTAAATTTATAGGTAAAATTAACCTTTTTCTCTCTCTCTCTCTCTCTCTCTCTCTCTCTCCCTCTTTTCTCTCATTTATCCTATTCTTTATCCCCCCTTGGCCTGGGCTTTTTCACACCTTTACCCTCTCCTTGGAATGGATACATCCCCCTTCCCCCCCTTTGTCTGCCTTATTCCCCCTCCTTGGCTCACTCTAACCTCCCTTTTCTCCCTCTTTGGTCTCATCTCTCCCTTTCTCCCCCTTGTTGGTGTCCTCATTTCCTCCCCTCATTCCTCTCCAACCCCCCTCCAAATCCCCTGAATCCCCCCTCCAAACTCTCCCAATCACCCCCTCCAACCCCCCTTCAATCCATTCCTAACCCCCCCTCCTATCCCCCTCAAAACCCCCCTACCCCCCCCCTCAATGTTACTTAACGATTCGTTAGCAAATCATTAAGGAACATTGAGGGGGGGGGGGGGTAGGGGGGTTTTGAGGGGGGGATTGGGGGGGGGTTTATAGGGGGTTTGGAGGGGGGGGGGTAGGGGGAGGTTAGGGGGGGTTAGGGGGGGAATAGAGGTGGATTGAAGGGGGGGTTGGAGGTGGTTTGGGGGGGATTGAAGGGGGGTTTGGAGGGGTTTAAAAGGGGATGTGAATAGGTTGGAGGGGGGGTTTGTACAAGGGTTTTGGGGAGGTGGAAGGGGGGTTTAGAGTGAGGAATTTAGGGGAATGGGGAAGTGATAAAAACATTTCACAGTTTTTTGAATTTTTTTTTTTTTTAATTTTAGAGAAAAATATTCATCAAGTTCAAGTGAAATAAAAAAATTCTTATTAGTCTTTTGAGGATTTTTATTTCTTTAATTTAAATTAAGTGAGTTTTTTTTAATGTATAATTTTGGGTGTTTGAAAAGTAACAAATTTTTAATGAGAAAAATACATGTCTTTAACTTCAGATTCACCACTTACCTCACTCTCATCTTCTGTAACTTCATTATAATCTTCAAATTCAACTTCTTTTCAATCATCATCTAAAACATTGATAAAAAATGAACAGTATTGAAATAAAAGAAATTTTTAAAAAAATCACTTGGATCAAATATTTGGCCATATTTCAAAAATCAAGTACTATAAAACTAAAGTTGAAAAAAAACAATATCCAAAAATGTTACCTGAAAATATACATTATTTAACTGAAATCGGAGGTGATAATGTTATAGTTGTTATTAATAATACTTTCAAACCATTCTGTTAATGGTTTAAAAAATGAATCATTTAATCAACTCTGCAATCTCATCATAACACTCTATCAAATGGCTTTGGTTCGCTTACCTTTAAGGAATAAGAATTTGTTGGGTGGAATCATGATTGGTATTGGATGGAGACCAGGATTTGATAAAGATTTTTCTCTTGGTATGTTTAAAAAATTTTCTGGATTTTTTAATATCATTTTACTGAATTTAATTCAAATAGGCATATATTCTTTACTCAGATCTTTATCTAAAGCTGAATTAGATAATGCTTTTCAAAAATGGAATACTTTACCTTCATTTAATTCATTTCTTGCTCTTCAACTTAAAAAACTCTGTAATAAAGCTTTTGAAACAAATCATGAAGTTCCTACGAGACTTGGAATACCAAATTGGTGCAACTCTGAATGGGAAGATATTAGCAGTGATTATCTAATGTTTTCAAATGTTATAATCACTCATTCTGGATTTCACAACCAAATTCACACCGACTCAAATGATGCCAATTACCTCACTTATGGAATTTTCACATATATTAATCCTATCACTGGACAACCTATTCCTTCACCTGAAAAAATTAAAGGACATGGATTATATTTCCCGGATCATAGATGTATAATCGATTTTGGATTAGGAAATGGAATCATCAAAACAGTTTGGAATTCTTCTTATGATAATCACCAAACCACAAAGGCTCCTCCAGTTTTGGAATCTTGTCAAGACTTCATGCATTTTGGTTGCTCTTTCCAGATCAGTCAAAAGTTAATCCAACAAATAAACAAGTTAAAAAAAGAAGAAAAAGGTAATAAATGTAAAAACTCTTTAGGTAGATCTAAAAAGTATGGGGATTTGTAGAGTCACTAAATATTTAATATTCTTCCATAAATTTTCAATAAATAAATATTATATTTCAATTTATGAAATTAAAGTAAAAGGCCAACGACCATGTGTTGTATAAAAGGTAATCATGATAACATTAATTTGTTTCATGGGGTTCCTCTAGCCTATACCTTTTGAAAGTCCCAAACCTAGTTTATAGACTTGATCTGCATTTTGGCATGAGGAATTGTCATTACTTTAAAAGTAGTAAATTTGACATATCTTATTTATATATTAATTAATTTATGTAATTATATTAAATTTTGATGACTTTCACCCTTTAATTCAATAAAATGCAGGGGAGGGTATTGCCAATTTTTTAAACCTGACATGTGAAATTGATGACTTAGAAAAATTTGGTGGTACCCACCCCTTGTTTCAATAAAATTCAAGGGGAGGTATTGCCAAATTTTCAAAAGAGATATTGAATTTTATTGACTTAGAAGTATTTAGATAAGCAAACTTATTGACTTGAAAGTAAAGATAGAAAATTTTTATTATATTTTCAAATTTTTGTCAAAATAAAATATAAGCAAACTTATTGACTTGAATGTAAAGATAGAAAAATTGTATGATATTTTCAAATATTTGTCAAAAATAACGTACTATATTCAAGATCTTTTATAAGTCAGCATATAAGAAAATATTACCAAAAAGAAATCAAACAAAATTAAATTAACTAGAAAAATTATTTATCAATTGAAAAGGTCAAGTAATTTTTTAATGTCCTCATAAGATTGGCCATTTTTACACATTCCATAATGAAATCTTTTTTTTAAAAACTCTCTTGTTTTTCCAATTCACAAGTAGCCATTTCTCTTTGAAATTGATGTTCATTTACTCTTTTCATCTGCTCTGCCTAAAATTTTTTTTCTTCCAAATCTAAGGCTTGCTGATCTTTCCTTAGCATATGATCAAACTTCATCTTCTCAAAGTCAAGGGCATTTTTTGCAATAGTTGATTTTGCTGAGAAAATTAAATTGAAATAAATAAATAAATGAGTTAATGATTAAGATATATAGTAAACAAATCTTACTTATATCTTTTTTTTCAAAATAATCCTCAAGGGAGCCAAATGAGCTTGTTGAAGTATTACCACGTTTTAATAGATGGTTCAAGTTCATTTAAGTTGAGGCTTGACGCTTTAGTTTGGAGATTGAGCAAGAGGCTTCAGGAAGTTCATCTAAAGCAGCTTCTATAGTGGGATTCACATTTCCAGAATCAAGATTATTTAATGGAGATTGAGTTTGAGTAGGAGGAGACTAGAGTGAAAGAGAAATTCAGAGAAGAATTGAAGAAAAAACAAAAAGTAAACATTCATTTAAATTTTGGGCCTCTGAGGATTCAGATCTGCTGCGATATAATTGTTCTGCTTGATAGTCGGGATCATCTTCAGCTGAACTATGGTTAGAAGGTGGAGGGGATTGATCCTGTTGATGTACAGGTATTTCAGGAGGATTAATTGATGGTTGAGATCCAGAGGGAATATCCTTAGTATTATCGTGTAGAAACCAAGGGTTTACATCAACTCAGGAGCCAAAAAGATTATCCATTTCCTCATAGAAAGGACACATGACATTGAGCTTTTTGGAAACAGTAGTAATTCCAATCTCCAAATCATCATCATCAATACCAAAGCCAGTTTCATTTGCAGCATGATGAGCCTTTTTATATTTTGATTGGTAACTCTTAAATCTCTCCTTCATTTGTTTAGGATTGATATTGATTCTCCCCCTTGTTTTCTTCCTTACTTCATTGGCCATCAATAAGTAGCCATTAACCTTTGAAGAAGGTGGACGTCCAATAAGAGTGGACTTTTCACATCCAAAACATGCTTCAAAATTTGATTTTATTTTAAGGAAGTTGATTATGATGAGATAATCATCCTTTTTAAGCTGACCTGAACCTGACTTTGATTTTTCAGGTGTAGGGCTTGCTTTACGAGAAGACTTTTGTGACGAAGCAGATTTTTGAGTTACCTTTTGAGATTTGGAATGTCTGGGAGGCATTATGAAACTGGCACATAACAAGAAAAAAGATTAAGAGGTAGATGAAATAAGTAAAAAAGAATGTAAACATGCCTGGTCAAAATGTTGAAAATGTCAGGAAGGGGTGTGTGCCGAGGATTGATGGGTAGGTAGTGAGGAAGGTCAGTGTGTCACATGTGACAGGGATGGGGTAAGAAAGGAAGGTATGTTATGTGGCCAACATGTGGTTGTGAAAAAAAACGGGAAAAAAGTGCTGATTTGAGGTCATAACTGACACCCATTTTTGAAATAAGTGACTTTTTTGCAAAATTTAAGTGCTGATTTGGTTTGAAATCCGCACTTAAGTTAAGTGCAGATTTGCCAGAACTGACACCCCCTAATAAAATGTTTTGGTAAAACAGCATATTTACACATTCCAGAAGAGAAGAGACACAAGCTAGATGTAAGAGCAAAGAAATTCTTTATGATTTGTTATCCCATAGGTATGAAAGGCTGGTTATTTTGGGAAATACTATAAAAGAAGATAATAGCTTTGGCATGGGCTGATTTTAAAAATATTCCATAACAAGAACCCAACAAAATGACAATATATTTTCTCTTAAACAAGGCTGATTCAAGCAAAAACACACAAATATTCAGGCAACTAGGAAATTTTGAATATGAAGAAATGATAAAAGATCAGGAATGCCTTTCATCAGATATACTGGAAAACTGTCAATATTTTGTTTCTGATGTGCAAATTCCTACAAAGAAGCCTCAACCTCAAGTAAGAGCACAGCCTGGCTGGATGCCTGCAAAAATGAAATAAAAAACTTAACTGACATGGAAGTATGGAAAAGAGAAACACCACCTAAGGGTGCAAGAATACTGGATGCCAAGTGGGTTTTTGCACAAAAGAAAGAAAATCTCACCAGTAAAACAAAACTGAAATCAAGGTATGTGGCAAAAGGTTTCAAAAAAATAAAAAGACATAGACTAATCTTTGGCATTTGCACCAACTGCATCATTTACAGCTCAAAAACTCATCCTTACAGCTGCAGAATTTAACAACTGGCCAATACATGCATTTGATGTTACAGCTACTTATCTACACAGCCAAATAGATGATGACGTTTGGGTAAAAGGTCCTCCAGGTTTTGAAATGAATGATGGAAAATACAAAAAACTGAAGAAAGCACTATACAGTACTTGTAAAGCAGCAAGATGCTGGTAGCAACACTTCAGTAAACAACTTACATGCATAGGATATACAATGTCCTGTTTTGACAGCAGTGTATATCTTCTAAGAAAAAATACCTCTCACACAATGATCTGGGTACATGTTGATGATGGATTAGTAAAACCAAACAACACCAACACCCTAAAACAACTAGAATGTGACCTGAGTCAAATGGTCACTATCAAATGGAAACATGGACTGGATGGTATTGTAGGAGTCAAAATAGAAAGAAAAAAACAAGGTTTCCAACTCAGTCAACCAGAGTTAATAGAAAAAATACTAACAAAACACTATCCAACCAAACTTCCCCATCATCAACCACTTCTGACAAATCTTGATCTATCAACTTTGTCAAAAGAGCACATACCTCTAAATCCAAAAGACTTCCTCTCCATTGTAGGTTTGCTGAGCTACGTAGCTAAAGCAACTCTACCGGATATCAGCTACACTGTCAACCAGCTGGCAAGACATGCAAAAAATCCCAACAGCAAACACTGGAGGGAGCTAAATCATCTATTAGGCTATGTTCAACGTACTTTCAACAAGAAGCTAAATCTCTATCCAAATATAAGCTTAGATCTACATCTCACAGTATATTCAGATTCCAACTGGGGCAGGGAATACTCCAGATGAACATGCGGAATGGTAACTTTTCCTCACAATGCACTCATTTACTGGTCATCAAAAAGAATGCCATCTGTGGCTACTTCAACATGTCACACAGAATACATGGCTTTAGGGGGTGCCACCAGAATGGGACTGTGGATTACAAACATTCTCAAGGACCTTTTAATGTATAAAAAACCTTTTCTACTACAATGTGATAATCAAGCCTCAATCAAAGTCTCAACAGATGAAGCTTCTAACAAAAGAACACGGCACAGTGACCGCAAGTTCTACTTTACCAATGAGCAGCTGCATAATAAGAAGGCAAATATTGGGTGGGAACCATCAAACAAAAAAAGAGACAATATCATGACAAAAGCATTAAACAAACGATGTCACAAAAGAGAGTGTTTTAATTTAGGAGTGAAATATTTTTTACAAATCATACTTTTTGTCTACTTCTCTAATTCCCAAGCAATTATTGAGCTGCTGTATTACACTTCTTAAATTTTTCCTTTTCTTTTTTTATCTTCTCAAATGATCTTATTACCATATCTCAGCGGCTTGTTGAAGGGGCAGGTGTTAGGTCTCATCTATGTGGCATTCTCACAATGTATATAAAGTTAGAATAATATCAAATTAGAGAGTATAGAAATTATTAATCTTAAAACTTCCACTTTTTCGCCAATAGTATTTGACCCCATGTTTGAGACCCCAAGTACCAAATCAGCCATGATTCATGGCGTGTTTTGTGGCGTTTTTTAAATGAAACACACTAGGTGTGTTTGGTAATGTTTGAGACTCCCTATCATATTTACAGCACTGGTTTTATCTCCTCCTCAATTATTATCTGTCAGCTAGTAACTTATTAAAGATATATATACTGTACTGATAAAAATTGTAACTCAATAATTATTGATTTAATTTCATAAAGTAATATAATCCATTATTTTACTAATTTATTTCATTTCTTAAAACTTACTTAAACTTATAATATATTTTAAATATTTTTATTTCTTTAAGTAATTGTTTTACTTTGTTAACTAAAATTATTTTTATATAATTTAAATTTCATTTCATTCTATAATTGAGTTTAGAAATCTAAATCTAAATTACAGCAAAATTGTAGATCTAAGCTCACTGTATTTACTGGAGCTCAGAATTTTCTAGAAGCTGGATACAGGGGCTCCAGGGAGAACAAGAGAGATTTAAGGTTTTTCTCTGAGACTTTAAGGGGTTTATTTTCCTTAATAAATCATTTCTTTATTAAACTTTGATAAAAGTTTGATTTAAATTATTTTTATTAAAGATTTATATTCATTTAACTTTTTTTTTCTTTTCAAGGTTTAGTTATCTCTAAATTAATTAATTAAAAACTTTGCTTTCCTTTCATTTAATTTACCAATTTTTTGTACTTAAATTTTATAATTAGATTTATCAATGAGTTTTTATTACTTCAACAAATTCACGTTGTACTTACTATTTATGTCAGCCAGGCTATTCCAGGGGTCCAGTAAATGATATATAAATTATAAAACCTTAAAGAGTGGGTAAGACTTGTATTTAATGAATATAACTTAATATTTTATTGCATAATGAAATTATATAAGAATTTTATTATATACAAGTGTTACATTAAATTTATTGGTTATATATATTTTTATATACAATTAAATTGAGCATAATATAATATATTCTACAAATAATGGCGCATTTTTATGTATTTAATAATTATAAATTTATATTTAATCAATTGAAAAACATATATTATAATTACAAGTGTAAAATTGATTTATAATATATTTAAATTAATTACTTAAATTTATATATTAAATAATACCTCTCATATGATACTAAACAATAATTAATGACGCTTCTTTTGACCCTTAATTGTGTTAGAAAAAACAAATAAATTAATTTGGACTAAATTGAGATTAATTGTTTGTTTTGTTGCGTCAAATTATCTTTTGTTTCACTTAAAATGTCCTTTAATCAGAATGTACCATCTGTTTGGAATTATATTTCTCATAGTTCCTATGTTTCCAATCTTGTTTAGTTATTCACTATTGTCACTTACTGATTTGGGAATTAATGGCAGGGAAATTGGATTCTTAATTGGGGTTTTAATTATTTGTTTCATGTTTTTCTCTATATTGTTATGTTTCATTTACTCTTTTGATATATTTGTTTTATTCCATTCTAATCATTGTATTTACAAAGATAGTAGCGCTTCAGAGGACCCATTGCCTATAAAAGGGCCTTGGATAATCCCCTGTAGCATCATCACTTATTACACACTCAACAAATTAAATAACCAATTTATTACGTTTATATTTTTTTATTAGTAATACAAATCTAATTTAAATTCTATACAACAAATCAAAGGTTGCTTTAAGTCTGATAGTAATTAAAATTGTTTGCCGCGCAGAACCCTTACATTTAATAATATTATTGTTAATAAAATCTAAGTTTTTGTCACCTCTCAAAGTTGCTCACCGTTGTTTCCCTCTCAAATAAATTAAATATATATTTTTTGGTTTATTTCTTTATTTTCCCTTGTCCTCCTCCTTCTCTCCTCCTTTTTCTCCTATTTTTCTTACCTCTTCTAGACGACTGACCGACAACTGGGGACCTTTCCAAAACGACGACGACGAACGACAAAGCGCACGGACCACCTAGCAAAACGAAACTTTTGCCGCGACTGTGTTTCGAACTTGGGTTCGACATCTTAGGTTTATATAATATTAATTTTTATATTATTTTGAAGTGATTTTTCGATCACTATAGTAAGTTCACCTTTGCGCCTCTCACTCATATTACTATATTTTTATTGCAATAACAGTGATTGTGGCTTAATTGCTGATTCACTGAGTGTAAGTGTTCAATTTTTAAAATTTTTTTTTCCTAGTTGACCATTATAGAGTGTTAAATCCTCTTAGTCCTAGAAGAATTGACATTATTATTAATACAAATTGAATTATTAATTTAATTTTTTTTATTATTAATTATTGTTAATTTTGGTTGACTTAAAAGTACATTGTGCTTAGTCCCAAATATATTGCCATATTTAATATTGGTAATTAATTGGTTGAATTAACTTACTTGTTATTCCCAATTTAACCTTGCAATCCATTTTTTTTTAAAATTAATTTTTTAATTATTACTTTATATTGAAAATTATTTTTTCTATAATTTAATTAATTAAATATTTTTTTTATTATTTGGAGCAATTATTGACTAACTTTTATTATTTTTTTATAAAGTAAAAAGTAAAATATAAATCTTTCCACTAGTATGTCCAACAATTTGGCAGAAAAAATGGATAACATGCAAGTGGATGAGATAGAAATTGACTATGATGCTGACACTGTAAGTTCTTCTAAAGTTGGTCATAAAAAATCTTATGCTAACACAAAGAATTCACATACTGCAGGATGTGGAAATGACAGGAAATGCAAACAAACCAAACCCCCTTCCCCCAGTACCACAGAAGGAAGTAAAGCCTCTAGTGCCTCAAGAAGGTCTTCCAAAAGGCTTCAAAATAAAAAAGCTTCCTCTGCCACAACAAATCAGCAACCTATCCAGTCATATAAAAGAGTTGAAGACAGAAAATATGACGTACAAAGCAAAAGTAGACACATTGTGGGATCAGGTCCAAGAACTCAGGAACCAGATTCAGGCCCAGGCCCCTCCTCAGTTGCCTCCCAATCAGCCTCAGTTTCAGGCTCAACCTTCACAGCCACCCAGCTCAACCATCCAAAATCCAAATACTATGGAAGTAGAGCAATGGAAATGGGATTATCTAATGAGTCACTACCAACAGAATGTGCAACACCCTCCTCATCATCAGCCTGGCCCATCCAGAACACCCAATTTCCATCCACCTCCTCATCCCTACCAGCAAGGCAGGAGAAAGAAGGCCCAAGCACAATCCCAAACCCAGTCCCAGGGGAAGTTTCCTCCTCTGCCATGGTAAGTAATTTGGTTGATAGTCACTTGGGTATGTTTTCTAATAAATCTTCTTCTGCAGGTAATATTATTGAGCATGGTGAAAGAACAGTTAAACCTGTTAAAAGACAGCTTCCTGTAACTAGTAGCCCTATTGATGTAATTAGCAAATTGTCATTTGATGAACCTTTACATTTAACTTCTACATCTTTAATTAATCCTTCTCTTGCAATTAAAAATGATTCTGTTCCCCCTGAAATCTATACCTTAATTGAAAAAACTTCTGAGGAAATATTGAAAGATACCCTTGATTTTAATATTGTAAAAGACAAACATGTGAGAGATGTGTTAATCCATGAAAATGATAGATTAAATAATTTACACTTGCAATGTAAAGTGAGTTCTTCTGTACAAGATACAGCTTATTTAAAAATCAAAGAAACCTTGAATATTGTTCTTAGTCAACAAAAACAAATAAGAAGTGACCATAGAGCTATCTCAGATAGAAATATCAGTCTGCATAAGACCTTGAGTGAATTGAAACCCCTTATTGAGGAAAATTATTCATTCAAGAATGAAATAAAATCTCTGCAAAATGAGTTTAAGAAGCTAAAAAATGATTTCCATGCACTAAGTACCAAACACTCAGTTTCTGAGGACAGAAATGTTCTATCTCTTGCAAAAGTAAATGACCAGATGTCTGAAATTACAAGAATAAGAAACTATGTGTCTGACCTACAGGAAAAGTTCTCCACCTTAACCATCAATAATGAATTAAATGAGATTTCTGCAAATAAGCTGCATAAAAATAAAGGGAAAAAACCTGAACAAAGTTCATCCTTTCTTCCTCATATTTCAACCATTAAACAAACTGACAATGAGTCTGTAAAATCTTTTGCTACTAGCAAAAAATCTTGTGATGGTCATGCACCAGCTGTTTCTGTAAATAATGAAATTTCTGAACACCTGGCTAAACTTCAGGAATTATTACTAATGAATAATTCAAACCAAAAAGTGGACCATCCCAGTAGTCAGAAAAATTGGCCTAAGTTAGACCAATATCCTACCTTTGATGGTGATTCTTCCTCTGATTGGCAACACTTTATCCAAAGAATTGATAATTTAAAGAGATCTTATAAACTACCTGATGAGGAAATTGTTTCTAAGCTAATTTCTTTATTTTCCAATGTAGCCTTGATGTGGTATGAATCTGTCCTTTTAGATAACAATCATTATACATGGAATGATTGGAAATCCTTGATTGAGAATCAGTTTGGTGGTTCAAAATTCAGGTTAGCTCAGCAGAGACTGTATGAGAATACTAGATATGTATCCTCCTCTGTTGAAAAGCCCATTGTTTTTCTGATGAAAATAACTAAAATCCTTAGAGCAATTGATCCAAAGATGGATTATGATATTTGGAGAGATAAAATCTTGTATAAATTACCAAATTCTCTTAGGGATTTGATTGTTGCTAGAACTGAGCATGTAAGGGAAAATTCTTCTTTCATTAATATCTGTAATGAAGTACTACTCAACCGTAGATATGAACCAAAGAATTACCTTAGTAAATCTTATAATGATCAGAATAAACCTTCTATAAAGCTCCCAGAAAAATCTGGTAAACCCTCCGCCCCAGTTGCACCTAAAAAATATGCAACAAATACTTGTTATAAATGTAACAAACCGTGGCAGAAGGGTCATGTTTGTGACAAGAAAATTCATCTTGTTGAACAAAATGAAGACACTGATGAAGTTGAACTTGATGTCAATAATTCTTCCAGTGACTGTGAAAGTAATATCTCCTATGACAATGAATCTGTTAAAGATGTTTTAATGTTGGAACATGATGTCCATTATTTAAATAATATATCTGAAGATTGTGTATTGAATTTATCTTCAGTAGAAAATGCTGAGATAATTAAAGATATTACTAACTATTCTATTCCTATATCCCCTTTAAAGGCACCTGTTATCATTAATGGTAAAAACGTTGATGTAGTTCTTGATTCTGGTGCTGGAGGAGGTGTAGTATCTGAAAAAGCTTTGGCTTCAGTGGATAAGGAATATTTGAGTAAATTATTACCTATAACTTCTGAAAAATGAAGAGGGTATGGTTCTACTTTATTTCCTATTGGAAAATACAAAACCTCTGTATTCTTCAAATATAATGGTGGTTTTGTCAGAGCTATTTGTGAGTTTGTTGTCATGAAAAATGATAATTTGAGCAATTGGTTTATTATGGGAAATGATATTTTAACCATGTTTGGTGTGAAACTGGACCCAGCAAATAATTGCTTTACTTTAGGAATGAATGGGAAAAGAAAATTCAAAATTTCTTCTCCTAGACCTTCTGGGCGTTTGTTGAAATCTTGTAACTCACTGACCCAATGTAAAGGTAGAACAACAACTGAAATGGATGATTTATTACATGTAATAAATACTGCTTCTTTTGGTGATCAGTTGACTAGTGAACAAAAGGATTCTATTGTTGCCTCTATTACCTCTTTCCTATGGCTTTTGCTCATGGTTCTCATGTCTTGGGAATTGTTCAGGAAGAGATGAAAATTACCTTATCCTGTAATTTGGGTGATATTCCTCTTTCCCTTAAGAAAAAACCATATCCTGCTTCTCCATCAAAAAGAAAAGATATTGAAGATAATATTGAAACATTATTGAAAATGAATATCATTGAGAAAGTGGATGTCACCCCCAAATATTGTGTCATCTCCCCAGTCTTTATTTCATATGAAAAAGATAAAGCTAGATTATGTGGAGATTACAGAGCTTTAAATACTTATACTTTTGATGATATTTATCCTTTACCCAGAATTAATTCAATACATGCTACCTTGCAAGGTGCAAAATTTATTAGTTGTCTGGATGGTAATAAAGGTTATCATCAAGTTCCAGTTGAGAAAAATTCTCAAAAATTTTTGCTTATTGCTACTCATATGGAAATATATAAGTATGTTAGGATGCCATTTGGCCCTAAAAATGCTCCTTCAGTTTTCCAGAAAGTCATGGATAACACTTTCCATCAAGAAATTATTGAAGGCTGGCTCATGGTTTATATTGATGATATTATTGTTTTTTCTAAAACTTTTGATGAACATTCCAGATTTTAACAAGCCATTTGTACTTTATACAGATGCTAGCTTTATTGGTCTGGGAGCTGCCCTTCACCAAAAGCAAATTATTAATGATAAATCCTCAGAGGTTGTAATTTGTTATATTTCAAGAACCTTAAGAAATAGTGAATTGAAATATGGTGCCACTCAATTGGAGTGCTTAGCAGTTGTTTGCGCTCTTGAGAAACTTCATTACTACTTGGATGACCAAAAATTTGAGTTGGTAACTGACTGTAGTGCTGTGAAATCTCTCTTAAACCTCAAAACACCTAACAGACATATGTTCAGGTGGCAACTTGCTGTTCAGGAATACAGAGGAAGGATGACTATTATCCACAGAGCTGGAAATGTTCACTCTAATGTTGATATGCTCTCCAGATTGCCTCTGCCAAATAATGACTCCAATCCTGCTTATGTACCTGAGGATGACACTGTTCATATACATGGTATATTTATAGTTGATATGGAAGAAGAGTTATTACAGTTAATACTGGATTCATATGATAAAGATTCTGACTTAAATAAATTAGTTACTATTTTGAATGATCCTAAGAATGCTTCAATTCAAGCATTAATAAAAACTCTTCCTGAAAAGTACCAAAATGCTTTAAATAAAGGAAAGTTTTCTATTGAAGATGGTTATATATATTATAGAAGGAAGCTTACCAATGTAATTGTTATTCCTCCTTCAATGAAAGAAACTATCCTCAAACTTTGTCATGATGACATATTAGCTGGTCATTTTGATCTTGAAAAAACATTGATTAGAATCAAAAACACTGCATGGTGGGCTAATATGTCTGAAGACACAAAATTATATGTTGAATCTTGTGATTCCTGCCAAAAATCTAAAAGGTTAACAGGTAAGAGAGCAGGGTTATTACAACATATTGAAGCACCTAGTGCTCCATGGCAAATCATTAATATGGATTTTGTAACTGATCTTCCTGTTGCAGGTAAAGACAGCTTTAACTCTTGTTGGGTAATAGTAGATAGATTCACAAAAATGTGCAAATTTATTCCAACCCACAAAGATGTATCCACCAAAGAATTAGCTTTCTTATGGTGGTCTTACATGTTTAACATTATTGGTTTTCCAAAAGCCATTATCTCTGATAGGGATCCAAAATTCACTTCTGAGTTTTGGACCTCTTTGATGGATATTTGTGGCTGTGAGTTAAAATTGTCTACAGCTCACCATCCTCAGACTGATGGTCTAGCTGAAAGAACGATTCAAACTCTGGAAGATATGATTAGAAGGTATTGTGCCTTTGGTTTAGAAAATAAAGACAATGACAGATTTACTCATGATTGGGTCACTCTTTTGCCTGGTCTTGAATTTGCATATAATAGCACTGTTCATTCTGTCACTGAGAAAAAGCCTTTTGAGCTTTGGTTAGGTTATGTCCCAAACACTCCTGCTCATATTCTCAATAATAAATTACCTAAGTTGGAACTACACCCTGGTGTAAAATCTTTTATGCAAATGCAACAGCTATGCAGAAGACATGCTCAGAGTTGTATTGATAAAGCATTTGAATATGAAAAGAAAAGATGGGATAAGTCCCATAAAGAATACACATTTAACAAGGGTGATGAAGTGTTGATCTCTACTGTCTATTTCAATTTACAAGGTAACCACAAATTAAAAGATCCTTTTGTAGGACCATTTGTTGTTAAAAGAATGGTTGGTGATAATGCAGTAGAAGTTGTATTGTATTCTCCATATGATAGTAAACATCCTGTCTTTCCCATTTCTTTACTTAAACCTTATACTTCCAACAGTGACTTATTTCCAAAAAGAAGAGGAAGACCTAAGAAGAACCACAGAAACAGCAGAAATTGATAAAATTCTCAATGATAGAATTATCACTTCTGAAAGAGGTACTGAATATTTATTGAGATATAAGAACAAATCATCTGAACATGATGCATGGATACCTGGCAAGGAAATTTCAAATCTGCCTGCTCTGTTGAAAAAATACAAAAAGAAAAAATCTTAGCATTTTTTTTTATTGTTTTTTTTAGAGTGAGGGAGTGTCAGCCAGGCTATTCCAGGAGTCCAGTAAATGATATATAAATTATAAAACCTTAAAGAGTGGGTAAGACTTGTATTTAATGAATATAACTTAATATTTTATTGCATAATGAAATTATATAAGAATTTTATTATATACAAGTGTTACATTAAATTTATTGGTTATATATATTTTTATATACAATTAAATTGAGCATAATATAATATATTCTACAAATAATGGCGCATTTTTATGTATTTAATAATTATAAATTTATATTTAATTAATTGAAAAACATATATTATAATTACAAGTGTAAAATTGATTTATAATATATTTAAATTAATTACTTAAATTTATATATTAAATAATACCTCTCATATGATACTAAACAATAATTAATGACGCTTCTTTTGACCCTTAATTGTGTTAGAAAAAACAAATAAATTAATTTGGACTAAATTGAGATTAATTGTTTGTTTTGTTGCGTCAAATTATCTTTTGTTTCACTTAAAATGTCCTTTAATCAGAATGTACCATCTGTTTGGAATTATATTTCTCATAGTTCCTATGTTTCCAATCTTGTTTAGTTATTCACTATTGTCACTTACTGATTTGGGAATTAATGGCGGGGAAATTGGATTCTTAATTGGGGTTTTAATTATTTGTTTCATGTTTTTCTCTATATTGTTATGTTTCATTTACTCTTTTGATATATTTGTTTTATTCCATTCTAATCATTGTATTTACAAAGATAGTAGCGCTTCAGAGGACCCATTGCCTATAAAAGGGCCTTGGATAATCCCCTGTAGCATCATCACTTATTACACACTCAACAAATTAAATAACCAATTTATTACGTTTATATTTTTTTATTAGTAATACAAATCTAATTTAAATTCTATACAACAAATCAAAGGTTGCTTTAAGTCTGATAGTAATTAAAATTGTTTGCCGCGCAGAACCCTTACATTTAATAATATTATTGTTAATAAAATCTAAGTTTTTGTCACCTCTCAAAGTTGCTCACTGTTGTTTCCCTCTCAAATAAATTAAATATATATTTTTTGGTTTATTTCTTTATTTTCCCTTGTCCTCCTCCTTCTCTCCTCCTTTTTCTCCTATTTTTCTTACCTCTTCTAGACGACTGACCGACAATTTAGTACAAAAGGGGTTCAATTTGTATTGTTTTTAGAGTAACCTTTTCAATATTTTTTTATTATATACTAATTAAAATAAATCAAACATTTTTTTTTATTCTATTCTTATTGTAGTCATTAAAATCATATTATTTAAAATCATAAATTATTGAAACAATTTTTGAAATAAATAAATAAGACTTTATAACTCATATAATAGATTATACTTTTCACCATGAAGAAAATAATTAGTTATTTAAATTATGATATAGTAAAATTATATATATATTGGCCTAGTTTTACGTCATCTTCGAATATTAGTTTAAATCATTCTCAAATTTGCACCTACTGTACCGTACAAGCCGACATTATCTTATTCATTCTGAAAATCGCACCTAACGTGCTGTACAAGTTGACAAAGTGTATTAATAATAAGAAACTTGAAGAAACTTTAGATAAATGGACATAATCAATATCAAAGATGAACAAAAGTAATAATTTCATGAACCAGAAGAGTCAGTAATTCAGACATTTGTTACCTCTCACATGAAAAGCAAGTGAGTACTAAAACGTCTTGGAAATGTCGTTATTGTTTGATAATCAAAGCAAATCAACGATTTTATCAACTTTTTTTTGAGAATGAGTGGCAATATTGTATTTCATATACATATTGCTTTGTTTATTAATAACTACTTTTCAATTTATCACTACTTTTTAATTTTTTTTCTCACTGTTTGTCTAAACCTGAAGTGAAAATCACGGAAGTGTGTAGTTCTGAAAAAAAAAATTTTGCAAGATAATTTAGCGCCATAAAAGCAATGTTTCTAGTAAATAACAGTTTTATCATCATGTGCTCAAACCTCTTTCCACTCATTAATTTTCCAAACTTTTTCTTACTCGGTATAGTTTACTAGTCAATAGTCATAATAGTATAACCACTTAACTTACCTAACTGAGCGCAGTAATAATTATTTAAGATCTCAACTTAATTTAATAGAATCCGTTAAACATACAATTATAGAAACGAGACAGAAATTTCAATCAATTTTTTTTGTCTGAGTGACTACTCATATAATAATATAACGTGTCTTATCAACTGGTATAACTTTGCACCTCTTTTCGTTACCAACCTTTTATGATGTGAAACTTGAAGTAATAACAAGAAAAATACTTGAAATCGTTTGATTTCCTGATATTCCCGATGATATAATGGTTTCACCTCATTGACTGAGCCTCAGATGATCAACAGTAGAAAATAAAAACTTTCGTACTTCCCCTAATTTGGAGAGCGTTCCCCTTCACTTGCTTCATCATTGCAAAAACTGTGTAATTGTTTTCAACTGCTCGAATAACAAAAATGCTTCTTAATTTTTTAATGCTATATCTAGTGGTATTGGCTGTTGGGTTACCGGTTGAATATGATTTTGTTATTGTGAGTTGAAGAGTTTTTTTTTTTAATCTATTGCCTTTAGTTGATTTGTGGAAAAGGTGGGACCCTCAAAAAATATTATGAATATAAAGGATTGTTTGATGGAAGATAACCAAGGACCCAATGTTTTATCCTTCAAAAATAATTTGGTGTGTTTTAATGAGGTTTGTTTTTAACCTTTTTTTTTCTAAAACGTCTATTTTCCTAAATTAAATTTTTTAATTGAGTATAAATTAATTTCTCTTTCAGAAAGGCGTCTACACAATGCACGAGAAGCCAAATTCTGAGGTGATTTTCAAAGTGGTAAATGTTCCAAATCTCATTAATTCACTGTGCAGCTAACTTATGTTCCTTCTAAGCACACTGACTTTATCTCTGAAATATTTTGTTAAAAACATCACAGGTGGAGCGGAATTCTCATCCCCACAGGGTATTGAACAGCTTGATTTCAGACGTGACGATAGAAAATAAGAAAAGTATTGGTGACTGGATCAGGAAAACTGTCAAGACAACCCATAATTACTATGGCTTTCTTACCGAGAACAGATGAGCCAAAGTTAAGCGTACCTTTGTGAATATGTCTTTTTGGTTTAAATACTAGCCCTATACACACATAAAAGATAAAACCATAAGTATAGCGCAAGAGGTGAGCTCATAATTTTTTATCAAAAGCATTTTTTTTCTAATTACAAATAGTTCCTTACCTAGCATTAAACTCATTCTGAATTTTTCATCTTGTGACTGCTTTTTAACCTGTTGATCTCAAACTCATCTATCTACACTAGTTTGAATTTTTCTTTTGTTGTTCTTTCAAGTCTATCATTGCCAATTTTTTCTTTGACTTTACTTATAAACTGTAATTTTAGTGTATATAATATAAACCCCCTCTCCCTATTTTTTTTATCATTTAATCTCACCCAACTAGGGGCATGAAGGTAAGGGGCAAGTGAGTTGTAAATACATGAGGAGTGAGGTTATTGGGGAGGGTATGGGAAAATAATTGAGGAAAAACAGGTATAGAAGCTATTGGGTAAGGGGAACATTATCCGGGAATCTGCTGGTGTAGAAAGACTCTTACAGTTGCCTTGCTGTTAGCAGAATCCAAGGGAGTTGAATAAACCCAAGAAAACCCTGTCCCTTTAAGTAAAATAAGAGTTCTCAATAATCTAAGCTAAAATATCTTCTTGATAAGAAAAACACTTATTGATAAGTTTTTCTTGAAACTTTTGAGATGTTATAATCTGTGTCTTTTGAAAATATAATGAAATACAACAAACAGTGGTACCAGTGAAAAGTTATTTAAATGATTGTAAAGAAATATTTTTATAAGGTTTTTATTTTATGAAAACAGTGTTATTTTTGATTTCCTGAGGTTGAGAACTCTTTAATGGTACCCTATATGTATATCTTTATGAAGTTTTGTGCAAAATATTTGTTATAATTACTAAAATGTTGAATTTATACGGGTACTGTTATATATGTAATATTAAGTTATGATGGTCAAAATTATGCATTACTGGCTGTTAATTATCAAAATTTTATGATTTTCTCTTCCCTAAATTTGAGTCTGCAGTCAAATCTATGGATATAGTAGACACATGACCCCGTTTCCCTTTCCAGACTTGTCCCAAAGCTTTTCTGGACTTCTGGACTCAAGTAAAATATTAAAACTACTCTAAAAGATCTATAAAAACTTAGGATGATAGAAAAACCTCTTCTTAACAACTTCCATCTATTTTTTTAACCTGTGAAGAACTATTCACTGAAGTTCAAATAATCAAAGTTAAGTAGAATTCTGTAAATCATAAATTCTATGAATCACTAAATAAAAATATTAAAAATATAGGATAAATCCAGATAAATCACAGAAGGTTCTTGAGAATTTTTTCTCACTTTTCCATACACTTTTGACTCTATAAATAGTATTCTTGACCATAAAATAAATATTTTATCTGAGTATTTGTATAATTACCTTTTACACTTTTTATAGCCAATTTTATTTATAATAAAATTCATGTAAAGCCCAATTAAGCTCAGGAAATTACTAAATGAGCCTCTCCCAAATTTTATTATACCATATTAGTGCCATTCTAAACTTTAGATTACCACAACATCCACCAGCCACATCTTCATCCAGAGCCTAATGATCATAAAATCTATGACCCACTTGGTTACAATAAGAACAAGAACTTGGCTCCATAACACCAGACCTACTCTCAACATTCTTCAAGTGAGGAGGCACCTTAGAAGGTTTCCTTTTTTCTTGAAAATAGGACTGAAACTTCTTGGTAAGATTCTCCAGCTGATCTTCAATTTTCAAAACAGACTTTTCTGGTGCCTTACCCAAATTTTAATTTTTGGACTGCTCCTTCCTCTGAATCTGCTCATTTCCCACAGAAAACACACTATTCACTGCCTTCACATACTTGGAATTCTCCATCTGAATCTGAGTCACCATGTGATAATCCAAAAACTTTTTGACAGCCTCATTAACTGCTGTAATCCCAGGAATCCAATTCCCACCATTTCTCTTCTTCCTCATCTTTTCTGAGTTTACAAGATCCCACAAAAACATCTCATGGGTTTTCTTAGAGAAAGAAGAGGAAAAAAATCAACAGAAGCATCCAAATTAGCCATATCACCTTCTTCCACCAGATATTCCACCATCTCATTGAACTCTTCCAGAAACATCCTGTAACATTCTAGAGAACTTATTCCACCCTTCTCCTACCAACCATGAACTAAGCAATTGAGATTCCCTACAGTAACTGGATCCCCCACTTATTCATCATCTCCTTCTTTAGACTAGCCCAATCATCCTTCTTATAGACATCCATCTTCTAAATGATTTCCTGAGAGGTAGATCCCTAATAATTTTTTTTTGATAACCAAATCTGAAGTTGTAGCCCCAACCATGTCAGCAAACCTCTCATATAGAGTAAAGAAAGGTGCCACATCACCACCAGTATACTTCATCCCATCCCTAGAAAAAATTATCACTGGCTTCTTGGGAACAGGAACTAAAGAGCCAGGAGTAGACATCTTCAACAACACAAATCTTTCAAAGTCTCAAGCCTTATACCAAAATTACCAACAGCAACAAAAACAAAATCTAGTAAATTATTAGCCAAATACATAGACCTGAAACAACACCAAAACCAAAATCTAGCAAGGGTTCAGCCCTATAGCTAGATTAAACCAACTCCAAACAGAAAAGAATCAGCAGAGGCTCAGCCTCTTACTCAGATACCAAAAGACAAACACCAGAATAAGAAGAGGATTGGCCCCTTTCCCAGATTTCAAATAAAAAAAACACCAGAATCAGCAGAGGATTTACTCCTTTCCTAGATTACAAGAAAAAAACTGGCTGAGAAAGACCCAACAATGGCTTAGACAAGCCATCCAAATAATGGCCTAGACAGACCTCAACACTGGCTTAGAAAAGCCCAAAAAATGGAATATACAGACTAAAAAACACCAGCAATACCAAGTAAATGGCAGCTGCAAGAGTGTGTTATGCACCATGTGAAACTCAAAGTAAATTTCAATCTTTTTAATCCATAATCCAGTACACAAATCCATATGCAAAGTACAGAAGCAACATCTACATAGCAACTGCATTCTCCCTTTGTGTGTCTCAATTTGACTGTGCTAGCAACCACACTATCTAACCCTTAAATTTAATTTAGTTAATCATATGATTATACTTTTCAATCTTAAGCAAATGTGCTGTGTATTAGTGCTATGGTCAATGGTATATTCTAAATGTTGGGCTATTGTGTGTCTGAGGGTAATTAAAGGTCTGTGAGTAGGAATGGGAGAAAATTTAAAGGATCTGTGGGTTATACTGGAGGGTCAGTGATAAAGTAAGGATGGTTTATTAAAGAAGTCAATGCAAGTAGGAGTTATCTATATAATTGGGGGGAATTGGTTCTACATTCCTGAAAATTAAATTATAATATTGTTTTGATAGTAGTTGAATTTATATAAAGCTATTATTTTTTCCTACATTTATTTATAATCAGTTTCATTCAATCTTAGATTTTTTAATCTTTTTTTGATTGTTATGTTCCAACCCTTCATGTGATTAACCTGAATATTTAGTGTCACTTTAAAACTACATTGTTATTCACCTCAAAATTATACCAAAGTAATATTAATATATATTTGACATATCTTCAAACCACTTCCTCAAAGGAGTCCTCAATTATCTTTTCCAATCTCACTTACTCAGGAATTCCCTCAATCTTGTGTGTAGGCTGTCTGATGACAGTATGATTTGATTCTCTGTAGCTCTCATTTTTGATTTGCACTACTATGTATTTTCAGGTGCTAAGTCTAAATGGCACCTGTTCATCCCACTCCTCCAATGGGCACTACTACTAGAGCTCACACCAGGGATAGGCCACCAGTATTGTGACTTATTTCTGGCACTCACTCTCTTGAACCTCCCAAACTAAGGGGAAAGGAACATTCAATTCAATCTTTGATAGAAATTCCTCAGGATTTAGAAGAATCTAGTGAGGAAGAAGAAGGCAAGGACACTATGCACAAGGCACCATCAGCCCTAGCTACCAACCATTTGGGCCAAACTTCTGATCCTGGCCCAACTAATTCATTAGAAGAGTACATGAGAATATTAGTAAAATTTATTTCAAATCCTGATTCTTCTGAGGGCTTTAAATTCAAAACTCCCTTGATGAAATCTCCGGAGAAACTTTATGGAGAACATCCTGACAAATTGAACCTTTTTTAAAAACTTGCAAATTATTGTTCCATAATGGCCCTCAAACCTTTAATACTGATTGCTCCAAGGTAGATTATGCCTCTTCATTCTTATCTGGGAAAGCATCACAATGGTTCAAACCATATTTTCTCATGCTTTATTTGATGGAAACCCATTTACTCATTAATAATTGGAAAAAATTCAAAGATCAACATTTATGATGATTGGTGATCCCAATGAAACCAATAACAAAGAAAGTGAACTAGATTTATTTTGCACAAAAAATAATCAAAAAGCTTCAGAATACATCTCAAATTTCAGGGCTCTAGAAACTCAAGTAGGGTGGGATGATGCAGCTTTAAATTATCATTCCAAAAAGGGAACTCTATTCAAGGATTCTGCACCAATATAATCTTCATGTTCAAAAAATGATGACCTTGATGGACTTAATGGATAGTACCATTGAACTTGATGGTGCTAATCAGGGACATCTTCAACAAATATTTCATGCTAACAAATATCATGGTTCAATTTTTAAATCACTATCTTCTTCAAATCATACTTGGCCAACTCAATCATCATCAACTCAAGCCAAACCCAGGAAAAAAGGTAAGGATAAGGCTTGATCCAAAAGCTTGACCCCTGGCAATATAAGTAAGGTATTGGACCCAAAAGGTGAATCAAAGGAATCTTAGAGGAAAATAAGAGCAGATAATGGGTTGTGTAGGTATTGTGAGGGTAAAAACAAGTTGGATGAATGTGTTAAATTAAAGGATAGAGAAAGTAATGGTTCCAAGTCAAAAAACTAGTCAATAGTTCACTTGTGTTCAAAGCAAACTATATTACCTATCCCAGTGCACAGAACCTCAATTTCCTAAGGACTGGATTTGCCCCAAAACATTTGAGACTAATGATTTTAAAGGAGGATATTCCCTTCATTTGTCATATTGACTTGGGAGCTTCAATTTCATTTATCAGTTTATCTTTGGCCAAAAAACTCAAGCTGACACTTTTAGATATCAACCAAATTCCATTTGTCTGGCCAAGTCAGAGGAGCCCAAATATTGGGTTAGTAAAAAAGTTTTATGGGTTTTTAAATTTCTTAATTCTCCCTCATTTGAGTGGGAATTAACAGTCTTGGACACCCCAAGTATGGACCATACCATTCTTGGCCATGACTCTTTACAGCATTGGTGTTCCAAAAATTGATTGTTCACAGGGATTAATCACCCATTGTTCTAATTACATTTCTGATTCATCAATAAAGGTCAATAGAGAATTAAACAACCCTTCTGACTAAGTCCTTCTAGAAGACTCTTCTCTTCCAGACATAGTGCAAGCATATGACCTTTCTTTAAATGAGAACTTGGCTAACCATTATACCTCTGCTTCTTTACTCAAAGAGGACTTCAGTAGCCTCAAAGTAATCAATTTTCACTCTCTAAATTCAGGTCTACCTTCAACAGAATTCATCAAAGATGAAGAGGACAACTAAATAAATATTAAAGCCATTAGATAGACTCAACCTGAAGTTTACCATGACTTCATAGATGTTTTTTCAATATGCAAGGCCAACTAGCTACCATCTCATCAAAACTACAATTATTGAATGGAGTCAATAGGTCCTGTATATTTTTTTTGAAGGAGGAATCTAAAGTTCTTAAAGACTACATTTCAGAGAGAGTAGCAAAAGGTTTCATTGAAGCCAGTAAGTCTCCAATAGGCTCTCCAGTTCTTTTTGTTAAGAAAAAGGATGGAAGTCTAAGGTTATGTGTTCATTATAGAAAACTCAATGCAGTGACTAATAATGATTCTTATCACTACGCAATATATGGGGTGGACTTGCTAGCAAGTCCCCAACCTGAACTCAGACAGAACTCAGATGGAACTCAGACTGAACTCATACTATACTCATACTGAACTCTACTTGAAGACCCACCTAAAAATGTTCTGCTGAGTGGTGTTCATCCCTGATTGTATGGTTCCTTTGTCAATAGCTCAATGTTTTTTCAATCTGTGGTGAATTTGAGTCCAAGGTTGTGGACTTTCTAACAAGTCCGTCCCCTGTATTGCGCGGTGTATCTAGTTCCTCCTATGTCATTACTTCTCAATTTTTTTAATGGTGCTAACTTCTTTTCTAAAAATGATCTCAGAGGTGCTTAAAATCTTATATGTACTTCATAAGGCCATCAACCTTTAATTGAAATGCAGACCAGGTTTGGTAGTTTTGAATATTTAGTAATACCCTTTGGATTTTGTAACACACCATCAACATTTCAAACTTTTGTCAATAATATGTTCCAAGATATTTTCAAACAGTTTTTTGTTGTCTACCTAGATTAAATTTTAATCTTCTTGAAGACCCTCAATGAAAATATCAGACATGTCAAAATGGTTCTTATTCAACTTCAAGAACAAGGTCTCTAGGCCAAGTACACTAAATCCATATTCCACTTAAAATCTATCAATGTTTTGGGCTTTACATTTTCAAATGATTGTTTAGTCATGGATGATAAAAAGGTTCAAACATTTTTGGAATGGCCTGAGCCAGAAGCTCTAAAATCCTTATAGGATTTTTTACGTTTTGTGAATTTCTATTGAAGATTTATAAAAGATTACTATCAAACTAATACAAATCTTACTTCTATTCTGAAAAAAGATACTCCTTTTGTCTTCACAGAAATAGCACAAAAAGAATTTGAAGCATTGAAAACTGTGTTCCCCACGGCTACAATTCTTCAACATTTGGATCCTACAGCCTTGACAATAGTCAACAAGGATTCTAGAAACTATGCTATAGCAGAATTCACCACACAATAATTGGGGGGGGGACTTGCTAGCAAGTCCTCAAATTGAAGTCAGATGGAACTCAGATGGAACTCAGAATGAACCCATACTGAACTCATACTGAGCTTTACTTTGAACTCATCTTGTGCTCTTTTCCAAGGATGGATGGATCTTTACTGAAAGGATATTGAGATTTTAATGCACAATTAATAGAAATAAAATAAGGAGAGTTTAAAAATCAGATTAATTCACAGCATTTTTTAATGAAACATAATTCAATGTTAATTTTGAATTGAAATTTATCAATAAAAGGTTGGAAAATTGTATTATGCATTACAAACATAACATTTTTAACCTGCTTAATTATTTCATTAATTTTTTTTAGAAAACATATAAAACACAATCAGTGACTGATTTTGTTGAAAATTCCTGTCAACTCAGAATTTGAAACTTTTATTTTTAAGTTTGTACTGTATAAACTGATTTTTTCTTTGATTTAAATTTATAATTTTTGATTATGCATTATAATTATTTTCAGTTAAATTAATTTATTTAAAAAACCCATTGAACCATCGAAATTCTTAAATTTTATATCCTAGAATTCAGTGGAAAACAGACACAACTAAAGAGTTCAAATACAGGAATGTGTTTTTTCCTAATTTCTGACTTCATAAAGCAGTCTCACACCCTCTTTAAACTAAGAACTATAATTTTAAATATTATTTGTATATATTTCTTGAAGGAAGTCAATTTCTTATGATAGTAGAGTTTAATCCAGTTTTTGAGATTTTCAAATTCAAAAGGATGATTAAAAGTAAAATGGAATTAATTTCTGACTTTTACAGTTCTATATATTCCTCAAATACTAATAATTTCATATTGTAACCTTATTAAAAGAAATAAATAGCTGTGATTATGGAAATTTTTGTAATATATTTTATCACCATTTCATAAGAATATTATGAGTTGGTAGAGTTATTTCACGAATCAAAAAAATTAATCACTACTCAGTAAACTTTTAATGTGACAAAAAGACATATAAACCAAAATAAATCTTAAAGATAAAATAAATATTTAAATATAAAATTCATCAAAATGTAATTCTAAATCTAAAGTGTGCTTGAATATTATTTCTTGGGAAAATAAAAGTGCTCACCAGGAAATATAAACCATACATTTAGAAAAATTCTGGTGTTGTGGTCTTCCAAAATTTGTGGAGCCCTTTGTTGGTTTATTTGGTGTTGTTTTGGTATGCCTTAAATGGCATTGTTTAATAATTAGGTGTTTTTCTGGAATTACGCAGCAAATATTGGGACTACAGAAATGTGGATACTACCATTGGATAGCCCCGGTTTTTCTTTATATTTTATGTCTTGATGACATTTTTCATAGTCTAATTATTTGGGGGATAATTTCTCATTTTTCAGTTAAAAAGATTGCTGTTGAATTTTGTTTTTTGTGTTTGATGGGCTAACCTTAAGTCTTAGGGTTAAGTTCTTAGTACCATTGGAATGAGCTAAATTTACTCTGCATTTCATGTCCCAATGATGTTATAGCATAATTATGTGTTTTAAAGGTTTTAGTAGTTGTAGTTGATTTTTCTAAGTATTTTGGGTGTTTTTGGTGGTTTTCTGGCTTCAGGGTGGTCAGGCCGCTTCAGGTGGGCTGCCTGACATCAGAGGGAACACCCGCCTCAGTGCTAGAGAGCTGGGAAGCATTTCTAGGGGAGGTTTTATGCAATTTGGAAGTCAGGAACACCAAATTTGTGGGTGTGCATGGGCTCTTAGTTAGTAGTCTGTGTGTATATAGTGAATAAGACAGTTTGGGGCAACTTTAATTATCATACAACCATCTGGAGGTGATATCATTGTTCCTCACTCAGTTTTCACTGTTTTCTGGCCACAGTTGGCTGTGTTTGTTGCAAAGTGAGTTCTTCATTTAACTTAACTTAGCAACTGTTTTCTCTGGTATAGTCTTGAAAGCTATATCAATTATTATTGCTGTCTGTGGTGTGGATTTGCAACCTACATCAAGTATCATTTCTTTCTCTGGTGTGGACATTGGTCTACATTTCAGTTCTTTGGTTTGGTAGTCTGTCTGGAGACTAATTTCTTGACTGATCAGGCAGTCAAGTGTGTTGGAAAAGGGGCTTTTGGTAAATAGGAACCAATTTACTGTAGCAGTTAAATCTCACTCTATTTTTCTAAAGAGAAAGGGGTTTTCTCTCTGGATTTACTCCAACTCCTTGGTCAAGGCCTATAGCTAGCACTATAGGATTGTCTACAGTGTGAAAAAAGGTGTTTAAAATTCAATTTAAGACTTTAATATTTTTCAAGGACTCTCTGTAGCATGTGGTAGTGGTGTTTTTAATTATTATATCAGTTTCTCATTGAATATCTACTAAATGATGTTTATTTTGTACAAGAGATACAATATGTATTTTTAAATATCCCTATGGGAAAAGAATAGCATTGAAAAGATAAAATTTTGGTTAATATAAACATTACTTCATATTCTAAATTAATAGACATAATTCCTCAATTTCATGGTGTTCAAATATAAATAAATAAACTGGCTCAGGTATACACTTATAATTTCTAGAAAAATGAATTATCAGAATTAATTCACAATTTAAAATTAAAAACTTATTCTCAAGTAAAAGTATATGGCTTAAGGATTCATCAATCATTTATTAGAAATATGATACTTACACTGATATTTTAACATTATATTACGGTGTTATACAATGTAAAAGTATATAATATAAAATCAATATGAAATTTTATTAGAAAAAAGACAATATTAATATTTATAGTAATTGCATTATAGAAAATATATAACAGTATTAATTTATATTTATCAAAATTAATTTTAAAAGAGAATCTTTCATCTCTTCAGTAACCATTTCAACTAAAATTAGTTATATACTCTTCTTGTGTAAAAATAGCAATTTATTTAATGTTATTTATTCCATTTTACAAAATACTACCCAGGTTAAATCTTTAGGCTTCACTTGAGCATATATACATAAATCGAAAAAAAGAAGATAATAAGAAGCACCTAAATAATTTTTATTTAAATAAAATTCCATCTTTAACTTTTTTTTAAATTAAACAGAAGATCTGCAACCTTTTAAAAATCTTATCATTTGTGAGTCTTGATCTTATTACTTTTCTTAACATATCATACAGAAAAAAAGTCATATCATAATAATAGAAAATAGAATTACAATCAATTTTTATATAATTTTTTTTCAAAATGATCAATAACCTCTATTTATTTTTGGAACTGATAATTATTTAATTTATAACTTTTTGATATAAAAATACACTTAATTTTTAAATTATAAATTCTAATATAAATTTTTAAAAATTAAATTTTTTCTCATTGTTTAAATTTGTTTTGAAAACAGTTGTACAACAGATCTCATTAGTAGTTCAATCTAATTTCAATAAATAATAGGTTATATATTGATGTATAAACTTGTACAGTCATTGGAGTTAAAATAGTGTAGTAGAATAAAGGACTCAAGTGGTTTATTTTTTTATTGAATTGATAATGATATATATGTAAAAATCTTACTAATTTTATTTTCTCGAATTCATAGTTATTACAGGTACTGATTTATGTATTTATAGTAATCATAAAAAAATATCAAGCAAAAAGTTGAAACATTAAAATGTATTTTTTGTTAAATCTTTATTTTGATTAAATAATTTACACCACACAATATTTGGGGGGGGACTTTCTAGCAAGTCATCAACTTGAAGTCACATGGAACTCATATGGAACTCTGACTGAAGTGATACTGAACTCTCAATTTAAATAAGCTTCAGCACCAACAAAAATAAGAGTGAATCTTTACTGAAAACATAGTAAAAATTTCATGATAACTAAATGGAAATCAGAAAAAAAAAATTTAAGAAACTACTGAACACACTATATTTGTTGATGAAACTTACTTGAATAACACTTCATTATTTTAAGTTAATCAATTGAAAAAATAAGATCATATTTGTCAGCCAGGCTACTAGACTTACCCAGTAAAATAATTAATTATCTTACTGAGGTGAAGCCATGCCTTTTAGATCCTTATTAATAATTAATTATTTATTAAATACTTTTGTATTAATTACAATTAACTAACTAAGTACACTAAGTAATTAATTGATAAAAATAAGTAATTGTCCCACATATATTTTTACTCCCAAACACCGTGCTCAATAATACAGATGAGATGCGAATAAAAATTAGTATTAAAAAATATATAAAATTATAAAAAGAAAAAAAAATACTTTTTCAAATTCCTTTAATTAGATTTTATTGATTCTATATTTCAAATCAAATGTTCTTACACTAAAAGGTGACGGACTAAAGGGTTCATATTTTTATTTCAAATAAAATAAATACTTTTATTTACGCACTATTTAGTCTTACTCTTATTATTTCACATACTCTCTTTAATTAAGTTTTTTCCTCTCACACTCTTGTATTAGGAGATGTAAATTCCGTGTTCTTTTCTCTCACATATTGCCTATAAAAGGCCCTTCCTTTTTGTCCTTTTGATTCATTCCCTACTTACTTACTTATTACTTTTACAAAAACAATTACTATTTCTATACTTTTATAACATTAGTACTTACATCAACATATATCTAATCTATAAAATATATTAATATTTAACACTACCTCTTATTATTTGAGTAATTCAATCAGTTTGATTAAAAAATACGTACTTTACTTTTTGAGAGTCCATTAAAACCCAAAAAACCCTCGTATAACCTCGAATAAATCTTCTAGACCAAAGGGACCCCTTGAGAATATTTTTCCTTCTATACTTTCATATTTATTAAGTATATTAATGTTATGAAAACTTTCAGATAAAATTTGAAAAATAAGTGGTGATTTTTTTCTACTCTCTGAGACTGTTTTATGAAATAAAAAGGCTTTAGTTTTTGAGTTAAATCACTAGAAACAGGCTTTATTTGATTTATCTCTTTTGTTTCTAGATTACTCAATGATGAATCACAATCTATTTAAATATTTTAAAGAATCATAGGATCATTAGAAATATTAAATTTTTACTATAGAATACAGTTAAAAACATGGAACACCAAAATTTAAAGCATGATAATTATTATTGAAAATTTTTAAATAAATAAAGAACCTTCACAACTTGGTTATAATAATTACTTTCAACTGAAAAAATATTTGATTATTTTTCTTTGAATCGGAATATTTCTTTAGGCTGTAGACTTCAATTCATTCTCTGGGTGCATTAAATGCAGGAAATTGATTTAAAAATCAAAGAAATATTTCCCTCTTCTTAGCATTATACCAATTCCTCAGATACTAAGACAATATATATAATATTTCATGTATTAAGAAAATATCTAGCTGAATTGTAGAATAGATTTTTTTATTGGTATCATAAATATTCTTTTGGAATATTTTAATTTGGTTAAGTGATCTATAGAACTCAAAAAAAATTAACACACAGTGAATTATTTTTATAAAAAATACAGTTAAAATATGGCTAAAGGATTTAAAATAAATGTAAAGTTAATAAATGAATATTTCTTGAAAATGTAAGCTGAATAGTATGGTGAAATTTAATGCTGATATTTGACATAAAAATACTGCTCACCTGGAGATACACCTAAGAAACTTCAAAGAGTGTTCCCATGTAGGAAAAGGTGCTCAAGATCTAATTTTTGAATTTTTTAAAATTCAAGGGCTCTATAAAAGCAGTAGAGCTGATATTTTTCATAATTCTATCATTTTATTCATAGGATAACTTCCATATAACATCTTTTCTAAGAAAGATATGATAGATAATTTGACTCATGACAGCTAATAATGCTACCATTCTAATAATCAAATTTTGATTAGCATAAATTTAAGAACATACTTTATATTATATGGACAATTATTTGAGTTTTTTCACCGAAATTTAATTAAATAAAATTTTAGAGGCTCATACTCTTGGCAAGTGAAATAAAAAACTCACAAGAAAAAGTTACATCTCTATATTTGCACATTATTCTCAAGTCAGAAATATAGATTAATTTTTTTTCAATAATTTATTTCAAATGAGATAAGCAAACTTATGGTAAAAATAAATTATTTGAGACATTCAATGAGTCAATATATTTGATATTTTTATAAAAAAAATTCTATATAAATCCTCTTATATATTCCAGTTATCAAATTTCAATACTTGAATAAATAATTTTTGATTTAAATTTATTTCAACTGAGAGTAATGACTTTCCAGTAAATATTTAAGCAGAAGAAAAATTTCATGAGTTAGTTTTAATTGAAATTTAATATTAGGAAAATATTTTTTTGTTTCTATTTTGAAAATTTCTATTTTTATGCATTGGGGTTTATTCAAACTGAAACATATAAATTTATATGAATGAATTTGTGTCAGCCAGGCTATTCCAGGAGTCCAGTAAATGATATATAAATTATAAAACCTTAAAGAGTGGGTAAGACTTGTATTTAATGAATATAACTTAATATTTTATTGCATAATGAAATTATATAAGAATTTTATTATATACAAGTGTTACATTAAATTTATTGGTTATATATATTTTTATATACAATTAAATTGAGCATAATATAATATATTCTACAAATAATGGCGCATTTTTATGTATTTAATAATTATAAATTTATATTTAATTAATTGAAAAACATATATTATAATTACAAGTGTAAAATTGATTTATAATATATTTAAATTAATTACTTAAATTTATATATTAAATAATACCTCTCATATGATACTAAACAATAATTAATGACGCTTCTTTTGACCCTTAATTGTGTTAGAAAAAACAAATAAATTAATTTGGACTAAATTGAGATTAATTGTTTGTTTTGTTGCGTCAAATTATTTTTTGTTTCACTTAAAATGTCCTTTAATCAGAATGTACCATCTGTTTGGAATTATATTTCTCATAGTTCCTATGTTTCCAATCTTGTTTAGTTATTCACTATTGTCACTTACTGATTTGGGAATTAATGGCGGGGAAATTGGATTCTTAATTGGGGTTTTAATTATTTGTTTCATGTTTTTCTCTATATTGTTATGTTTCATTTACTCTTTTGATATATTTGTTTTATTCCATTCTAATCATTGTATTTACAAAGATAGTAGCGCTTCAGAGGACCCATTGCCTATAAAAGGGCCTTGGATAATCCCCTGTAGCCTCATCACTTATTACACACTCAACAAATTAAATAACTATTTTATTACGTTTATATTTTTTTTATTAGTAATACAAATCTAATTAAAAGTCTATATAACAAATTAAAGGTTGCTTTAAGTCTGATAGTAATTAAAATTGTTTGCCGCGCAGAACCCTTACATTTAAAAATATTATTGTTAATAAAATCTAAGTTTTTGTCACCTCTCAAAGTTGCTCACCGTTGTTTCCCTCTCAAATAAATTAAATATATATTACTTTGATTTATTTCTTTATTTTCCCTTGTCCTCCTCCTTCTCTCCTCCTTTTTCTCCTATTTTTCTTACCTCTTCTAGACGACTGACCAACAACTGGGGACCTTTCCAAAACAACGACGACGATCAAGCCTGGCAACGAACAACAAAACGCACGGACCACCTAGCAAAACGAAACTTTTGCCTCGACTGTGTTTCGAACTTGGGTTCGACATCTTAGGTTTATATAATATTAATTTTTATATTATTTTGAAGTGATTTTTCGATCACTATAGTAAGTTCACCTTTGCGCCTCTCACTCATATTACTATATTTTTATTGCAATAACAGTGATTGTGGCTTAATTGCTGATTCACTGAGTGTAAGTGTTCAATTTTTAAAAAAATTTTTTCCTAGTTGACCATTATAGAGTGTTAAATCCTCTTAGTCCTAGAAGAATTGACATTATTATTAATACAAATTGAATTATTAATTTAATTTTTTTTTATTATTAATTATTGTTAATTTTGGTTGACTTAAAAGTACATTGTGCTTAGTCCCAAATATATTGCCATATTTAATATTGGTAATTAATTGGTTGAATTAACTTACTTGTTATTCCCAATTTAACCTTGCAATCCATTTTTTTAAAAATTAATTTTTTAATTATTACTTTATATTGAAAATTATTTTTTCTATAATTTAATTAATTAAATATTTTTTTTTATTCTTTGGAGCAATTATTGACTAACTTTTATTATTTTTTTATAAAGTAAAAAGTAAAATATAAATCTTCCCACTAGTATGTCCAACAATTTGGCAGAAAAAATGGATAACATGCAAGTGGATGAGATAGAAATTGACTATGATGCTGACACTGTAAGTTCTTCTAAAGTTGGTCATAAAAAATCTTATGCTAACACAAAGAATTCACATACTGCAGGATGTGGAAATGACAGGAAATGCAAACAAACCAAACCCCCTTCCCCCAGTACCACAGAAGGAAGTAAAGCCTCTAGTGCCTCAAGAAGGTCTTCCAAAAGGCTTCAAAATAAAAAAGCTTCCTCTGCCACAACAAATCAGCAACCTATCCAGTCATATAAAAGAGTTGAAGACAGAAAATATGACGTACAAAGCAAAAGTAGACACATTGTGGGATCAGGTCCAAGAACTCAGGAACCAGATTCAGGCCCAGGCCCCTCCTCAGTTGCCTCCCAATCAGCCTCAGTTTCAGGCTCAACCTTCACAGCCACCCAGCTCAACCATCCAAAATCCAAATACTATGGAAGTAGAGCAATGGAAATGGGATTATCTAATGAGTCACTACCAACAGAATGTGCAACACCCTCCTCATCATCAGCCTGGCCCATCCAGAACACCCAATTTCCATCCACCTCCTCATCCCTACCAACAAGGCAGGAGAAAGAAGGCCCAAGCACAATCCCAAACCCAGTCCCAGGGGAAGTTTCCTCCTCTGCCATGGTAAGTAATTTGGTTGATAGTCACTTGGGTATGTTTTCTAATAAATCTTCTTCTGCAGGTAATATTATTGAACATGGTGAAAGAACAGTTAAACCTGTTAAAAGACAGCTTCCTGTAACTAGTAGCCCTATTGATGTAATTAGCAAATTGTCATTTGATGAACCTTTACATTTAACTTCTACATCTTTAATTAATCCTTCTCTTGCAATTAAAAATGATTCTGTTCCCCCTGAAATCTATACCTTAATTGAAAAAACTTCTGAGGAAATATTGAAAGATACCCTTGATTTTAATATTGTGAAAGACAAACATGTGAGAGATGTGTTAATCCATGAAAATGATAGATTAAATAATTTACACTTGCAATGTAAAGTGAGTTCTTCTGTACAAGATACAGCTTATTTAAAAATCAAAGAAACCTTGAATATTGTTCTTAGTCAACAAAAACAAATAAGAAGTGACCATAGAGCTATCTCAGATAGAAATATAAGTCTACATAAGACCTTGAGTGAATTGAAACCCCTTATTGAGGAAAATTATTCATTCAAGAATGAAATAAAATCTCTGCAAAATGAGTTTAAGAAGCTAAGAAATGATTTCCATGCACTAAGTACCAAACACTCAGTTTCTGAGGACAGAAATGTTCTATCTCTTGCAAAAGTAAATGACCAGATGTCTGAAATTCCAAGAATAAGAAACTATGTGTCTGACCTACAGGAAAAGTTCTCAACCTTAACCATCAATAATGAATTAAATGAGATTTCTGCAAATAAGCTGCATAAAAATAAAGGGAAAAAACCTGAACAAAGTTCATCCTTTCTTCCTCATATTTCAACCATTAAACAAACTGACAATGAGTCTGTAAAATCTTTTGCTACTAGCAAAAAATCTTGTGATGGTCATGCACCAGCTGTTTCTGTAAATAATGAAATTTCTGAACACCTGGCTAAACTTCAGGAATTATTACTAATGAATAATTCAAACCAAAAAGTGGACCATCCCAGTAGTCAGAAAAATTGGCCTAAGTTAGACCAATATCCTACCTTTGATGGTGATTCTTCCTCTGATTGGCAACACTTTATCCAGAGAATTGATAATTTAAAGAGATCTTATAAACTACCTGATGAGGAAATTGTTTCTAAGCTAATTTCTTTATTTTCCAATGTAGCCTTGATGTGGTATGAATCTGTCCTCTTAGATAACAATCATTATACATGGAATGATTGGAAATCCTTGATTGAGAATCAGTTTGGTGGTTCAAAATTCAGGTTAGCTCAGCAGAGACTGTATGAGAATACTAGATATGTATCCTCCTCTGTTGAAAAGCCCATTGTTTTTCTGATGAAAATAACTAAAATCCTTAGAGCAATTGATCCAAAGTTGGATTATGATATTTGGAGAGATAAAATCTTGTATAAATTACCAAATTCTCTTAGGGATTTGATTGTTGCTAGAACTGAGCATGTAAGGGAAAATTCTTCTTTCATTAATATCTGTAATGAAGTACTACTCAACCATAGATATGAACCAAAGAATTATCTTAGTAAATCTTATAATGATCAGAATAAACCTTCTATAAAGCTCCCAGAAAAATCTGGTAAGCCCTCTGCCCCAGTTGCACCTAAAAAATATGCAACAAATACTTGTTATAAATGTAACAAACCGTGGCAGAAGGGTCATGTTTGTGACAAGAAAATTCATCTTGTTGAACAAAATGAAGACACTGATGAAGTTGAACTTGATGTCAATAATTCTTCCAGTGACTGTGAAAGTAATATCTCCTATGACAATGAATCTGTTAAAGATGTTTTAATGTTGGAACATGATGTCCATTATTTAAATAATATATCTGAAGATTGTGTATTGAATTTATCTTCAGTAGAAAATGCTGAGATAATTAAAGATATTACTAACAATTCTATTCCCATATCCCCTTTAAAGGCACCTGTTATCATTAATGGTAAAAATGTTGATGTAGTTCTTGATTCTGGTGCTGGAGGAAGTGTAGTATCTGAAAAAGCTTTGGCTTCAGTGGATAAGGAATATTTAAGTAAATTATTGCCTATAACTTCTGAAAAATGGAGAGGGTATGGTTCTACCTTATTTCCTATTGGCAAATACAAAACCTCTGTATTTTTCAAATATAATTGTGGTTTTGTCAGAGCTATTTGTGAGTTTGTTGTCATGAAAAATGATAATTTGAGCAATTGGTTTATTATGGGAAATGATATTTTAACCATGTTTGGTGTGAAACTGGACCCAGCAAATAATTGCTTTACCTTAGGAATGAATGGGAAAAGAAAATTCAAAATTTCTTCTCCTAGACCTTCTGGGCATTTGTTTAAATCTTGTAACTCACTGACCCAATGTAAAGGTAGAACAACAACTGAAATGGATGATTTATTACATGAAATAAATACCGCTTCTTTTGGTGATCAGTTGACTAGTGAACAAAAGGATTCTATTGTTGCCTCTATTACCTCTTTCCCTATGGCTTTTGCTCATGGTTCTCATGTCTTGGGAATTGTTCAGGAAGAGATGAAAATTACCTTATCCTGTAATTTGGGTGATATTCCTCTTTCCCTTAAGAAAAAACCATATCCTGCTTCTCCATCAAAAAGAAAAGATATTGAAGATAATATTGAAACATTATTGAAAATGAATATCATTGAGAAAGTGGATGTCACCCCCAAATATTGTGTCATCTCCCCAGTCTTGATTTCATATGAAAAAGATAAAGCTAGATTATGTGGAGATTACAGAGCTTTAAATACTTATACTGTTGATGATATTTATCCTTTACCCAGAATTAATTCTATACATGCTACCTTGCAAGGTGCAAAATTTATTAGTTGTCTGGATGGTAATAAAGGTTATCATCAAGTTCCAGTTGAGAAAAATTCTCAAAAAATTTTGCTTATTGCTACTCATATGGGAATATATAAGTATGTTAGGATGCCATTTGGCCCTAAAAATGCTCCTTCAGTTTTCCAGAAGGTCATGGATAACACTTTCCATCAAGAAATTATTGAAGGTTGGCTCATGGTTTATATTGATGATATTATTGTTTTTTCTAAAACTTTTGATGAACATATGATTCATTTGAATAGAGTTTTCCAAAAAATGGATGAAATCAATATGATCTTATCTTTAAAAAAGTGTAAATTTGGTTTTCAATCTTTGAAAGTCCTTGGCCATGTTGTGTCAGGCTTACAAATTTGTGTAGACCATAATAAAGTTGCTGCCATTCAAAATGTGAAAGCACCAACTTCTGTAAGAGAAATCCAAAGTTTTTTGGGTATGTGTGGCTATTATAGACAATATATTAAAAATTATCAGGTCATAGCCTTGCCTCTTACAAAACTAACCAGAAAAGATGTTGCTTTTCTCTGGAATAATGACTGTCAGAAAGCTTTTAATACATTGAAAAGTTGCTTAATGACAGCCCCTATATTGGCTCTTCCAGATTTTAATAAGCCATTTGTACTTTATACAGATGCTAGCTTTATTGGTCTGGGTGCTGCCCTTCACCAAAAGCAAATTATTAATGATAAATCCTCAGAGGTTGTAATTTGTTATATTTCAAGAACCTTAAGAAATAGTGAATTGAAATATGGTGCCACTCAATTGGAGTGCTTAGCAGTTGTTTGGGCTCCTGAGAAACTTCATTACTACTTGGATGACCAAAAATTTGAGTTGGTAACTGACTGTAGTGCTGTGAAATCTCTCTTAAACCTCAAAACACCTAACATACATATGTTCAGATGGCAACTTGCTGTTCAGGAATACAGAGGAAGGATGACTATTATCCACAGAGCTGGAAATGTTCACTCTAATGTTGATATGCTCTCCAGATTGCCTCTGCCAAATAATGACTCCAATCCTGCTTATGTACCTGAGGATGACACTGTTCATATACATGGTATATTTATAGTTGATATGGAAGAAGAGTTATTACAGTTAATACTGGATTCATATGATAAAGATTCTGACTTAAATAAATTAGTTACTATTTTGAATGATCCTAAGAATGCTTCAATTCAAGCATTAATAAAAACTCTTCCTGAAAAGTACCAAAATGCTTTAAATAAAGGAAAGTTTTCTATTGAAGATGGTTATATATATTATAGAAGGAAGCTTACCAATGTAATTGTTATTCCTCCTTCAATGAAAGAAACTATCCTCAAACTTTGTCATGATGACATATTAGCTGGTCATTTTGATCTTGAAAAAACATTGATTAGAATCAAAAACACTGCATGGTGGGCTAATATGTCTGAAGACACAAAATTATATGTTGAATCTTGTGATTCCTGCCAAAAATCTAAAAGGTTAACAGGTAAGAGAGCAGGGTTATTACAACATATTGAAGCACCTAGTGCTCCCTGGCAAATCATTAATATGGATTTTGTCACTGGTCTTCCTGTTGCAGGTAAAGACAGCTTTAACTCTTGTTGGGTAATAGTTGATAGATTCACAAAAATGTGCAAATTTATTCCAACCCACAAAGATGTATCCACCAAAGAATTAGCTTTCTTATGGTGGTCTTACATGTTTAATATTATTGGTTTTCCAAAAGCCATTATCTCTGATAGGGATCCAAAATTCACTTCTGAGTTTTGGACCTCTTTGATGGATATTTGTGGCTGTGAGTTAAAATTGTCTACAGCTCACCATCCTCAGACTGATGGCCTAGCTGAAAGAATGATTCAAACTCTGGAAGATATGATTAGAAGGTATTGTGCCTTTGGTTTAGAATATAAAGACAATGACAGATTTACTCATGATTGGGTCACTCTTTTGCCTGGTCTTGAATTTGCATATAATAGCACTGTTAATTCTGTCACTGAGAAAAAGCCTTTTGAGCTTTGGTTAGGTTATGTCCCAAACACTCCTGCTCAGATTCTCAATAATAAATTACCTAAGTTGGAACTACACCCTGGTGTAAAATCTTTTATGCAAATGCAACAGCTATGCAGAAAACATGCTCAGAGTTGTATTGATAAAGCATTTGAATATGAAAAGAAAAGATGGGATAAATCCCATAAAGAATACACATTTAACAAGGGTGATGAAGTGTTGATCTCTACTGTCCATTTCAATTTACAAGGTAACCACAAATTAAAAGATCCTTTTGTAGGACCATTTGTTGTTAAAAGAATGGTTGGTGATAATGCAGTAGAAGTTGTATTGTATTCTCCATATGATAGGAAACATCCTGTCTTTCCCATTTCTTTACTTAAACCTTATACTTCCAACAGTGACTTATTTCCAAAAAGAAGAGGAAGACCTAAGAAGAACCCTCAGGAAGTCACAGAAACAGCAGAAATTGATAAATTTCTCAATGATAGAATTATCACTTCTGAAAGAGGTACTGAATATTTATTGAGATATAAGAACAAATCATCTGAACATGATGCATGGATACCTGGCAAGGAAATTTCAAATCTGCCTGCTCTGTTGAAAAAATACAAAAAGAAAAAATCTTAGCATTTTTTTATTGTTTTTTTTTAGAGTGAGGGAGTGTCAGCCAGGCTATTCCAGGAGTCCAGTAAATGATATATAAATTATAAAACCTTAAAGAGTGGGTAAGACTTGTATTTAATGAATATAACTTAATATTTTATTGCATAATGAAATTATATAAGAATTTTATTATATACAAGTGTTACATTAAATTTATTGGTTATATATATTTTTATATACAATTAAATTGAGCATAATATAATATATTCTACAAATAATGGCGCATTTTTATGTATTTAATAATTATAAATTTATATTTAATTAATTGAAAAACATATATTATAATTACAAGTGTAAAATTGATTTATAATATATTTAAATTAATTACTTAAATTTATATATTAAATAATACCTCTCATATGATACTAAACAATAATTAATGACGCTTCTTTTGACCCTTAATTGTGTTAGAAAAAACAAATAAATTAATTTGGACTAAATTGAGATTAATTGTTTGTTTTGTTGCGTCAAATTATTTTTTGTTTCACTTAAAATGTCCTTTGATCAGAATGTACCATCTGTTTGGAATTATATTTCTCATAGTTCCTATGTTTCCAATCTTTTTTAGTTATTCACTATTGTCACTTACTGATTTGGGAATTAATGGCGGGGAAATTGGATTCTTAATTGGGGTTTTAATTATTTGTTTCATGTTTTTCTCTATATTGTTATGTTTCATTTACTCTTTTGATATATTTGTTTTATTCCATTCTAATCATTGTATTTACAAAGATAGTAGCGCTTCAGAGGACCCATTGCCTATAAAAGGGCCTTGGATAATCCCCTGTAGCCTCATCACTTATTACACACTCAACAAATTAAATAACTATTTTATTACGTTTATATTTTTTTTATTAGTAATACAAATCTAATTAAAAGTCTATATAACAAATCAAAGGTTGCTTTAAGTCTGATAGTAATTAAAATTGTTTGCCGCGCAGAACCCTTACATTTAAAAATATTATTGTTAATAAAATCTAAGTTTTTGTCACCTCTCAAAGTTACTCACCGTTGTTTCCCTCTCAAATAAATTAAATATATATTACTTTGATTTATTTCTTTATTTTCCCTTGTCCTCCTCCTTCTCTCCTCCTTTTTCTCCTATTTTTCTTACCTCTTCTAGACGACTGACCGACAATTTGTTACTAAGAAGGACCTAAATAATTTTAATTTAAAAGATATATTTCCTTTCATTAAATTATATTGAATAAAAATAGATATTCTGCAAATTTTTATAGATATCGGTGGAATATATACATAATTTTATGATTTTTATTCTGTCTATAATTTGGAAGCAAAGTCATATTATAATAATTGAAGATAAAATGAAAGCTATTTGAAATAATTTTTCTCTTAGATTATACAAAGTTTAAATTTATTTCAGTAACTTCATATCATATAATAAAAATATTTTTGATAAAAAAATACACATAAAGTTACATTAGAATATCTATCTTTAAATTTTAAGAAAACAAAAGAACTACTCATGGTTTAACTAAGCTTGAACCACAGTCAGGCATAGGTTGTCATTGAGAGCTCAATATAAGTTCTAGAAAAGCTAAGATATTTATTTTTTAAAAATTTCATTTTTTATTGCAGTAAAAGTCTTTTAGAAATTAAGAGAACCTATAGAGCTTTTTCAATTACAGATTAAATAATAATAGGGGGTATCAAAGTAAGAAAAATTTTATTTCAAAATACCTCTTTCTACCACCAAAACAACCATGATTATTTTTTAAAATATGCCATATTGTACCCCTTAAACACCTTTTTACTACAAATTAATTTCAAGCTTCTGGCTTTCTTTTTGTGCTGTGGATTACCTTTTAAATAATTACAAATTTCTAACTTTGATACCCACTAATATATATATTAAGAAATATTTTAAGTTTTATTTCCCTGAGTGTTAAGTTATTACATGTATTTGTTCATATATGTATATTAATCAGAAATTAAGAAATTAAGAAAAAATTTTAATCATATCAACAACTCTTGAGTTAAATCTTTGTTTGAAAACCATGATTCATGGGAAATATTGTTTTTCACTTTGCCAAAAGCACTTACAGTTGTATTAAAAATATGTAAGCTCTCCTGATGATACTTATGAAAAAGGTTAAAGCTTTAGTCAAATTCTTTTGCTTCACAAAATTTTTATAATCCATATTCTCTTTTTCATCATACTTATAATTATCAACTACATTACATGAAATAGTTTGAAAGAAAAACTATAATACTATTATATGAGAATTTTTTTTTGTTTATTACCTCTTATTCTTTATATTTCAATATATATAAATAATTATCAATAAATCTGTACCTTGATTTAATAAACATTTATACAAATCCATACATTATAATTCAAAAATAATTGACATGATAAAGTAAATATAAAGCTGTAGTATCTTTTTTACAATGCTGATGTATCTCTAAAAATACTTTGCAGTTAATTGTGTTACCTTATATATTTCATGATTCAGCCAATATTTTATGGCAGTGAACTCTGTTCTTCCCCTGAAGAACAGAGTCTATCCTCCTATTTTATAAATTAGCTTGCGCCAATCCCCACCCCTTTCAATTACAGCAACACATTTTCTTCTGCCCTTACCCACCCTTTTGCTCCCCACTCCACCCCATTGTATATCCTCCCCCTTTTCTCCACATTTTACTCCTCCCAAGCCCTTTTCTACACTCCCAGTGCTGCACAAACCTGTTAAATGTACTCAAGAACTTTTACCAAGCATTTTTATAACCATATACCCTCTCTAACCCCTCTCGCTACCCTCCCCAACCACTTTATCCCCATTTGTTTGATACCCCATTCCTCCCCTTTACCTTGCCTCTCTTACACATGAATCCCATTTTCCACCCTATCCATCCAGTCACTATTTATCCCTATAAAGATAAAGTGTTAGTGAGGATTGAGGAATTCAGCCAACTGAATGGAGAGGAGTGGAGAGGGGTGGAGAGGGGTGGATAGTAAGAGGAAAAGCTGGATAGGGGTAGAAAAGGATGAAGAGGGGTATTGGCCAGTCGTCTAGAAGAAGGAGAGGAGGAGGAGGAAATAGAGGAAAAGGTGTATAATAGGTAAAGAAATAAAAATAATATAGTAATGTAATTATTTTTAAAGAGAAGGCGACAAGTTTTAAGGGGGACTTGATACTATTGTAAAGGTTATTTAAATTATAATATATTTATTTAAATAGTAGTTATTATCAATGTGTGACAGTCAACTATTGTTATTATAAAACTTAATGCAACCTTTAATTACTTATATACTTTTTAAATTAGATTGAGAGTACTAATATAAAAGATAATAAATGTAATGAAATTTTTTCGAGTGTAAATAATGATGCAGCTAAAGTGGATTATCCAAAGCCTTTTATAGGCAAAGGACCCTCTGAAGCGCCACAAATGAGTAATTACAAAATGGTAATAAAATGAAATAAGAATAAAAAAGAATATAACTAAAACATAGAGATTGAGAGAAAAACATGAAACAATAAACTAAACCCGTGAATAAGTAACCAATTTTTCCACCATAAGTTCCCAAAACAATTAGTTAAAATAATCAGTAACTAAGTAAGTCTGAAACATAATAACAGTGAGTAAAGTAACCCAAAACAGATATTACAGTGAGATTTAAAGGGTTTAATTAAAACAAATAGAATTATTTTCACGCAAAAATCCATGTAATTAATTCAATCCAGTATGAATCAATTTTAATTAATTGTTTTAACTATGTAATTAATTCAATAACTAGTTTAAATGAAACAAATAACTAATTTAATGATATTTTTAATTTAAAGTGGGGATTTAAATACTATGTTATTAAATAAGTATTATAATTTATTTAATAATTATTCTGACACAATTAAGGGTCAAAAAAGCGCCCAATATTATTGTTTAATAATATATGAAAGTTTTTATTTAATATATAAATTTAAATAATTAATTTAATTACATTATAAGTCAATTTTACACATATAATTATAATATATGTTTGTAATTAATTAAATATTAATTTATAATTATTAAATACATAAAAATGCGCTATAATTTGTAGAATATAAAATATATTATGCTTAATTTATATGTATAAATAATTTATATAACAATAAAATTAATATAACACTTATATTTAATAAGATACTTATATAATTTTATTATGCAATAAAATATTAATTTATATACATCAAATGCAATTTTTTATTCCCTCTTTCAGGTCCAATAAGTTAACATATCTTTTACTGGGCTCCTGGTATAGCCTTTCTGACAAGGGGAGTTCAAATTGTGGGGAGAAAGATCAGACAAGAGGAGAAAGGAAGATTTCAGAGGGGAAGGAGAATGATATTATTGAGAGAGATTAAAAATAAGGGTGAAAGAGGATATTGATAAAATATTAATATTCAAGGAACAATAAACAATTTACATACAATATAATTTTCAAAGATTGGGCATAGTATTTCCCTGAATCCAAAGAGCCCACAGGTCATATAATGTTATTTTCTTCATTTGCTTAAATTAAATAAAAATTTACATTTAAATACTCTAAAACTTTGAGGATGAAGTGAAATAAATTTTGATAAATATTAGTATGCAAATTTTTTTTATTTACTAGTAAAATATAGTATGTAGATTAATTTGAGAAATAATATGTCTAACTAGAACCTTTTAAGCATCTTTTCAAAGATTTTTGTGTCTTCTTAAGATATTTTAATTATTTTTAAAATTTTATACTATCTAGTCATAAAATAGTTATATATATATTTTTAATACCTGCAAATAATACAATTAAGAATATTAATGCACACAATAATTTTTCATAATTAAATTCACATATTATATATTATTATTTATCCATGTATTTTTGGCTAAAGAGACTTATATAATTATGTCAGATTTCTTCTTATTTAATATATACTTTAGAAGTTTTCTGATACAGTAGAAAGAAACTGCTCAAGTAGTTTAAAAAATATGTGTTTTTCAGCATAATTTGGGTCTGGTCTGCATTGAATTCAAATTTCTTTAAAAAATCACATACTTCATTTTTTCAAGATTGTTTCAAAGTATTATTACATATGCTTCATTAAATTATCAAGTTGGATTCATTTTGAGTTCACCAAAATTTCAATCTTTTTGGTTTGTGGTTTTATCACTACCTCAATTTGGGCTCATATTGATATGAATTGGGGTTCAAGGTTGCAGACTTGCTAGAAAGTCCGCCCCCATATTGCATGGTGTTAATTCAAATATTTTTGTAGTCTCATCAAAAGAATTAATCATTAAGTTTAAATTCAAATACATTCTTCTCATGAAATCAATAAGAGCATTAATTAAAAATTTTGACATAGTTTATGTTCATTTTTTCAAATTTTTTATAAAAATGTTCCTAATTTTTTTCTATTTAATTTGTAGTTATCAGAAGCATTTCATAAAATAATTTTTAAGAAAGTGAAATAGTATTTTATGGATAATATCTGTATATTAATAAATATTCTGTCATAAATTGAATCCTTTAATGCCATCATCTAATAAAGCTGGATTGTTTGTGGATGGTGGTGTACATATAGCAAGACAGTAGAGGTATTGATTAGTTTATAAGATAGAACAAAAGTGCTGAAAACAGACAGGGTGGACTCTGTTGTTCTGCAGAAGAATAGAGTCCACCTTCAGTTTTTTGCTTCCTCCTTTGACACACTTTTTACCTTTTCTCACCTTTCACTGCTTTTTCACCCCTCTCAATTTTATTCACCCACTTTCAAAAATTATTCTTATAATCTTTTTGCACTCTCCACCCCTCCCACAATATTTTATAACACTTCTCACCCCTTCCCTCCCCTCCCTGTTCACTTTTCAACCCACCCAAACTTTTCTTCTTTCCTCCTCATCCTTCCTAACCCCTTTCAAATGCCTTGCTACCCCAAACCATCCCTTTTTCTTTGTTTCTCACCCTTTTATTAGCTCCTTTACCCCATAATACCCCTTTTGAATCCCATCTCATTCCTCTCGCTTGCATATGCACTTTTTATACTTCACACCTAAACCATTTCTTCCCGACCACAATCAAGCCTTTTTTTGTCTGATCCCACCCCTTTTTCTTTCTAAATAACTATTTTTTCTCCCTATGGAGTAAAACAGGTGGAAAGGAGAGATAAGAAAGTGAGTTTTAGTGAGATGGGATAGAGAGGGGAGTAGAGGGTATCAAAATTAGAAGAATGGGGTGAAAAAAACAAGGTGGGGTGAGTTAGATGGAGAGGGGTGGAGAAAAGGGGCACAAGGGGAGGGGAGGGGAGAGGAATGGGGAGATTCAATATGGATTTTAAAGAGGGAGGGGGTTTTAGAGGGTAGGAGCATGGGATGCACAAGAGCAGAAATGAAAGCAATGAGAAGAATAATCCTTAAAAAAATATATAAATATATACTATATTATAAGGAATGGTAATTGAAATGGTGTGAAAACAAAAAAGAAACATATAAGTGTTGCACACTTTTTAATAGCCATAATTTTTATTCCAATAAATGTTTGACATTTACTTGTTTGATATAATGAAAATAATGGTAAGTTATTTTTTTCAAAAAATAGTACTCATATTTTTTTTATTAATTGTGAAGTATGCATAATAATAAATTTTATAACTTATAAATTTAACTGAATCTGTTTTAAATTTAAATTAAAGAGCTCTGAATCTCCCACAAATATTTTCAAACTTGAAAAATCTTCAAGACTATCTATTCATACAATAAGAAAAAATATGTATTTTTGAAAACATTTACTAATAAAAATTTGATTACCATCATCAATTCAATGTTTTTTTCTTGGATAATTTTTAATAATATTGGACAATTTCTGTATATAATTATAGCTAAAAAAAATTATAAAAATATTCAAAATGTTTCTTAGTTCAATCCATATGAAGTTTTTATTATCTTATAAGAATGATTTCTTTAAATATTTTGCATGTGCCAGCCTGGTTGGGAAGTGGGGTTCAATTTTTTCAATATTCCTTCAAAAATTCCTGTAGTTCAAGCCTCAATAATATTGTTACAAATTAATTCCTATGCTTCAATAAATTTTCAAAATAGCTTCAAGGTGTTTTCAAAGTAAATTCACTATTTCACCATTATTGTTTCATCACTACCTCAATTTTTACTCAATTTTATATGAATTTGGGTTCAAGGTTGCATACTTGCTAGCAAGTCCGCCCCCCATATTGCATATTGGTTAATATCCCAATTGAATCCGGAAACAAAATTGTTTCATCCTATTGAATTTTAACCACGCAAACCTATTTCAGAAGAATAAAATTTTGAAATTTGTGATAAAGAATTATTAGCTATTATTCATTGTCTTAAAAATTGGTGTTCTTTTCTTCTCAGTCTTAATAGTTCTTTTCAAATACTAACTGACCATAATTCTTTGAAATACTTCATGTCTTCCAAATTACTAACTAGATGTCAGGGTAAGTGGGCTGAGTTCTTATCTGAGTTTTATATTATTATTACCTACCACCCTGGAAAAACTTACATTGTTCCAGATATTTTATCATGTTGGGTTGATGTTTACCCGCAGTGGAAGGAGGCATTTTCTGGCAACAAACCAGAAAATGTGAGATAAATTTTCAATGAATCAATTTTAACAACTCATCAACTTAATTTGATGAAAACACCATCAATTCAAAATCCACTATCCAACATTTGAGAGGCTCAGTCAAAGGTTGATTATTGTTTGATAATTAAAGACAAAAAACTTTCAAAGAAAAAGGCCCAGAGATTCAGTAGAGAGTCAGGTCTTTTAGTCTTTAAAGGTTGAGTAGTAATACCCAACAATCACCACACAATATGGGGGGCAGACTTGCTAGCAAGCCCGCAAACTTGGACCCAAACTCACCACAGATTGAACACACATTGAGCTTTTGAAAAAGGAGCCATACAATCAGGGATGAACACCACTCAGTAGAACAGTTTTAGGTGGGTGTTCAAGTAGAGTTCAGTGTGGTTTTAATATGAGTTCAGTCTGAGTTACATCTGAGTTCAGGTTGGGGACTTGCTAGCAAGTCCACCCCCTATATTGCATAGTGAATAAGGATATAAAATTAAGGATTTTTAATAGAAGACATGATTTTCCATTAGATGGCCATTTTGGTGTTGAAAAAGCTTACCAGTTAATAGAAAGGGATTTATTTTGGCCAGGAATCACCAGGGAAATAAAGGCCTATATTAAAGTGTGTTATGAGTGTAATAAGAACTAGGTACCTCAACACAGGAAGTATGGGTTTCTTCAACCACTTCCAATTCCCTTTAAAGCATGGGAATCAATTTTGATTGATTTCATCTCTCAATTACCTCCATCAGATTATTTCAATACTATATTAGTTATAGTTGATAAAATCTCTAAAATTTCTATTTTTATTAAAACTAATACTAGTGCAACCACAGAATATTTAGCTAAAATATTTCTAGAATATGTATTTTCTAAACATGGCTTACCTACTGATATTATTTCAGACAGACGCTCCCTGTTTCTTTTTACTATCTGGACTCAACTTTGTCAAAAATAAAATATTATGAGGAACCTTTCTACAGCCTATCATTCTGAAACAGATAGACAAACCAAAAGAATAAACCTATTCCATAAAAAATATCTTTGAATTTATGTCAATTATCAACAATAGGATTGGACCACATGGTTACTATTGGCCAAATTTGCTTATAACAACTAAACACATTCATTGACAAAAAAATATCCTTTTGAAACAATCTATGGAAGAAAGTGTTGACTCAATCAAATTCAAGTAGGAATTAATCATCCTGCTGAACATTATATTTGAAAAATTTCACAACTTCAAGGTAAACTCCAAGTTAATCTTAAGGTGGAAAATCATAGGTATAAGGAACAGGCTGACAAAAATTGACAATCTTCTCCACCTTTCAAACCAGTAAATAAAGTATGACTTGAATCTAAAAGCATTTGAACAACTTGACCATCAAAGAAACTTTTGGAAAGGTGCTTGGTTCCATTTGAAATTGATTCTGAAGTCTCTAAAAATGAATTTCAACTCAAGTTACCTTTAAAATGGCAATCAATTCATCCAGTTTTTCACATATCTCTTCTGAAACTTTCTTGAGAAATATACCTGGGAAAGAACCAACCCGCTCCAGAACCAGTCAAAGTAGAAGATCATCTAGAGTGAGAAGTAAGTTGGATTCTTGATTCAAGAAGGTGCAAGGGGAAGCTTCAATACCTCATAGAATGGAATGGCTACCTTGATGATTCAAATAAAACATCCTAGAAATCAGCCCTTAATGTTTCAAAAGCTCCTGAACTTTAAAAATATTTTCATTTAAAATATTCTCCAAAACCTAAATCTTAAACTCAATTTTCTTTCCTTAAACTTTCAAAAAAAAATTTCTTCTAAATCAAATTTGATATTTTCACATATTTTTCTTTTCTTTCACATAATTTTCTTTTTAAAGCCTTAAATAATTAAAACAAACTAAAATTAAAATAAACATAAATTAAAATTAAAATTAAAATAAACTAAATTTGAAATCAATATACATTAAAAATGAAATAAAAATAAAATAAGACTAAAATCAATAAAATAAATGTAAAATAAATAAATCAAAATAAATTAAATAAAAAACAAATCAAAATTTCTATTTCTCTAATTTTCATTACACCAAATTATTTTTTTTTAACTTTTTTTCTTTATTTTTTCCACACTTCAACTCAAACTCAATTCAATCTTTTATTACTAAAACTTCAATTCGACCTAATATTTTTTATTTTATTTTGTTTTGTTTTTTCTTCTATCTTAAACAACTCTTAAATCATTGACATCTGCACAAAACAACTAAAAACCATCTTATTACTAATTATGTTAAAACCTGAATATTTTTGCTTTTTTAAATTATACTTTTATTCCATAAAATTTTATTTTTAAAAAAACATTTCTTTCTTTTAAGATTTTTGTCTAAAACAAAATTTTTTATTTTCTCTCTTCTTTTTCATCTGAACTACTAAAATTAAAACAAAACTTAAAAATAAATTAAACTCAAATAAAATAAACCAAACAATGTAATACTAAATCTTCTTTTGCTCCCAATCTTTATTTTCTCTTTTTCTTTAAACAAATAAATTTTCAATCAAAAAAAAATTAAAATAAATTTAACAAAATATTCAAGAAAAACCTATATACAATCTTTATATTTATATTTATTTATTTTTCAATTTCTTCTATTTCAAAATTTTTTCTTCTATTTTACTTCAAATCAAATCTTTCATTTTTTCCACCACCTTTCAAATCTCTCTTATACTCTCTTCAAATACCTTTGCTTCTACTGTTGGAACCATTTCTACAATTTCCAGAAACTCTTTGGATACATCATAAGAAGCCACATTGACAATCCCATTAATTTTATCACATAGTTTTTTGACAAAAGTGGTCCAGCAAGCTTGACCAGGCTTCTTCAATCACACCTAATACATGTCAATCTCCCAAGTTTAATTGTTTACAACAGGTTGAGTATTTTAATCCTCAAAGGACCAGTTTCAGTTGGTCACTTGACTTCTGGTAAAGGTTTGAAAATGGGATTTGCCCCTGGCTTGAAAGGAAATTCTTCAATGATTTACCCCTTTTAAAATAAAGAATCAGTTAGCTACTAAATTAAAAACAAACTTAAAATTTAAAACCCTTACATCAAACTCAGGATTTACTTCAATGAATAAATTAGGCTTGGTGGCCTCAATTACCTCCACCACCTCATCTTCCTCATCTTTGACAATCAGGAAACATATTTTTGGGGTAGGAGCTACCTCAACTACCTGATCCAACCCATCTTTGAAAAGTTTGTTGACCTCATCTTCTTGGGCCATTGGCCACTACCCAATATTTAGGGCAGCCACCCAACCCAAAATCTCCTTCCTCTCCACCTGATTAAGCGTGTAATCCTCTCCATCCATCACCAACTCATTTTTGATGGGAACCTCCCATATTTCATCAAAAATGGCCTGATCCTTAACAATTGACCAAACTTTGGTTGAGGTAAAACACCCTTTGGTGACTGAATTCTTCTCAAATGAATCACAAGCCACCTGATGCCACTGTAAAAATTTGAGCTTCTTGCAAGGCCCTCAAGAAGCCATTCTCTTGATGCAAAACAAGTCCATAGCTACACAAGCTGTGCAAGCTTCCTTGAGATATTGTGTGAGCATACTTCCATCAGCATGGGGATGAGGAGTGGGAGTCAGATCTTGATCTTCAGGCATTAAAATATATTAATTTTTTTTTCCTTTTCTAAAAAACTTTTATTAAAAATTCAGGAGATAAAAGAAGATAAGGTTTAGGAAGAGTCCTCACACTCAAATGAGCTTTCATTTTATACCCAGGCATCTGTCACACACCACATGACACTCAAAGTAAAAGTCAATCTTTTTAATGCATAATCCAATAAACAAATTCATATGCAAAGCATAGAAGCAACATCTACGTATAAACTTCATTTTCCCTTTGTTTGTCTCAGTTTGACTGTTCTAGAAACTATGCTATCTAACCATTAAATCTTAATTAGTCAATCATATGCTTATACTTTTTGATCTTAAGCAAATGTGCTGTGTATTAGTGCTATGGTCAATGGTATATTCTTAATGTTAGGTTATTGTGTATCTGAGGGTAATTAAAAGTCTGTAAGTAAAAAAAGGAGTACAGTTAAAGGATCTGTGGGTTATATTGGAGGGTCAGTGATAAAGTAAGGACATTTTATTAAAGAGGTCAATGAAAGGTTTAGTTAGTTATATAATTGGGTGGTTTTGGCTTGACACTCCTTAGAATAAAATTATAATATTGTTGTGATAGTAGTTGAATTTATATAAAGATATTATTTTTTCCTACCTTTCTTTATAATCAAATTCATTCAATCTTAACTTCTTAAATCTTTCTTTGATTGTTAAGTTTCAACCCTTCATGAGATTAACCTGAATATTTAGTGTTACTTCAAAATTACATTAATATTCAACTCAAACGTATCTTGAAGTAGTATCAATTTATCTTTGAAAAATCTTCAAACCACTTCCTAAAAGTAGTCCTCAATTATCTTTTCCAATCTCACTTACTCAGAAACACCCTCAGCTTTGTGTGTAGGCTGTCTGGTGACAGAGTGATCCTAGGAGAACCAGATACCACCATCAAAAGAAATCAAAAGAATCCAAACAATCAAGAGAAAACAATCCTTAAGTCAGAAAGAGTTCACCAAGAGAACCAATATCCAAATGGCCAAAAAGATTGAAAACCCATTTTGGACACCAAATTGGTGGAAGAACTCGTAAATCTACCTTTCTGTAAGCAGAACCCAGAAGAGTTGGAGAGTGCAAAGGAAACCCCTGTCTTCCTAGAAAATAACATTGAGTTATCTTAATTTAGAAAAGTGTGACTTAGTTTTGACAGCCATAAATTAAGAAATAAAGGACAGTGATATTTTCAAAAGAATGAGCATAAATAAATCAGTTCAATTATATGTATAAGTTCTATGTAAACTCCATAAATTACTCTAATGAAATGATTAATAATAATAGAAAAATTATTGTTGAAAGTTTTAGAAGGCTACTCTCTCCTGATTCAGTATACTTCTCATTGGTAAAAGTTAAAGAGTTCCTTCCACTCTATCCTCTGATAATGAATCTCACCTGCAGATCCCACTAATAATCTTACTGAAAGCGCTGTGTGAAATGGCTAGACATTCCATAGATAAGTGTGATGTGAGCATGCTGTGGGAACATGTCTGATCCTCCAATCATAATAACAAAAAAAAACAAGTAAACCATAAAACCTGAAAAATGAAAAAATGACAACTTAATTTTCAGCCTGGATATCCCCAGGAATGATTAAAAAGTACTTATAAGTTATGTTAAACACATGAACTATACATGGGAATAATAAATTAAAGTACACAAGTTGTATACATAAATAAAAATTTTGATAAAATACAATATATGCCATTATAACACCTTATATACATGCATATATTCCTCTTTTATAAGTCTTATCTACTTAATATTAAGTTGGAATACGTTAGGGTAATCTCAAGAACCTTAAATATAAGGCTAAATAATGTTTAAGTAGGCTTAAAGCAGTTGTTATCATTGTTTTATGTAAAATCAACAAATGCACTTTAAATCACTTAAAAGTTGATTATATGCACTATAAATTTAATAATATTAAAAATGTGCTTTCACAGATCAAATTTTCTTAATTAGAACTATTGATTTGGCTACTCAAATGCATAAAAATAACACTTTTCAATTTTGGTGTTTTTTATGCCAGAAATGGCTTTGGTGTACTGGCCACATACTGCCTGCATTCTTCCCATGTGAATAGTTTCATTTTTAGCAAAGTTGGCTTTTTCAAACTATAATTAACCCAAATTCTATGCCCACTGTGGGGAAACATGCTAAAATAGGCAACAGGCACTTATTTAGTGTCCTAGCTTAATTACAAATGCATTGACCCTCTTTATATGCACTAATTTCATTAATAACCTCAATCTTGGCACTTTATTTCACTACCACACTTAAATTTGCCTAAAATAGTCAAGTATTTACCCTTTCAAGCGCCTTCCAAGGACTGCATGTAGTTACCCCACATCTTAAGCCCTTTTTTGGGTTTTTAAGTGGTTTCTCAGTCAATTTTGGTTATTTTTGAATGGGGATTTCACGTAGTATAATGTCATGATTGGCCCCAATCTTTCTACTGTTAATCCCTTTTATTATTGAGTAATTATTAGTCTAAATTTTCCCTTTTTAGTCTTTTATTTTGATTTATAACACACATATACTCTCTTTTTTGCTTATTCTTTATTTTTGATGGATTATCCCTATTACTACAGGATTTTGGCGGGTGATATCATTCTAATTATGTTACTGGTCACTCTTTATGTTGCTAGACATGTCTATTATATGGAATGAGTTGTCATTAACCATGTATAGAGCTGGTAAATCAAGGGGTCCATTGGGAAATTTATTGTGTATAAAAGGAAGGGGTTTTTGGTCTTGTTTTCTACATTCTTTATCATTACAATTAAACATATAACCAATACAATTTAAAATAAATATCAATAGCACTTATAAAGTCTTTGAATAGTATCTGAATTATTAAATCTATTTTTCTACCAACTATAAGATTGTAAGCCATATATAATTAGTGAGATTAAAATTACTCAGACCCTTATATTGAATTATCTTTTAATATTTATTGGATTTGTACTACAGTATTACTTTAGGACCATTAAAATCTTCTAGACAACTGACTATTCAAGCTATTTCACGTCTCTGTACTTGATCTCAGCCTGACAGATGTCCTGAGCTTAAAAATTTAAAAAAGAAAATAAAAGTGAAACAAACTTTAGAGCTAGTAGGGTTTAAAACAAATGGTATTCAGAGTATTCTATATAGTTCAAAAATTTGAGGTCTCACATACAATTTTTTAAAGCTCTTTCCAGATGCTGTTTCTGGGGGGGCTGTGGAAACATGCAGATGTAATGGCCAGCTACAAAAATAAACTCTATAAAAAATTTGTAACATTTATTTCTTTATTAATTTAAATAAAAAAGTAAATCTATATGTAATATGTGATGGTTTTACCACACTAATGTGCTTCAATACAGTGCAAAAGCATATGCTTTTGAAGATGATGATCCAACTCAATGAACAATTATTACTCACTATTTATTCCCTACTCCAAGGTAGTAATCAAAAGATTGAATGTTAGCCTCCTTATTCTTCACTTCTTAATCCCACTGGAGTAGTCTTAAACGAAAGAAAAAAAACGAAATATTCACAAACTTTACCTACCTTGCACCCTCCTACAAATACAAGAGTTAAAGCAAGCATGGAGTGATCTCAAAAAAAAAATTATAAGTTTTTGTCAACCCAATATCATCTAGAACATGTGAGGTCATTTGTTCTTGTAGTGAACCCACTCACTAGTGTGTTTTTATCTCTCAAACAGGTCATCAATGTTTTTAAATAAAAATTTATTGGAGAATATTGTACAGTCTAAAAGGAAACCAAAAATTTTTTTTTTGGAATCTTCAACATGTTTTCAGCTAAAAATCCTTTCATCAACAAGTCACATCATGAGCATTTCCTAAAATTCCCTTCTTAGAATATCAATTTTTTGAATTTAAATTGGAGGAATGTCCTTTGAACCAATGAATTGCCTTTTAAAATCAGGAAACCTTGAAGATGGAAGTTATTCTGGTGCACAAATATATATATATATATATATATATATATATCGTTTATTTTCTTCAACCTTTGCTCAAGAGTTGAAGAACTTCCATATTATTCTGGGGGGGGGGGAGGGCTTTTTAAATACCAATGAAGTCTCTCTATTCATACTTCCAGCTAAAAACAAAACTTCAAAAACAATGATAGAGCTTGTATATCTTTGTGCACTCCTCTTCTTTTTAAATTAAAAAAATAAGCGAAACATAATCATTTTGATGGAAGATAATTCCTCCAATCTTAAATACAAAAAATGTAGGGAGTTTTGCTCACTTTAAAATTTATGTAAGATAGAGGATTGGCCCATGCAATGCCCCAATTGTAATTTTATCAAAGAGTGAAGTATGTTCTGGGGAGAAAAGGATATAGAATCTCCTGATCCAGCTAAGAAAGTCTGATGATCATCTAGTATATGTAATTGAGCACTAGAGAAAAGGTGATCAGGGGTTCTTTTTACGCTTATATTTTATTTTGTGAAGAAGTAGGGTTGGTTGAGGGGGAGATGATTAATGTTTGTTGTATGTATGTACATTTTGGATGATATATTTCATGCTTCAAGATGATGAATTTACTTGAGGGTGTGGAGCAAACAAGAAATCGACGAGAAACAACAACTGAAGAGACTTTCAACTTCATGTTGTTATTCTTCCGTGGTCAGAGTGCATGGAGTGAAGGGGGATTATGCAAAGTCGCTATGCAATATGCAAAGTCACCATGCCATGCAATTCTTTGCATAAAATCCTCAATTCCACCACCCAAATTGTGTGTCTTCATGGCAAGTTCAATCCTTCCAGAGCAAGGATTTTCTGCTGCCTTAAATATCTGGAGGGGTATGTGTTTTCTGGATAGGAATAACCACAAATGGAATCTTTTGGATGGCTCATTTCATCTTCATTTTCATGTCCCTCTCAGATATCAACCTTACCTCTCTCCAAAAAACTCTGGATGCCTCTGGACTAGAAATTGTTGAAAATCAGAAAGAAAGCTTGATGGGTCGGAAGAAACTTGCTGAACAAACAAGGGGTAAGAAATTGACATTCTGCTGGAAAAGTGGCTGCCCTTACAGTTTGCAGTAATTAACGAATCATCAATCTTCTCCTCTTTTTAGATTTTAAAAAGATTTCAGATGAAGAAAAAGTTGGTGCATTTAAAAGTTTGTTAAAAGGTTAGTAGAGTGTGAAGGTTCTTTTATTTACCGCACTTGGTAGTCTTCTAACTTGCAATCATTTTAGCTTATCAATCAGAAATCGATGCCCTTACAAAGCGCTCCAAAGTATCCGAATCTGCTTTTCTAAGCATCTACAAACTGCTAGCAGAAGCCCCAGATCCGTTTCCCCTTTTGGATGCTGCTGTAGATCAAACAGCAAAAGCATCAGAAGCAAAATTATTGGAAGCAGAAATTAGTAGGGCTAAAGATGAAAACTCTCAACTCAAACAACAGCTTGCCGAAGTTGAAAAGGTTGAAAAGGAATTGAAGATGCAACAGGATCGAGCTGAGCGCTTAGAGACACGAATGGAGGATCTAGTTAAAAGTCAAGTAGCCAATAAAGAAGCCGAATTAACAGCCGCGTATGGTGAAAGAATTTCTAACTTTCAAGATCGTGAAAGAGATTTATTGAAGCAGGTTGAAGTCAGTCGCCAGCAATTAGCAGATCTAAGGAGAAGTTATGATTCAAATCAAGCTAAGCTTATGGATGATTCATCTAAACGGGAGTTTGACACGGCAGCTCGTAGAGCTGAAATTGAAATGGCTGAAGCTGATCTCCAGCGTGCTCAAAGACGAGTAGAAGAGGTGGAAAGACGCAATGAACGATTGAGGGCAGAAATTGAAAGTGTAAGAAATGGAAGTGAGAGTCAAGAAAGGTTAGTTTTCTGGTCCCCTATTAAGTCTTTAACTCAATTAACAATTATAGTTGGATTTAATGAAATAGGATCAAAGCTCTAGAATCGCAAATATCTGAGTTGCAATCAGAGGCTTCTCGTTTACTGTCAAGCCTAGAATCTCAAAAGGCTCTGGCAGATAAAGCTCAAAAAGAATTCAGCAAACGAGAAGAAATGCTCAAAAGAAATTCCGAAAAACTTGAATCAGAAATTCAAAACCTCCGATCTAAGGTTGATCAATACTCTGACTATGATGAAATAAAGCGAGAACTAGAGGTAATGAAGGTAATGCAGGTGTTTTTTCAAACCTGAACTAAGCAAAATAGAAACTTATTGATCTTCATTGGCTTTAGTTTGTTGAGTTTGCTTCTTTGAATGTCGAAGATGAGGAAGACGGATTTGGGTTTGAATCATCTAGTATGGCCTCATCCTCTGGCCTCGCAGTGCGGATGCCTGATCCGAATGCGGAAAAAGCCAACAAACATCGTGGAAAACCTTTAGAGACTCTTTTAATAGCTAAAAACCGGAAGCTTCAAGATGAGCTGACTACTCTTCGAGTTACTCACGATGACCTGTCGACTTCTTATCGTAAAGTCACCTTAGAAACTGACAAGTTAAGGTCTGAATTATTGGAAGCTAAAAAACTTAATGAAAGACTGGAGAATGATTTGTTAAAAATGCAATCCGCTTCCACCGGTAATGTTCAAGGACGTTACAAGCTCAATGGAATCACAGACAGTCTTGGAAGCACACTACCAAGTACGCCTTCAACCATGGGTTATAATCTCAAGCAAGAGCTGGGGTTGACTACGCCTATCCTACCAGATAATTCAGCACCACCACCCACTTCAACAGAAGCTGCTTTATCCTCATCATCATCAATGGTTAAATCTAGCATGGAAACATCTATTCTCCCTATTGTGACAAGTCAGCGTGATCGCTTTAGGCAACGCAACAATGAACTAGAAGAAGAATTGAGAAAACAATATGAGGTTATTACAACGACAAAAAATGAAATCAAATCATTACAAAGTGATAACCTCAAGCTTTACGAAAAAGTTCGATATCTGCAAAGTTATCGTGGAGAAGGTTCTAGTCATTCATCACTCAAAAATATAATCCAGAACCCTCCGAGCCTATCCTCAACTGTGATGAGGAAGGATGAAGAACTTGGAAAATATCATGGTATTTATGAACAGCACATGAATCCATTTGAAAAATTTCGAGGTAGAGTAAGTAAAGAGTCCTCAACTATGCCTTTTTTTCTTCTTTCTTTTTAGCTTGTTAGTTCTCTCTAATATAAAATGATTAATCATTCTTGTGAAAAGGAACGGTTGGGGGCTTTGCAAGCGTTGAATCCATTCGATAAATTGGTTCTCTATACAGCAAATTTTATTCTTGGAAACCGATTTGCTCGAAATTTGTTTCTTATCTATGCTGTCGGCATACACATCATTCTATTCATGAGTTTTGGTGAATCTGCAATAGCGTGAGTTTGTTTAATTATTCTTTTATGCTATAATGATTTCGTGTTTTTGATAAGGGCTGATTGATGAATGAGAATGAATGTAGGTCAAATAGACTTAAGCCTGTTCGGCCCATAACTCCATTAGAGCCACTGAATCATTCATAATATATAGTATTATTGAATTCCTCTATTCGGTTCTATAGCCAGGTAACCCTTTCATCCAAGAGCAAAAAATTAAATTCCTGTTTTTTTTTTTTTTTTTTTTTTTTTTTTGCACTCTTTGGTGTGGAAACAAATTTGTTGTTCATGAATTTTCCTTTTCTTTTTTCCACTTTTATTAAAAAAAGTTTCTTATATCATATTGCATTTCATTGCACTAATAGGTTAGATGTGATAAAAAATTAGTTTATTGTTATGTTTTGTTGATTGATTTTTTTTTTTTTTTTTTTTTTTTGGTGGGGGGCAGGGAAGAGGGGTTTTATTTTAATTTTTTATGTTGATGTGTTACCCATATCTTTCTTTTTTGCCTTCTTTCTAATCTCTTGAGTTTTGGGGTATAGATTTCTTTTCTTTCTTTTTTTTTTTTTTTGTATTGTTAATTTGAGTGGGGAAAGTTTTTTTTAGTTCTTAGTATTGATTCAAAAGTGTAAACTATTTCAATGTTGATTACATATAAATTTATTAAATTTGAAGAATGGGTTAAAATCAAAGTTGATGAGTTAAACAGACTGGCCAATGAAAAAAAAGATACACAAAAATAAACTAAATCTATAAATATTTTTTGACTGATTTGTTCTAGGTTTAGTAAAAGGAAAATCTGTAACTTAAATGAAATTCATGAACTGGAAGAAGAGGAGGCAGCTTAAGAATCATTTTGAATCAATATCAAACCCTTTATTTTTGTCTTTCTATTTTTGTCTTTGTTTTATCCTGGTTCTAATGATGATTCTTGGTTATGCATCTTTTAGAAATTTTGTTTGGATCTCACATGAATCACAAAAGATATGTGAATCCATGTCATCCACCCTATTGCACATACATTCACATCAACCTTTTTTTTTTTTTTTTTTTGAGAGAGAGAGAGAGAGGAAGGGAGTCAGGCAATGATGACTAAGTATGTCCTCTACCTGATACACTCCTTTTCACTTCTTCTTTTTCTTCAACTCCAGAGTTATGATCTTCATTAGAAAGGAGAGACTCAATAGGGGGTGTCAGCTCTGGCAAATCTGCACTTATCTAAGTATGGATTTCTGAAACACACTAGCCCCAACACTGGTGAATTTCAAAATTGAAATAAGTCACTTATTTCACTTAAATCAGCACTTTCTCAACCAAAAGTGCTGATTTCACCATAAAGTCCCATTTAACTGATTTTTCAGCATCATCCCATTCATACACAGCACTCTTCAGCATAACACTTTATAGCTCAAAACATTGTACAACATTTACATATTTATATCATATAAGAGTCATGCCTTCTTCACTCTCAAATCATCATAAGCTACATCAAGCAATGACTTTCATAGCTCTTGATCTCCTCTTGGACTCTTCTTGGGATTCTGATTCTGATCTTGAAGAAGATTTTCTTTTTTTATCAAAAATGGCCAGGAAACATTACCTTCTTCCTAAGAAGCCTCAAGTACTTCATACCCCTAAGTACACCACCCAAACACTTCTTAACCTACCTGTACCTAGTTTTAGACAGTTGTTCAGGACTTTTCATGAATGTTTCCTTAAATTGCTTGAGCTTATTCAGGACCATACCATCTTTCACAATATTTCTCAAAAACCACAATGTGATCCTTTATTTCAATTGGCCATCACACTATGTGATTTGGGTTCCAATGGTAATGGAGCTTCCTTGAAATGTTTGGAGAATGTCTTTGATTTAGGGAATGGCTCTGTTAACACTTATACAAAACAATGCATAACTGCTATCAACTCCTTGAAATCTAAACTTCTCACCAGGCCAACTAAAAAAGAACAACTTGAATCATCTCAGTTTATGCAAGAAGAGGGTTTCCCAGGATGTACTTGCTTTGTTCATGGTACTACTATTTCTTTGAGTCAAAAACCTGCTCAAGGTGGAAACAATTACTTTGACCAAAAAAAAAGGTAGCTTATTTATAATTCCACTCTTTCTTTTTCATACTAACACAAACAACTATATCTTCTCTATAGATATTCAATTTCCATTCAGCTTATATGGGACATCAACCAAAAATTTATATCTTTCTTTACTGGCTATATTTGATCCTATCATGATTCCTATGTCTTCCAAAGAATGAAAATCTCAAAAGAACCTCAAACATTCTTAGATGAAAATGAGTATCTTCTGGAAGATTTTGCTTATGTAAATGGAAAGCATGTACTTCTTGCTTTTTGGGGAGTAGCATCTGAAGACAGTCAAAATGCCAAGTTCAACAATCATTTTGAAAAGTCAAGAGGCCATATTGAACATTCTATTGGAATCTTGAAAGGTTGTTTTTCCAGTTTAAGGGAATTAAGAAGTCTTCTTAGAAATAAATCCAAAATGGAGGCAGTGATCAACTGGATTCTGTGTAACATTATACTTTATAACCTACTTTCTGACCTCAAAGATCAATGGTTAGGGTTGTATGAAGATGAAGAAGTTGAAACACCTCCCACTATATCCAACACTTCTATTTCTCAAACCACTAGCATATGGGCAAATATACTTCCAATCATACTAGTAAATTGGGAGATTGTGCATTTTATTCTTAAATTATTGCAAAATTTATTTCATTTTCATTTTCATCTACCATTACTACCTTTGTTTGATTAACAAATCTTACTTCCTACTGGGATATGCTCCATCATTATGCCAATAATACTCAAAAATTTCACAACGCAACCCTTTTAATTTTTTTTTTCATACTCTTCAAATGATCAAGTTGAATGTATTATTCTCTTGTTTTAGTAATTTTATTTTTTCATATTGACTTTTATTTTGAATTTTAAGTTAAAGTCTCTTTTTCCCTGTCTCATTTGTTTTTGTTCACCACATCAACATGAAATCACATATTTTCAGCTATTGCATAATTTGTTGGTCATTCTTTTTTTCTTTCAATCCTCATATCCTTTTCCTCCCCTCCTCAAACATTCCTCAAAGAATTTGAAGTCTAATTTTTTCTCAACTCTTCTTTCCAGGTAAGTCATTTTTTCATTTTTATTTTTATATTTGCTAATTATTATTTTATATTATATTATATTATTTTATTTTATTTTATTTTATTTTATTTTATTTTATTTTATTTTATTTTATTTTATTTTATTTTATTTTATTTTATTTTATTTTATTTTATTTTATTTTATTTTATTTTATTTTATTTTATTTTATTTTATTTTATTTTATTTTATTTTATTTTATTTTATTTTATTTTATTTTATTTTATTTTATTTTATTTTATTTTATTTTATTTTATTTTATTTTATTTTATTTTATTTTATTTTATTTTATTTTATTTTATTTTATTTTATTTTATTTTATTTTATTTTATTTTATTTCTTTTTTTATCTCATTTTTCTGGTAAGAGGTTTTGTTTTACATTTTAAAGGTAAAATTTACTTTTTTTTTTCTCTCTCTCCCTCTTTTCTCTCTCCATCCAACTTTTTATCCCTCCTTGGCCTGGTCATTTCCCCCACTTTCCCCCCTCCTTGGCATGGACATATCTCCCATTTTCCTCCCTTTCCTTCCTCTTTGTCTGCCTCATTCTCCTCTCCTGGGCTGCCTCTAACCCCCCCTTTCACCCCTTTTTGGCTTCCTCATTCACCCCTTTTTGGCTGCCTCTAACTTCCCCTTTCCTCCCTCTTTGGTACCCCCAATCCCCCACAAAACCCACTCAAAACCACACCACAAACCCTTCAAATTCCCCCAAACCGCCCCTATAACAAATTCAAATCACCCTCCAAAACCCCCCTACCCCCACTTTTCCCTCTCTTTAACCTGGCCCACCCCTGCTTTTTTTGTTCATTAACAAACGATCATTAATGATTGAGGAGAGGGGGGGTTTTGGAGGGGGGTTTTGGAGGAGGAGTATTGAGGGGATATTGAGGACACCAACAAAGGGTGAGAGGGGGGTAATGAGGCAGCCATAAAAAAATTGACAAATATGTTTTAGAAAATCATTTAATCTTTTTCTTTTTTTCTTTTATTTCAGAATTTTACAAAAATATTCCTCAATTTCAATTGAAGTAATAACTATTCATATTATTTTCTTGAGCCAAATTCTTTTTCTTATTTATTTTAAATCATGTGTCTTTCTTTTAATTTTTAAATAGTTTTTTAATGCTTTTTTGACCAGTAAAAAAGTTTTTCAGATAAAAAAAAGTTTATTCCTTCTGATTCAAGCCTTACACCTCTATCTTCATCTTCATCATCTTTATCATATTCTTCAATATCTACTTAATTTCAATCATTATCAAAACCTTTAAACATAAAAAATGACGATTTATCTTATCAAAATAAAAGAATATTAAAAAGGAAAATACACTTGAATATTTTATTTGGCCACATATTAAACATCAAGTATTATAAAACTAAAGTTGATTAAAAAATAAATATCCCAAGAATTTACCTGAAGATATCAAATATCTAGCTTTATTAGGAGGAAATGAAGTTAAGGCAGTAATCAGTAATACATTTAAACCTCAATTTATTTACAAAAATCATTCATTTGATTGTGTAAAAGATGAAATCTTTAATAAACTATCCAATCTCATCTCTTCACTATATCAAATGGCTTTGGTTTGCTTACCAATAAGGATTGAGAATTTGTTTAATGGTATCATGATTTTTTTGGATAGAGAGAAAGATTTGTTAAAGGTTTTTCTCTTGGTAAGTCTGATAATTTTTTATCATTCTTAATATAGTTCAATCATTTTAATTCTTTAGGCATCTATTGTTTTTTCAAAAATTTATCTAAAGCAGAAAGAAATAATTTTTTTTAAACTGGACTCTTTACCGTCCTTCAATTCTTTTCTCGCTCTTTGACTTAAAAAACTCGGCCATAAAGCTTTTCAAAAAAACCATGAACTTTCAACCAGAGTTAGAATACCAAATAAGTGTGACTTTGAATAGGAAAAAATCAGAAGTGAATATTTATTATTCTTAAATGTTATAACTACATCTTTGGGGTTTCACATCAAGATTATACTGATTCAAATGATGCATATTATCTTACTTTGGTGATATTCTCTTATATTGATCATATTACTGGACACCCTATTCCTTCATCAGCTAAACTAAAAGGTCAAGAGTTATACTCTCCAGATCATAAGTGTATATTTGATTTTGGTTTAGGAAATGGAATCATCAAATCTGTTTGGAACTCATCTCAAAATAGTGACAAAACAGCAAAAGCACCTCCAGGTTTTAAGTCTTGTCAAGAATTCACAAATTTTGGGTGCTCATTTCAGATAAGCCAGAAGTTAATCCAATGAATCAACAAGGTAAAAAAAGAAGGTAAAAGCAGTTAATATAATAAAACCTAAGGTAGATCAAAAAAGTATGCATATTTGTAAAGTAAACAAATATTCATTATTCTTTCTTAAATTTTTAATAAAAAATATGATATTTCAATATACTAAGCTAAAGTAATGGGCCAAAAATATTGTGTTGTATAAACAGTAATCATGACAACATTAATTTTTTTACAGGGTTCCTCTAGCCTATACCTGTGGAAAGGCCCCAACTTAGTTTCTAGACCTGATCTGCATTTTGGCATGAGGAATTGTCATTACTTTAAAACTAGTAAATTTGACTTATCTTATTTATTTATTTATTAATGTAATTATGTTAAATCTTGGTGATTCCCACCCCTTACTTCAATTAAATGCAGGGTAAGGTATTGCCAAATTTTCAAATCTGACATGCAAACTTGATGACTTTGAAAAATTTTGTTAACACCCACTTCTTACCTCAATAAAATTCAGGGCAGGTTATTTCCAAATTTTCCAAACAGAAATAGAATTCTTTCTACTTAGCTTTATTTAGAAATAAAAATTGGTGGTGAGGTAATAAAAGTATGTTGATGATGAGGATTTTTGCACTGGTGTCAGTATTATTTTACCATCTGAATTTTTTTTAATGAAATATTTTAGAGTCTGGTAAGGACAAATGGTTCTATCAGAATCTCATGATATAAATTTTCTTGATAAGAGTAAAAGTAAATATTGAAGTTATTACCCAACTATTAACCAAAAAATTAATGAATAAATTGAAAAATTCAAGTACCATTTTTCTCGCATTCCATAATAAATTCTTTTTTTTTAATTTTCATGATTTTACATATCATGACTTACCGTTTCTATTTGAAAATCATAGTCTTTTGTTTTATCTGAGCAATGATGAACTGTTTCCATCTCCTCTGTATTGACTCTGGCCCTTTCAAAATTTGATTGAAGCAGAAAATAATTTTCCTCCAAATATAAGGACCATTTATCTTTCATTAGAATATGATAAAAATTCATATTCTCAATGTCAAGGGCATTTTTTTCAATATAGGTTATTGCTGAGAAAATTGAATAGAAAAAAATAAATATTTTATTGAAGAAGATATATAGTGACCAAATCTTACTTATATGGTTTTTCTCAAAATAATTTTCAAGTGAGGAAAAAGAGCTGGTTGAAGTATTACCATGTTTTAAAAGATTTTTCAAGCTCTTTGAAGCTGAGTCTTGATGCTTTAGTTTGGAGTTTGAGCTAGAGTGTTTAGGAAGTTTATCTAAAGCAGCTTTCAAAGCAGGATTGTCATTGCCAGAATTGTTATTCTTTTTTGAAATTTGAGTTTGAGAAGGAGGAGAATAGAAAAGAAAGAATGAGAAATTTAGCAAAGAATTTATTAAAAAAGAAAAATTATACATACTTTGTTGAAAGACTCTCACAGTTGCCTTTATGTAAGCAGAATCCAAAGGAGTTGGATAAACCTAAGAAAATCCTGTCCCTTTAAGTAAAATAAGGAGTTCTCAAATAACTAGGCTAAAATTTCTACTTGATAAGAAAATGACTTGTTTACCAGTTCTTTTTAATGGTTTTGAGATGATTTTATTGGTTTCTTTAAGTTAATATAAAGAAATACAACAAAAAGTTGTACCAGTGAAAAGTTATTTAAGTGATTGAATTTATATGTTTTTAAAAAGTTTTTTTTAAAAAAAGATTTTAAATTGAGTTCCTGGAGTTGATACCTCTCTAATGATATCCTATAAGTGTATATTTATTTGTCATTGTGTAAATTATATGAAGTCTTATTTTAAAATGTTATAATTATAAGGGTATTGAAAATTATAAAATGTTATGTAAAATGATTATTTTTATTTTTTATATGGTCTTCTGATTCTTTATGGTATTTTATATTTTTAGCCTACAGTCTTTTTATGCATATTCTTTTCATGTGCCTTCTTTTCCCTTCTAGAGCTTGTATGCAGATTTTCTGAACTTTTTGAGATCTTTTACAGACTTCCAGACTCTATTAGAACCTGAAAACCATGATAAAAATCTTTAAAAATTTGAGATGAAAGGGCTACATCTGGATAGAATTTCTTCCAATTTTTCTAGCCTGCACAGCCCTAATAATTAAGCTAAAAATCATTAAATTTAAGTAAATCAAAAAAAGTTAAAAATAATTAGAAATACTTAATAAAATAATAAAAAATATAAGAGAAGTAGTTAAAATTCCTATAAAATTTCCAAATGTTATTTAGCCTCATTAATCTTATTTAAATGAATTTTTAATCCTATAACAGTTTTTTTGAAAGTGAATTAATTATTGTTCTTGTGTTATTTGACCAATTTTCACCATAAAATCAAACTTTTTTTTGTAATAAAATAATTCTTAAATAAAATAACCCTTTAAATATTCATAATAAATGACCCAAAATAAATTAAAAGCTTCTTTTAGTGCTTTACTAATCTTTAGACTTCCCATATCCTTCCTCCAATGAAGAATGTCCCCATTCCTAAAATTGCATAATTGATTGATCACATAAAAATCTCCTCTTCACCCACTTTAGCCATCATCTTCAAACTTCATCATCACCACCAAAGTTTTTTTCAATAGAATTTAAAGCTTATTTTCATCATCTAGTCTCCAAAAGATTCAGCTGTTCTCTGAAAAATTTGTGCCAGATACAAAGTTCCTTGCTTAATTTCTAATCCTGGCCTCCCTGGAAGAGCTTCCTGTGATCTCTGCATGCTAAAAAAATTTAAATGTATCCATCATATAATTCCTTCCAGAATCAATGTCTATACAGGCCCAGAAAATTTACCTGATCCAACTATACCCAAGAATATATGATCAAAAACAACAGTTCTCTTCAGAAAAATTAAGGCCAAAACAGCTTGATCATAAAAAAACCCTATTCCTGATCCTGAGCTACCTCACCCTTCTCAAGATCCCAATCCCATTATTCCAGTTCCTCCTATTAGTTTTGTTTAAGCTTATCTTCCTGGCTCTATAATTTTTTCCACTATTTCACATCCATTTAACCTCTATACTTATTCTTTTATCCCTTTTACTTTAAGCTATTGAGATCACCAATACTGATGATGTTGGCTGGGTAAAAATTTATTATATTAATCATTATACAAAATTTCATAGATATAACTTTATGAACTTTTGTGATAATATGAAAAGAAAATTTTAAATTTATTTTCAAGAAACTCCAGCTAATAATTATGAAGATCTTATGAAAAGAAGATTTTTAATGCAAAGTTTTTATGCTGATGTAGAAAGATTTCAAAGAGATTATTTGTTTTGATTGTGCTTCTCTTCTCTTAAAAATTTTATCTTTAGTGATGTTAAAACATTTTTTATTGTAGATCTGGGTTTATATCTGAAATTTCTTGATTTAAACTAAAATAAACTGTATTTTCCTCGTGATGATTCCACTACTGAGAGAATGGTTTAAATCCCCTCAGACTCCCCTCTACCAAAATCTTTCTGGAACAGCATGAGAGAGTAGGATCTACACCTACTGAGCTGAGTACTTTAATTCAATTCCAGCCAAAAGTTCCTTCAAGATTCCTCCAATATAGCCTAACATGAGGCACACTACAATTCCAACTACCTAATCCTCTCTCTAATGATTCAGAATCATAAAATTCAAATAAATTTTCAACCCTTTAAACTGCTTAAAAACTATCCAAATTTTTCATATTCATCCAGACTTTCTTAGCACCTTTATTTAAAGCCTTTGAGTGCATCCAATCTCTGCACCCTATTATCCAACACCTCAACACTCTTCATAGTGCAGGGAAAACCATATCCACCTTAGAAATCTTTTCCAATAACACTCTGAATCTCCTACTTTTCTTTATCCATAATAAATATTTTTCCAGCCTTTTCAAGACATCTTTATTTTCTAAAGTTCAGCATACACCCTTTCAAAAATTATTGAACTTTCCTAATTAGTGATTATCCAGTTTTAGTACTGATGAACCAGTGATAAATTAAAAATATTAATTTGTGGATTTAAACAGATTAACATTTCCAGATTAAAGTCTTAAAGGACCAAAAATTTAATTTATTTCCAGTTTATTGTCTTGGTGGACCAGCCTTCTGTAACTATTTTATTAAAATGTCCAAATAATTATTTAATAGCCAGTTTATTGTCTTGGTGGGTCAAATATTGATGATTCACCAATTTAAGGTCATGGAGGACCAATTTCAACACATCATTCACCATTTAAAATTCCAATGTCAATAGCATTCACAAAATTGATAAACCATTTTAGGGTTCAGAAGACCCTTTCAGCTTTTCATTCCCACATATCCAACACAATTTTCCCAACCAAAAGGTTCCAGTTTAAGGTCTTAGAGGACTAATCCAGAATAACCATAAAAGCTTGAAATTTCTTTGTTGATATTCAGTTTTAAGTCTTGAAGGACTAGCTGATCTGAAAAGGCAAAAGCCAAAAATCTTTACAAAATCTTGAAAACCAGCTAGTTTAAAGTCTTGTAAGACTATTTAATATCTTTATGTGAAATCCAGAACTTTTCTAACTCTTTTAAACCCTGTCTTTTACCTCAAAATATAATAAAAAGAAATGAAATAATTAAAATAAAATAAAATATAGGAAAAGGAAATTTAATTTTATATATTATAAAATATTTTAGTAATAATAATTCAAATTAATGAATTTTTTTCTTCTTGATGATATTATAAATATGAAATATGAAAATAAAATAAAAAATAAAAAATTAGTTTGAAATAAACTTTTTATTAAAGAAAATTAATATTTAAAAATTTAAAATTAAAATTTGAAAGTAAAATAAAATTTAAAAGATGTCCCCCAGTCATTTGATAAGCCATACCCCTGACACCATACCCCAATCTAAGTGCACGTTGATGTGGCATACACAAGAAATAAATTTAAAAATTGAACTTAAATAATTTCTGAAAAATTTGAAAAACATAAATAGAAAAATAGAGAAATGATCACTTGGTGGGCTCACTCCAATTTTTAAAAAATTATTGGAGACCACCAGTGAGAATTGTCCCTGAAAAAATTATTTTTTAATAAAATTTAACATTAAATTAAAACAAGATTCAAACATAGAAAATAAAATCATGAATCTTGCTTTCAAATGAGTGGGGTTGTTTTGAAATCATAATGGTCCAGTTTATATTCTTAGAGGACTACCTATATGACAAAAATATAGCCAGGATTCAACTAGAAACAGGTATGCTATGGTAACAAACATTGTGGGGTAATTGTGTATAGAACAGCCAGCCCATCAATTACCCCCCAAACTTAACAATATTTAATTAAGAAGGTTCCCCTGTGAGCACTTCTACCAAAATAATTACACTCCAACACAAATCTTCACCATATAATTTTGACATTAAATTTAAACAATAGCTTTATTCATAATGATGGTAAATATTTTATCCTCATTCAAGAGGATTTCTTGATAAAAATAGTTGGTATTTTATCCTCATTTTGAAATTACACTTTGGCACTCCTGGTTCCCCTAGAATAGAACCAATTGACTTGATCATCAGCTACCCTCTTTTTAAATACTACTCCCTAAAAATTCTCTAAAAAATATTAACCACCAGAAACCTGTTCTCTGACTTTATATTGTCCATTCCACCTATCTGCAAACATCTTCCCCCACTGACTTTCTAAACTTCTATTATACACCAAAACCATATGTGCAGTTTTGAAAGTTTCTCTAAGTCTATGATGCAACTGCTTATCCCAATATCTGACTGACTGACTTTGGCTCTTTATCATCCTAGAATATGCCTTTTCTAAAGTTTCTTCTTTCTTTTCTAGCTGTATCATTCTTGCACATAATAAATCTTCAGTAGTTTTGACAGCATCCCAATCTACTTCAAGATAATATTTAGCCTCTAAATAAACTGGTAAAACTGCTTTTTGACCAAAAAATAGTTTGTAAGGTGAATATACATTCATCCTTTTAAAAGTGATTCTGTCAGTAAATAAAATTGATGGTAAATAGTGCCTCCACTTTTCAGAATTGGTCCCAGACATTTTAACCAAAGCATCTTTAATAAATTGATGCTCTCTCTCTACTATTTATTCAGCTTCAGGATAATAAGGGATTTCTACCCTAACCTTTGATACAAATTTTGATATAGCTTCCCTAAACTCAGCCCCAAATTCAGGCCCTCCATCAACAGTCACCAAATTCATCACTCCATACCTATATACCCAATCTTTCATAAAAAAATCTGCCTCATTTTTGGAATTCAAATTAAAAATAGGCACTGCCTCTACCAATCCAGATAAATCATCTCTGGAAAAAATCAAATATTTATAACATCCCTCTTTAATATGAAAAGCATCCAAACTAACCCTACCACAAAGGGTGTTTTAACCAGTTTCATGTCTAGGTTCTTTTGGCCTCAAATAACTTCTTCTTTGACATTCTTCACATGACTGAACCCACTTTTCAACAGCCATCTTCATTCCAGGCAACTAAAATCTATCAGCAATTTTTCTATAAGTTTCTCCAACCTCTCTATGCCCAAGATCTTCATGTAGTGATTTCATAACCAACTCTTTCCCTTTTCTCTGAATTAAAGCAACCTAAGGATTTGGATACCTCCTTTTCATCAACCTCCTAGCAGATAAATAAAATACCAGTTACTTCCTCTTGATAGGCATCAAATCATTATCATTATAGTTCTCTGGCCTTTCCAGAGTTAAAAAATATTTAAACATCTTCATATAAAATTCTGTCTGTCACCAGACCTCATCTTGAAATTCCAACAATAAAACATCAATGGGCATTTCCCTATCACCAAAATCACCTGCACATGAATGAGCCAATAATTTACTACCCTAAATTTTACTACTTATCAAATAAAATCTTGATTCATCATCCACTGAACCTTCCAAACTCTCTTTAACCAAATTTTCTTTCACCTCTTTACCACCCGTTTCAGCATCAACATCTTCTTCTTCCATCCTCTTTTTAATTAAATTTTTACATGCACTCAACCTCTCTTTTATTAAATTATCTAATACTCTATCATATACATCATCCCCCAGTTTACTGCTATCCCACACAACTACACCATCTTTATCATAATACACCACTTCATCTCCTACCAATTTTTTACCAAATTCATTTACACAATCTTCCCAAAACACAAAATTTGTCATTAATTCATTATTATTTACATTTATACAACCAGCCAATTTAAACACATGGGGAAGGTAAGGAGAGTCTTTAGCACCTTTGGTACTGGCCTTAATAACAGGTATATATTCATTGAATTCTTCTGAGTCAGAAGCCTCTTCAGTGGGTTTTCTTCTTGAAAAACTATCTGGAATAGTGAAATTTTCACAAAGATAATGAACTAAATAAAAAGAAGAATTTTCAATAAAAGATTCCCATCTGGTAATGGGGGCATTCAGTAAACTTAAAGAATTGATCATTTGAGTTAAGTATTTTGCATTCACTTGTAGTTTGAAGTGTTGAACCCATAAACCATTTTGAAGATTCTTTAAAATTTTAGCCACACCACATAATTTCAATTTTAGATTATCATGATTCCAACTCAGTAAACACAAAATATTCATACATGAATGGTCTAATATAACCAGATTTATCCCTCTGAGACACGAATTCTCCAGAAGAAATTTGACTTAAATCAACAGCCAAATAGATCCTACCTGCTCCTTTACCATAATCGAACTTATGAAGCACAATATCTTCTCCAACTAATTTCTTCAATGTCAAAAATGCCTCTTTACACTCTTCATCCCTCTCCCAATCTGCATCCTTTCTGTTTAACTGTCTCAAAGGAGCTTCCAATGAAGAAAATTCCTTGATAAACATTCTAAAATAAGCATATACCCATAAAAATCCTCTGAATTCAGTGGTATTTTTGGGTCTTAGCCACGGTTAAATTTTTTTAACCTTCTTCTTAGACATAATACTACCCTCTCTACATACCACATGACCAAGAATCTCAAAAGCTGGAACAACTAGAAAATTTTGAACCATAAATAATCAAACCAGCCACTTCAATTCTAAACAATATCCTCTCTAGAACAACAGCATACTTAGGGTAAGGTAATAAAAGAAGGTTCTATTACTTCTTAAAGCTTAGGTTGACATGAAAAGAATGGAGTATAAATAATTTACCATTTTTCTCTTTCAATGTCATTATTTAACATATAAAAGTCATTTATCCACTTCACTTACTTAAGGTTTTACACCATTGGGCTGTGCTACTGTGGCTCATGTCTACATTAATTTGTGGCATGTTTTCTTGAATTGATTTGTGATTCACATTTATTTTCTTGAAGTCTAATTACTTTATCTTTGTGTCTATCTCTGAATGACTTTTTTATTGTTTATTTATGCATTTTCAATGAAATTTGGTAATCTGGACCCCCTAATAGGATATAATGCAGGGGGAAGGTATAGCCATTTTTTTACATAAACATTTTAGAAAAAATGTTTGAGGAAAATTAATTCATCATATGTCACTACGCAATATAGGGGGTGGACTTGCTAGCAAGTCCCCAACCTGAACTCAGACAGAACTCAGATGGAACTCAGACTGAACTCTACTTGAAGACCCACCTAAAACTGTTCTGATGAGTGGTGTTCATCCCTGATTGTATGGTTCCTTTTTCAATAGCTCAATGTTTGTTCAATCTGTGGTGAATTTGAGTCCAAGGTTGCGGACTTGCTAACAAGTCCGCCCCCCGTATTGTGTGGTGTGTTATGCTTATAAAATTGAAGAGACTGTAATTTTCAAATTAGAAAAAAAAATTATGCACTTACATGAATGCATTTTAGATTACAAACATGATATCAATAATAGGGGGTGTCAAAGTTAGAAAATTTTAATTATTTAAAAGGTATTTCACAACATAAAAAGAAAGCCAAAAACTTGGAATTAACTCTCTTTAAAAAGGTGTTTTTGGGGCACAATATGGTATGTTTTAAATAGTAATGATGGTTGATTTGGTAAGAAAAAAAGGTATTTTGAAATGGGAGATTTCTAACTTTGATACCCTCTAGTGTGTACCAGATTTTTATAGTACTAAATTACATTTTGATAACATAATATGACCAAGAAATGAAAAGTTCTAGTTTATAAAAGCTGCCTGGTGATAAGATGAATTGCTATTCTTTAATTAGAAACCAACACCTCACTTTGTTTTATAAAAGTTATATTTTAACTCTCAAAGCCTTACCTAGTTCTTTAAAGACTTATCTATTTGGTTTGTACCACTTCTTTGTCTACTTGGAGACACTAAAATCCACAAGGGTATCAGCTCACTAAAGAATACTGAAAAATTTGCACTCCTTTTGTAAATTTTGATTACCATTGTGTTCAGAATACAGAAAGTAATTTAAAGTAATTCAAGTTACTCTTCTTCTGTTGGCAAGGGGAGAAGTTGAGATTCCAAGGAGTTGATAGATAGAAGTGATGCACTGTTTTGTGTAAGTGTTAGCAGAATCATACTCTGAATAAAAGAAATTTTCCAAATGTTTCAAGGAAGCTCCATTACCATTGGAACCCAAACACCATACTGTGATGTCCACTTGAATTGAAGTATTATGTTTTTATTTTTGAGATTATTGTGAAACACAGGGTGATCTTGATTAAGCTCATGCAATTTAAGGAAAAATTCTTGGTAAGTCCTAAATATCTCTCTAAAACTGGGTGCAGATAATTTTAGAAATGTTTGGATGGTGTACTTGGGGATTCCTGAAAGAAGGTAACATTTCCTGGCCATTTTTGACAAAAAAATCTTCTTCAAGATCAGAATCAGAATCAGAGTCCAAGAGCAGATCAAGAGCTATGAAGTTCATTGCTTGATGTAATTTTTCATAATTGGAGAGTGAGTAAGGCATAATTCTCATGTTACTGGAAAGCCTATGCACAAGGTTGAGGGTGTTCCTGGGTAATTGAGATTGAAAAAGATGATTGAAGACTACTTCAAGGCACAGAGGAATTCTTTTAGGGAGTGGTTCAAAGATATGTTGTGGTCTTCCAACATTTCAGAGCCCTTTTTTGGTTTATTTGGTGGTATTTTGGTATGCCTTAAATGGCATTGTTAAATAATTGGGTATTTTTCTGGAATTATGCAGCAAATATTGGGACTACAGGGATCTGGAGGCTACTATTGGATAGCCCTGGTTTTTCTCTATATTTTATGTCCTTAGGACATTTTTCATAGCATAAGTATTTGTGGGATAATTTCTCACTTTTCATTTTTAAAAGATTGCTGTTGAATTTTGTTTTTTGTGTTTTATGGGCTAACCTTAAGTCTTAGGGTTAAGTGCTTAGTACCATTGGAAAGAGCGGAATTTTCTCTATATTTCATGTCTCAATGTTGTTGTAGTGTAATTATGTGTTTTAAGGGTTTTAGTAGTTGTAGGTGAATTTTCTAAGTATTTTGGGTGTTTTTGGTGGTTTTCTGGCTCCAGGGTGGTCAGGCTGCCTCAGGAGGGCTTCCCAGTGCCGGGAGGACTATCCGCCTCAATGCTAGAGGGCTGGAAGCGCTTCTAGGGAGGTTTGATGCAATTTGGTGGTCAGGAACACGGGATTTGACGGTGTGCATGGGCTCTTGATTAGTAGTCTGTGTGTATATAGTGATTAAGACAGTTTGGGGCAACCTTAATTATCATTCAACCATCTGGCGGTGATATCCTTGTTCCTCACTCAGTTTTCACTGTTGTTGGCCACAATTTGGCTGTGTTTTGTTGCAAGTAAGTTCTTCATTTAACTCTACTTAGCAACTGTTTTCTCTGTTATAGTCTTGCAAGCTATAGAAAGTATCATTGCCGTCTCTGGTGTGAATTTGCAACCTACATCAAGTATCATTGCTTTCTCTGGTGTGGACATTAGTCTGAATTTCAGTTCTTTGGTTTGGTAGTCTGTCTGGAGACTACTTTCTTGACTGATCAAGCAGTCAAGTGTGTTTGGAAAAGGGCTTTTGTGGTAACAGGAACCAATTGACTGTAACAGGTGAATCTCACTCTATTTTTCTAAAGGGACAGGGGTATTTCTTCTGGTTTTACTCCAACTCCCTTGGTCAAGGCCTATAGCTAGTACTATAGGATTGTCTACAACGTCAAAGATAATTTAATACTACTTTGAGATAAGTTTGAGACAAATAATAATGTAATTTACAGTAACACTTAATATTCAGGCTAATCTCACAAAGGGCTTGAACTTAATAATCAAAAGGAATTCAGGAGTTTTAAGAGTTTGAATTGAAATTTAAGAAAGGTAGGAAAATATAATTTCCTTATATATATTTAACTACTATCACAATGATATTATAATTTAATTCTAAGGAATGTCAAACCAAATCCACCCAATTATATAGACAACTCCACCTTACATTGACCCCTTTAATAAACTGCCTTTAATTTATCACTGAACCTCCAATATACCTGCAGATCCTTTAACCTTACTCCTATTCCTACTCTCAGACCTTTAATTACCCTCAGACACACAATAACCCAACATTTTAAAATATATCATTGACCATAGCACTATTACCTTGCGCATTCACTTAAGATTGAAAAGTATAAGTATATGATTGACTAATTTATATTTATGATTTAGATAGTGCGGCTTCTAGAGTGGTTGAATTGAGACACACAAAGGGAAAAAACAGTTGCTATGTATATTTTGCTTTCTGAACTTTGAGTATGGATTCAAAAGATTGAATTTTGCTTTGAGTGTCACGTGTTGTGTGAAAGATGCCCAGGTATAAAACATGAGCTCTTTTGAGCATGAGAATTCTTCATTATTAGCTCCATGGTCTCTCTCCTTCTTGCCTATATTAGGCCTCCCATTTTGGTTTTTTCCCCTCATTCCTTACTAACTCACAATCTATTATATACATTCAAAACCAATTCTATTACTACTATTACTGATTTATTATTTACATTTGCATAATTTAAATCCTTACAAGTAATAATAATAATACACCTTTACCATTTACTTGAGTAATAAGAGACAAAAGATAAAAGTTACATACCTGCTTTGAAATTTTTGAGTTCTCTACCTTTCACCACCGTTGGACCACCATTAAAACTGTCGGCCGGTCTTCTAGAAGAAAGGTAAAAAGGTAATTGGAAATAAAGGTAAAAGGGGAAAATAAAAAGGAAATGAAATGAAGAGATATATAATTTTAATAATAAAAATTTAGAGACTTTTAATAAAAATGGACGGGGATCAATGTGGTTAATAAAGTAAGTACTGTTTATTCTCTCTGTTCAATTATCAACTATTAATATGGAAATATTCTTATCACAACCTTTAATATTTTATTTTATTACTTAAATAGGTGGAAGCGTAGTTTAAATACGTGTAAATAAAATAAATTTTATAATGTAATTAAAAATATGTTTGAGTAGTAAGTGATGAGGCTACAGGGGGTTATCCAAGGCCCTTTTATAGGCAATGGGTCCTCTGAAGCGCCACTACATTTGTATATACAAGATTCATAATAAGATGAAACAAGAAAATAAAAGAATAAGTGAAACATAACAATTTAGAGAAAAATATGAAACAAATAATTAAAACCCCAAATAAGAACCAAATTTTCCCACAACTAATTCCCAAATCAGTAAGTAAAAATAGTGAGTAACTAAAAAAGCCTGAGACATAGGAACTATGAGAAAAAATAATTCAAAACAGATGGTACAGTATGCTTTAAGGGTTTTTAAGTGAAACAAGTAAAAACATTTTGACGCAACAAAATATGTAATCAATTTTAATTTAGTATAAAGAAATTAATTAATTGTTCCAACTATGTAATTAAATAATTAATTTAAATGAAACAAGTAATTAATTTATTACTAAATTAGGTTGAGAATTTTAATACTATTTTATAAAATAATTATTATAATTTATTTAATTTTTTATTGACACAATTAAGGGTCCAAAAAACAGCGGCCATAATTATGGATAATAATATATGAAAAAGTATATTTTAATAATTAAATTTAATTAATTTAATTAATTACAATATAAGATAAGCACTTGAATATAATTATCTTATAAGTTTTTAATTAATTAATTTATAATTATTAAATAAACAATGTGCCCTTTGTTATGGAATATAATTAAATGCTTTTAAATTATCTTATAATAAAATTAAAATAATATTTTACTTTATTTATATAAATAAAATATTAATATAAATTTATTATGTAATATAATATTAATTTTAAATGCATACTCTGCAATTATTATGTCTTTATTTAATTCCAATAAATTGTATGTTTATTTACTGGGCTCCTGGGACAGCCTGGCTGACAAAAACCATAAAGACTATCAGGACCCATTTACACTTGGGAGCCTTTCAGAATTGTCTTTGGTGCACCAATACCTTGATGCTGGTGACCGTGGGACCATTGACTACGAGGACCAATAAGGACTTGTGGAAGACTGGAAAACAAGGAATGTCAAAGGCACGTGACTTACCTTTTTTGCTGCAACTGGGAATTGAACCTTGCCCTGAATTTAAGGTTTATATAGGTGTAATTGTCCTATATATTTGTGGTGACTATACCAGTTACTATCTGTAGGTCTCACTCTGCATATTTCATAGTTCACATATATATTTTTTTACTCAGCACTCTGTAGTGGCATTAAATTTCTCACATTACAGGGGGAGGTGTCTTGCATATAATAATTTTTTTTCCTAGTTGACCAAGATAGAGCAATTTCGTTCTTAGTCTTAGAAGTAATATAAATTAACTTAATTATATTATATATAAATTTTTTTAATTATTTCAGTTGACATTTCATCCTGATAATTAAAATATTATATTATTGTTTCTGTTGAAAATTTGTCCTGGAAGTAAAATAATAAATATATAAATTAATTAAATTAATTATATTAAATTATTTCAGTTGACATTAAGTCCTGGTAATTAAATTTTCAGTTGACTCTTAGTCCTGATAATTATATATCAATATATATATTAGTAATTAATTGAGAATTGTGTTAATTATTCCAGCTGAATCATTGTCCTGATAATTAATAAATTATTTTATTATTTCAGTTGATTTATATTAAATCCTGGTAAAAAAATATAATTATATTAATTAATCTAATTAATTAAAAAATTGTAATAATTATTTCAGTTGATTTTTGTCCTGATTAATATTATATTTTCATTATTCCAGTTGATTTAAAATCCTGATAATTGATATTATACTTGAAATATTTTTTATTTTTTCTAATAACAAGTTAAATAATAACTGCATTAATATTAATATTTCTTTTCTCTCAGTTAAGTTATAAAAACAATGACTGATAAAAGTGTTTCTGCTGCCTGTGAAGAGGAACTGGACTTAATTGATTATGATCAGACTTCTGCAAGTTCTCCTTTGACTTCCAAAATTGCTCAAATTAATAAATTGTTGGACCAAAGAGGATGTGGAGATGAAGGAAGTAGAAATAAAAATAGAAAAAACTGCTCTGGATCCAAATCCCCCAGTGAACCTGCCCAAAGACGTTCCAAGAGGCTTAAAAATAAAAAAGATGCCCATGCAGCAGCAATTCAACAACCTCTCAACTCACATCAAGGAGTTGAAAGCAGAGGAGCTCAAATTAAGATCAAAGGTAAAATTCTAGAGGAAACGGTAAGAAATGTAGAAAATTTTCTTCAAGAGAAGAGGAAAACTCTTCAAGCAGTAAAAACCTTCCACAGTTGGCTCCCCAACCACAGGAAAAGGTGTAAGTCTCTAAATGGCAGTGGGACTGGCTAAACACTCAGTGGGACTCCCTCCAAGCTCAAAAACTCAATGATAAAAAGGACTTGATAGAACTAATGACATTGGGAAAAGGTCTTATCAAAGTAAGTGTTGTATTTTCTCTCTGCTTAACTATCAATTACTAATAATTAAAAAGCTCTTAAAGCAACCTTTATATATTAATTTAGTATTTAATAGAACAGATGAGATACTAATAATAAAATATAATATGATATTTAAAAAATTTGATAAGTAATGTAAGTGATGGGCTGAAGGGGATTACCTATGGCCTTTTTATAGGCAAGAGGTCCTCTTAAGTGCCAAAAATTTGTATATACAAAGTAGTAATAAATTGAAACAAGAAAATAGGAGAAAATAAGTGAAATTTGGATATTGAGAGAAAAATACGAAACAAATAATTAAATTCTCAAATAAGAAATAATTTTCCCATACTAACTTACCAACCCAGTTAATTAAAATAGTGAGTAACTGCGTAAATTTTCAACATGGGAAACTGTGAGTAATTTATCAAAAAACAATCATTATAATTTTTACAAAATTATTTATATAATCAATTTAAGCCCAAAAAAGAAATTAGAAATTTTTTTAACTATTCTATTTAAGTAATAACCATATTAAGTGAAACAAGTAATTAATTTAATAAAAAACAATTAAAATTAAGTATTTTAACTTATTTGATAGAAAATTATAACACAGTTAAGGGTCAAAAAAGCGCCCAATATTTATGGATTATAACATATGAGAAGATTGATTTAATATATAGTTTTAATTACATTATAATTTTAATTTTTCAATTGCAATTATAATATAGATTTACAATTAATTAATTATTAATTTATTAATATTAAATACATAAAAAATATGCCATGATTTATAGAATATGATATATATTATGTCTGATGTAAGTGTATAAATAATTTATTTAATAATAAAATTAATATAATACTTATTATACTTATTTTAATAAAATGTTTATATGCTTTTATTATGTAATAAAATATTATTTTAAATGCATAAAATACATCACTTTATTCCCTCCAATAAAATATTATACATCTTACTGGGCTCCTGAGACAGCCTGGCTGACACTCCCTCACTCTAAAAAAAAACAATAAAAAAAATGCTAAGATTTTTTCTTTTTATACTTTTTTAACAGAGTAGGAAGGTTAGAAATTTTTTTTCCAGGTATCCATGTATCATGTTCAGATGATTTATTTTTATATCTCAATAAATATTCACTACCCTTTTCAGCAGTGATAATTCTATCATTTAGAATTTTATCAATTTCTGCAGTTTCTGTGACTTCCTGGGGATTTTTTAAGGTCTACCTCTTCTCTTAGGAAATAAGTCACTGTTGGAAGTATAAGGTTTAAGAAAGGAAATGGGGAAAACAGAATTTTTTCTATCATATGGAGAAAACAGTTCTACTTCTACTGAATTATCACAAACCATTCTTTTAACAACAAATGGACCTACAAATGGATCTTTTAATTTGTTATTGCCTTGTAAATTGAAATCGACAGTAGATATCAACACTTCATAAACCTTGTTAATTGTGCATTTTTTATGGGATTTATCCCATCCTTTTTTCTTATATTCAAATGCTTTATCAATACAGCTCTGAGCATGTTTTCTGCATAGCTGCTGCATTTGCACAAAATATTTAACACCAGGGTGTAATTCCAACTTAGGTAATCTATTATTGAGAATATTAGCAGGAGTATTTGGAACATAGCCTAGCCAAATCTCAAAAGGATTTTTCTCAGTGACAGAGTGAACAGTGCTATTATAAGCAAATTCAAGACCTGGAAATAAAGTAACCCAGTCATGAATGAACCTGTCATTATCTTCATATTCCAAACCAAAGGCACAATATCTTCTAATAATATCCTCTATAGTTTGAATAATCCTTTCAGCTAAACCATCAGTTTGCGGATGGTGAGAAGTAGATAATTTTAACTCACAGCCACATATATCCATCAATGACATCCAAAATCCAGAAGTGAATTTAGGGTCTCTGTCAGAGATGATGACTTTTGGGGATCCAACAATATTAAGCATATAAGACCACCAAAAGATGGCAAAATCCTTAGTAGAAACATCTTTGTGAGTGAGAATAAATTTACACATTTTTGTAAATCTATCCACAATAATCCAGCAAGAGTTATAACTGTCTTTCCCAGTAATGGGTAACCCTGTGAAAAAATCCATGTTAATTATTTTCCATTGTGCATCAGTAGCTTCAATATGCTGCATTATTCCAGCTCTTTTCCCAGTTAATTTCTTTGATTTCTGGAAAGAATCACAGGATTCAACATATAATCTTGTGTCCTCAGACATATTAGCCTTCCAAGCAGTGTTTTTTATTCTGATTATGGTTTTCTCAATATCAAAAGGACCTGCCAATATGTCATCATGACAAGCTTTAAGATGGTTTCTTTCATAGAAGGAGGGATAAAAATGACATTAGTAAGTTTTCTCTTGTAGTAAATATAACCATCTTCAATGGAAAACTTTCCTTTATTCAAAGCATTTTGGTATTTTGGAGGAAGATTTTTTATTAATGCTTGAGTAGAAGCATTCTTTGTATCATTCAAGATTGTAACCAATTTATTTAAATCAGAATCTTTTTCATATGAATCCAGAATCAATTGTATTAGTTCCTCTTACATGTCAACAATATATGTACCATGTATATGAGCTGTATCATCTTCAGGTACATAAGCTGGATTGGAGACATCATTTGGAAGAGGTAATCTAGACAACATATCTACATTGGAATGAACATATCCAGCCCTGTGAGTAATAGTCATTCTACCTCTGTATTCTTGAACAGCAAGTTGCCACCTAAACATATGTCTATTTGGTGTTTTCAAGTTTAAGAGTGATTTAAAAGCACTTCAATCAGTAAATAATTCAAATTTTTGATAATACAGGTAATAATGAAGCTTTTCCAAAGCCCATACAACTGCTAAGCAATATAATTGAATGGCACCATACTTAAATTCACTATTTCTCAAGGTTCTTAGAATATAACAAATTACTACTTCTGAAGATTTATCATTTATAATTTATTTCTGGTGGAGGGCAGCTCCTAGGCCAACAAAACTTGCATCTGTGTAGAGAACAAAATGTTTTATTTAAATCTGGAAGAGCAGGGATTGGGGCAGTCATTAAACATTTCTTCAATGTTTCAAAAGCTTGTTGAGTATCCTCATTCCATATATAAGCTACATCCTTTCTGGTTAATTTGGTTAGGTGTAGGGCTATGACTTGATAATTTTTAATGTACTGTCTATAGTAACCACATATTCCCAAAAAACTTTGTATTTCTCTTACAAAAGTTGGTGCTTTCACATTTTGGATAGCAGCAACTTTACCCTGGTCTACACATATTTGTAATCCAGAAAAAACATGACCCAGGACTTTTAGGGATTGAAAACCAAATTTACACTTTTTTAAAAATAGAGTCATGTCAATGTCATCCATTTTTTGGAAGACTTTCCCTAATTGTTGCATATGTTCATCAAAAGTTTTAGAAAAAACTATGATATCATCAATATAAACCATCAACCATCCTTCAATCATCTCCTGATGAAATGTATTATCCATTACTTTTTGGAACACTGAAGGGTAATTCTTAGGGCCAAAAGGCATCCTAACATATTTATAAATTCTCATATGAGTTGCAATAAGCAAAAAATCTTGGGTGGATTTTTCAACAGGTATTTGATGATAACCTTATTACCATCTAGGCAACTAATAAACTTTTCACCCTGTAAGGTTGCATGTATGGAGTTTAACCTTGGTAAAGGGTAAATATCATCTACTGTGTAAGTATTTAAGGCTCTATAATCTCCACACAATCTAGCTTTATCTTTCTCATAAGAGATCAAGACTGGAGAGATGACACAATATTTTGGGGTAAAATCCACTTTTACAATAATATTCATTTTTAATAAGGTAGAAATATTATCCTCAATGTCTTTCCTTTTAGTGGGGGAAACAGGATAAGGTTTTTTCTTCAGGCTAGGGGGAATATCACTCAAATTAAATGATAAAGAAATTTTCATTTCATCCTTTACAACTCCCAATTCATGAGATTCATGAGAGAAAGCCATAGGAAAAGAAGTAACTAAAGAAATTATAGAATCCTTCCGTTCACCAGGTAAGTGATCACCAAATGAAGCATTAATTATTTCAAAAAATAAATCTTCCATTTCCTCTGTTGGTCTCCCTTTACACTGAATCAATGAATTACAAAATTTTAACAGGTGTGTAGAATGTTTTTTAGGGGGAGAAATTTTAAATTTTCTTTTTCCATTAAAGCCCGATGTGAAACAATTGTTTGCTAGATCCAATTTGATACCAAACATGGTTCAAATGTCATTACCCATAATAAACCAATTGTTTAAGTTATCATTTTTCATTACAACAAATTCACAAAAAGCTCTGACAAAGCCACCATTATATTTAAAAAAGACAGTGGTTTTGTATTTGCCAATGGGACATAAGACAGAGCCATAACCTCTCCATTTTTCAGATGTTATAGGTAACCATTTACTATGATAATTATTATCTACTGAAGCAAGTGCCTTTTCAGAAACCACACTACCACTAGCACCAGAGTCAAGAACATCCTCAACATTTTTACCATTAATTATAACTGGTGCTCTTAAAGAGGAGATTAATATGGAGCTGTCAGAAATATATTTAATAATTTCAGCATTTACCACTGAAGATAAATTCACATTACATGTCTCAGATAAAGTATACAAATATTGAATATCATGTTCTAACATTAAAACATCATTGAAAACATCATCCTCATAAGAGATATTACTATCACAGTCACTTGAAGTCTCATCAATGTCATCTGCAGAATTTTCAGGATCTTCAATTTGTTCAACAAGATGAATTTTCTTTTCACAAACATGTCCTTTTTTCCATGATTTGTTACATTTATAACAAGTATTAGTTGCATATTTCTTTGGAGCAACTGGAGAAGAGGGTTTACCAGATTTTTCTGGAAGCTTTGGTGAAGTTTTGATTTGGTTATTGGAATGCATTGAAGGGTAATTCTTTGGTTCATATCTGTGGTTGAGTAATAGCTCATTACAGATATGAATAAAAGAAGAATTTTCCCTCATATGCTCAGTCCTGGCTACAATAAAATCTCTCAGTGAGTTTTGCAATTTATAGAGGATTTTGTCTCTCCAAATATCATAGTCCATTTTTGGATCCATAGCTCTAAGAACTTTTGTTATTTTCATGAGAAAACTTATAGGTCTCTCAGTAGAAGAGGATGTATATTTATCATTCTCATATAATCTTTGTTGTGCCAATCTGAACTTTGAACCACCAAATTGATTCTCAATCAGTGTTTTCCATTCAGCCCAAGTATAGTGATGATTATCCAGCAAGACAGACTCATACCACATAAGGGCAACATTTTAGAATGAGGAAATCAGCTTAGAGACTATTTCTTCATCTGGAGTTTTATAAGAACTTTTTAAATTATTAATTCTTTGAATAAAATGCTGCCATTCAGATGAAGAATCATCATCAAAGGTGGGATATTGATCCAGTTTAGGCCAATTTTTATGGCTACTTGTCTGTTCAACTTTATAATTATTCATTTTAATTAATTCCTGAAGCCTGGATAGTTGTTCAGAAATTTCATTATTGACAGAAACAGTTGGCCCATGATGAGTATTGAAAAACCTTTTGTGGTCAACAGCAGAAGCTACAGATACTTTGTCAGGCTGTTTATTTAACACATTTAAAGGATGTAAGAACTTCTGTTTTCAGGTTGTTTACCCATATATCTGAAGGAACTATGAGTAGTATTTTCAATCTGACAAGCATTTTCATCAGGGATAAGAGGTAAGCTAGAGATTTTACCCTCAAGATCAGACAAAGAATTTCTCAACCTAGGAAGTTCAGATATTTGATCATTAATTTTTGTAAGAGGTAAAACATTTCTGTCTTCATATACTAAGAATTTATTACTCAAATCTTGAAAATCATTTTTCAATGTATTTATTTTCTTATGTAAGGATGAATTTTCCTTTCTTAATGTAGCATTTTCATCTACAATGGATTTTAAATCATGAATGTTTTTGTGCAAATATAAACCTTTTCCCCAAGAGACTTGTAGTCATTTTTCAATTGTTTTTGATGAGCAAGAACAGTATTCAAGGTGTCTTTCAATTTATAATAAGCAGCATCTTGAGCAGAAGAACTCACTTTACAATGTAAATGCAGATTATTCAATCTGTCATTCTCATGTTTCAACAAATCTCTCAGAAGTCTATCTTTGATAACATTAAAATCAGGAGAATCTTTCAATATTTCCTCAGAAGTTTTCTCAAGCAGGAAATATACTTCAGGGGCAACAGAGTCATTTTTAATTGCAAGAGATGGATTAATTAATGATGTTGAAGTTAAATGTAAAGGTTCATCAAATGACAATTTACTAATTACATCATTAGGGCTACTTTCAGTCTGAGGTCAAGTACAGAGACGTGAACTAGCTTGAATGGTCAGTTTTCTTGAAAATTTTAATGGTCCTATATGAATACTGTAGTAAAAATCCAATAAGTATTAAAATATAACTCAATGTAAGGGTCTCAGTAATTTTAATCTCACTAAATATAAATGGGTTACAATCTTATAGTTGGTAGAAAAAGAGATGTAATAATTCAGATACTATTCAAAGACTTTATAAGTACTATTGATATGTATTGTAATTGTATTTCTTATATATTTTAATTGTAATGATAGAGAATGTGGAAAACAAGACCAAAAACCCCCTCCTTTTATACCCAATAACTTCCCCAATGAACCCCTTAATTTACCAGCTCTATACACAGTTAATGGCGCATCATTCAATCTTATAGACATTTCCAACAACATAAAGAGTTATCAGTAGCATAATTAGAATGATATCACCCACCAAAATCCTGTAGTAACAGGGATAATCTATCAAAAATAAAGAATAAGCAAAAAAGAGAGTATATGCATGTAATACATTTAAAATAAAAGACTAAAAGGGAAAATTAAGACTAATTATTACTCCATATTAAGGGGAATTAACAGTAGAAATGATGGGGCTAATCATGACATTATACTACGTGAAATCCTCATTCAAAAATAACCAAAATTGACTGAGAAACCACTTAAAACCCCAAAAAAGGGTGTGAGATGTGGGGTAACTACATGCAGTCCTTGGCAGGAGCTTGCACAGCTAAATCCTTGACTAATTTAGGAAAATTTAAGCATGGTAGTGAAATAAAGTGCCAAGCTTGAGGTTATTAATTGAATTAGTGCATATAATAAGGGTCAATGCATTTGTAATTAAACTAGGACACTAAATAAGCACCTGTTGCCTATTTTAGCCTGTTCCCCCACAGTGGGAATAGAATGTGGGGTAATTATAGTTTTAAAAATCTAACTTTGCTAAAAATAAAGCTATTCACACAGGAAAAATGCAGGCAGTATGTGGCCAGTACACAGAAGCCATTTCTGGTGTAAAAAACACCAAATTTGAAATGTGTTATTTTTATGCATTTGAGTAGCCAAATCAATAGCCCTAACTAAGAAAAATTGATCTGTCAAATGAAATTTTTAATATTATTAAATTTATAGCACATATAATCAACTTTAAGTGATTTAAAGTGCATTTCTTGTTTTTCACATAAAACAATGAAAACAACAGCTTTAAGTCTACTTAAAAATTATGTAGCCCTATATTTAAGGTTCTTAAGATTACCTTAACATATTAAAACTTAATATTAAGTACATAAGACTTATAAAAGGTGGATATATGCATGTATATAAGGTGTTATAATGGCATATTTTTTATTTTATCATAAATTTACTTATGTATACTATTTGTGTACTCTAATTTATTGCTCCCATGTATATTACATGTGTTCAACATAACTTATAGTACTTTTTACTCAGTCTTGGGGATATCTGGGCTGACAGCTACTCATAACAGGAAGTTGTCTCTTAATAGGTTTGACAGTTCTTTCACCATGATCAACAAGATTACCTGTAGAGGAAGATTTATTATTATAAATACCAACATGTTTATCAAACAAATCACTCACCATTTCAAGGGAGGAAGCTTCCCCTGTGTCTTTTTTTTTCTGCCTCCCTGATAAGTATGGGACTTTTGATGGAAATTTTGTGTCCTGGATGGGTCTGGTTGATGAGCTGGTTGATGCTGTGCATTCTGTTGGTAGTGGCCCATGAGATAGTCCCATTTCCACTGCTCCACTTCCAGTGTTTTTTGATTTTGCTGGAAAAAGTTGGGGGTTTGGTGGGAATGATGAGTCTGGTTGGCCTGTGAGAGAGGAGAATGTGCTTGTCTTTGACTCAAGAGCTCCTACATTTTCCCCCAGAGGGTGTCTACCTTTGTTTTGTATTTCATATTGTCTGCCTTTAGTTCCTTTATGTAACTGGATAATTTGTTTAACTGTTGTGACAGTGGAATATTTTTTATTTTTGTTCTCTTTAAAGGATCTCCCAGATTGATTTGAGGCTTGGCTTCTTTCAGAGTTTTTAGGGGAGGGGGGTTTACCACTCCTCCTGACATTTCTATATCCTGAATAATTTGATTTATATTTGTCAGTAGAAGAATTTTTATAAGTCAATTTAGAGGAACCTACAGAGTCAACCTCACATTCTACTTCAAGTTCATCCACATTTAAGTTGTCCATGCTCTCAGTTAAATTACCAAATATGATAACTAAAAAATCAATTATTTGTCAACAAGATTGAACTGATTTTTTCAAAAAGTTGTTTCAATATTTTAAAACAATAATAATATAATTATTAATATATTATTTGAGTTAAAATAAATTGATAATAAAAAAAAATTTATTAAGATTATTATTTATCAGATAGAAATAAAAATCAAAAAAAAATTATTATTTATAAAAGTTATTGTGATTTTATTTATAATATAAAATAATAACCACTAATATATTAAAATGGGACAAATACCAGAGCATAAATGTCAACCAAAATAATAATAATACCAGATTAAATGGCAATAATGGGACTAAGCACAGAGTACTATTATTGTCAACCAATAATATCAAAAATTTAATGAAAAATAAATTTAATAATTAAATAAAAAAAGTAATGATCTTCTAGGACTAAGAGGGTTGCTCTATTATTGTCAACTAGGAGAAAAAATTATTAAAATTATTTATCACTTACACTCAGTTGCTCAGCAAAAAGCTAAGACACTGTTATTGCAATAACAATTTAATTAAAGAGTTGATAGGTGCAAAGGTTGACTTACTATAGTGATCAAAAAATCACTTTAAAATGTAAAAGTACATAAGAATATATAAACCTAATATATTGAACCCAAGTTCAAAACACAATCATGGAAATAGTTTGAAAAGTCTTGTAAAGTGGTGTGTGAGTCAAGTCAATTGTCCAAAAAAATTTTGTTTTCATTTGGAAAGGCCTTCAATTATTGGCCGGTTTTTCTAGAAGGAGGAGAAATAAAGAGGAAGAAGAAGAAGAAGAAGGAAAACTTAAGGATAAAAGAAGAGAGAATAGAAAGGATTAAAAGGTAAAGGGAAAATGATAAAAAGGACTTGATAGAACTAATGACATTGAGAAAAGGTCTTATAAAGGTAAGTGTCGTATTTTCTCTCTGCTTAACTATCAATTACTAATAATTAAAAAACTCTTAAAGCAACCTGTATATATTTATTTAGTATTTAATAGAACAGATGTGCTACTAATAATAAAATATAATATGATATTTAAAAAATTTGATAAGTAATGTAAGTGATGGGCTAAAGGGGGTTACCCAAGGCCTTTTTATAGGCAAGGGGTCCTCTGAAGTGCCACAAATTTGTATATAAAAATTAGTAATAAAGTGAAACAAGAAAATAAAAGAAAATAAGTGAAACTTGGATATTGAAAGAAAAATATGAAACAAATAATTAAATTCTCAAATAAGAAATAATTTTCCCATACTAATTTCCAAACCCAGTTAATTAAAACAGTGAGTAACTATGTAAATTTGTAGCATGGGAAACTGTGAGTAATTTATCAAAAAAAATCATTATAATTTTTACACAATTATTTATATAATCAATTTAAGCCCAAAACAGAAATTGGAAATTGTTTTAACTATTCCATTTGAGTAATAACCAAATTAAGTGAAACAAGTAATTAATTTAATGAAAAACAATTAAAATTAAGTATTTTATTTTATTTTATTAAGTAAGTATTTTAACTTATTTAATAAAAAATTTTTAATACAGTTAAGGGTCAAAAAAGCGCCAAATATTTATGGATTATAGCATATGAGAATATTGATTTAATATATAATTTTAATTAATTAAATTTTAATTTTCAATTGCAATTATAATATAGATCTACAATTAATTAATTATTAATTTATTAATATTAGGGGGTATCAATGTTCAGGGATCCGCAATTAAATTAATTGCAGATAAAAATCTTTATACCCTAATTATCTTCTGCAATTATTTTTGCTAATAATTGGGTTATTAGACACTTTACGTGTCAATGTTTGCCTCTTATCCGACATTTTTCTACTCAATTTTACATAACCACATATCAGACAACTTTCTGTCATAACCACATCTTGGCCTACTTTCATTCATAACATCTGCAATTATATGTCATGTGACTTGCATACAAATCAATCATGGATGTGATGAGTTTTGGATCAGGAACTAGGAATGGAAATTGGGGTATAAGAGGCGGGATAATGCATTATTGTGGATTCCTTATCCACTAGCCCCAGGGCTAGTGGATAAGAATCTTCCACAATTAATAATGTCTGATCCCAGGAAAAAAAATTCCTGATCCCTAATTGCAGATCCCTGAATATTGATACCCCCTATTATTTCTGATGTAAGTGTATAAATAATTTATTTAATAATAAAATTAATATAATACTTATTTTACTTATTTTAATAAAATGTTTATATAATTTTATTATGTAATAAAATATTATTTTAAATGCATAAAATACATCACTTTATTCTCTCCAATAAAATATTATACATTTTACTGGGCTACTAAGACAGCCTGGCTGACAAAGATATTGCAAATAATAAGATTGTTCTATAAAGAATGTATCAATAGGGGGTATCAATGTTGACCGATCCGCAATTAAATTAATTGCGGAAAATAATCCTTATACCCCAATTATCTTCCGCAATTATTTTTGCTAATAATTGGGTTATTAGACACTTTACGTGTCAATGTTCACCTCTTATCCGACATTTATTTACTCAATTTTCCATAACCACATCTTGGACAACTTTCTGGATATCCCAGCCTTCTACCTTGCTGCGCACTTCCATTCTCATCCCATCCTGTTCATTCTATCCGCTCAGAATTTCTCCCCATTTCATCTATTTGATTCTTCTCCTTTTCATCTCGCTATCTCATCTGCTTGTTTCTGCTCCTTTTCATCTTCATTTATAATAACATGCCTCGTCATCCTAGATCTTCTCAAAGGCAGCTATCACCCAGTTGTTCTTCAATTCCCACTACTTCCTCTTTTCCCTGCTCAGCCAAGAAATCAAAGACTGTTCAATTAAAAAAAGATGATCATCTCATTCTTATCAACTGGCTGAAAACCAAATCTAACTATGATTCTTGTTTTGGTACTGAGTATGCCACTAAAGTAGGACGGCCCCCCACATCAAAAGTTAATGGCTATCTTCTAATGGCAAATGAATTACGCAATAAGACCAAGGGAAGGATTGATCTTTTGCCTAAACAGATGTCTGAACGCTTCAAGCATTATCGAGCAAAATACAAGAAGGCAAAGGCTCTTTCATCTTCCACTGGTTTTGGGGTTACTGACATTGATATAACTAAGGGTATAAAATCCATAGACAATAAACTTGATTCTTTATGTCCTTACTTTAAAGAGATGGATGCAATTTTTGGAGAGCGAGCCGATGTTAATCCTGTAAACATGTTGGATGGAGAAGATCCTATCTCCGAACATGATGTCGAAGCAAATCTTTTCCCATCCTCTTCCTCCACTCAAGCCTCCCCTCTTCTAAATTCTACGAATCTAGATAGCTTTGCTATTGATCCTATTGGCGATTTAACCCAACCCAATCTAACTCAGGTCTGTTTCTTTTATCTTATCAATTCTATTTTTTTATTTACTTATAATTTTCTTATTTCTTAAAAGGCTGATGAACAAACCCAGGATCCTCAATCAACTGAGTCTGAAGCTAGTGACAATGATGAGGAGGAAAATGCTACGTTGAACAAAAAGAGAAGGGCTTCAACTAGTCTAAATTTCCTCTCCCAAAGAAGACGAAAAAGTGATACTTCATCACAAACACCTTTTTCTTCGATGGAACAGTTTTTAGAGAAACGTGATGCTGGTAAGTGATATCATACCTCTTATTACTTTACTCTGCTTTTCTTCTACTTTATGTTAATTTTTATTCTCACTCTAGAACAAGTGGAAATTGCTAAAGAGACACTGAGCTTTGAAAAGAAGAAATACGAGCTCTCTTTAAGGAGGGATGACAGAGTACAAGATTTGGAAGAGAGGAAGTATGAGCTCTCCTTACGGAAGGATGATCGGATCCAAGATTTGGAGGAGAAGAAGTTTGAGCTCTCTTTACAGAAGGATCGTAGGGCCCAAGATTTGGAGGAGAAGAAGTTTGAGTTAACTCTTAGTATTGAAAAATCCAAAAATAAGGAAAAAACACTCGAGCATCAAAACTTAATGGAACAGATGAAGTATAAGCATGATCTCCAAGAAAGTTCTAAAAAGAAAGATTTCTTGATCGAATGCATTAAAGCAAACAAATCTGTTGAAGAAATAGAACGTTTAATGAAATTTTTTGTTGACTAGTTTCTTTTATTTCTTTCACACTTCATGTGTTCATATTTATTTGTACATAAATTTTACAATTATTTTCTGTATTTCTTGAAATATCGTATTTTAATGATAAATATTCTTTTTTTAAATAAAATTTTCAAGTCTCCTTTGAAAATTTGACAATCCCCCACCCCTGGATTTTTTTGAAGTAAGGGGTGGGTATCACAAAAATTCTTTCATGTCATGAATTTTGAAAGTTTTATATGAAAATTTGGCTTTACTACCCCCTGTATTTTACCGGTATCCTAAAAATTCTTACATGTCAAGAATTTCACAAGTCTTATAAAAAATTTTGGCACAACCCCCCATGGATTTTATTGAAGTAAGGGACGGGTATCACAAAAATATTTACAAGTCAAAAAAATTCTATATCTCACCACGCAATATGGGGGGCGGACTTGCTAGCAAGTCCGCAACCTTGAACCCTAATTCATATCTTTTTGTGCCCACATTGAATTAGTGATGAAACCACCAAGAAAAAATATTGACATTCTGGTGAACTCAATATGAATATAACTTGAACATTTAATGAAGCATAGGAAATAATACTTTGAACAAATCTTGAGATATAAAGAATGAGATTTTTTTATAGAAATTTTAATACAGTGCAGATCACACTCAAATTAATCTGAAAAATACATATTTAAAACTATTTAAGCAGTTTCTTTGCAATTTTTAAAAAAAAGATGAGCAATGTATAGATCCGGCAAGATACCATGTGACATTATTATATAAGTTTCTTTGGCCAGAAATACATGGAGAAACTACAATTTGAAATATGTCAATTTGTTCATGAAAGGTTATTTTGTGCATTTATATTATTAATTGTATTATTTTCAAGAATTGAAAAAATTATATACTTATTTTATGACTAGATAATATTGAATATTATAAATCATTAAAATATCTAAAGAAGGTGCAAAAATCTTAAAAATGTTTATTTCCCCTCTTCTTCAAAATTTTCAAAATATTAAAATGTAGATTTTTATTATATTTAAGTAAATGAAGAGAATAAAAGTATAGGAGTTGTGGATTTTTAGGATTCAAGGAATTTCTGTGCCCACTCTTTGTAACATATTTTATATATTTTATATTTTTTGTATATTTGTATTACTATCTTCTTTTATTGTCTTTTTTTACTCCCTCTCAAGAATACCCACTCTTTTCCCTTTGAAATATTTCTTTATCCTCACCTCATCCTTCTCCCCAACCTTTTCACTCCCTTTGTCATCATTTTCAACCCCTATCCACATTTTCCTCTCCCTCTCCACACCTCTCTACCCCTCTCCTCTCCTCTCCTTCCAGTTCGCTTACCTCCCCATTTCTCCCTAACACTTTATTTTTATATACAGAAATAGCGACTGGGTTGAAAGGGAGGAAATTGGGGTTCAAGAATTGTGGAGGCGAGGTAAAGGGGAGGAATGGGGCTACAAGGGTTGGAAAGGCTGGAGAGAGGGGTGAGGAAGGATATATGGGGTAGCAAAAAGGTTGGGAAAGAGTTGGAAGGGAAGATTAAGGGTTCCGAGGCATTTTAAATGAAGAAAAGGGTCTGGGAGAGGTTGAGAGGGGTGAAATGGGGATCAAAAGAGGATGACATACAATGGGGCTGGGAGGATAGCGAAAGGCATGGGGAGAGAAGACAAGCATGTGTTGATAGAATTGAAAGGGATGGAGATTGGTGCAAACAGAGTGTGAAAATAGGAGGATGAACTCTGTTCTTCGGGCGAAGAACAGAGTTCACTTCCATAAAATATTAGCTGAAACATAGTTTTCAATTCTGTAAAAACAGTTGAGAAGACAAGCATGTGTTGATAGAATTGAAAGGGATGGAGATTGGTGCAAACAGAGTGTGAAAATAGGAGGATGAACTCTGTTCTTCGGGCGAAGAACAGAGTTCACTTCCATAAAATATTAGCTGAAACATAGTTTTCAATTCTGTAAAAACAGTTGAGAAGACAAGCATGTGTTGATAGAATTGAAAGGGATGGAGATTGGTGCAAACAGAGTGTGAAAATAGGAGGATGAACTCTGTTCTTCGGGCAAAGAACAGAGTTCACTTCCATAAAATATTAGCTGAAACATAGTTTTCAATTCTGTAAAAACAGTTGAGAAGACAAGCATGTGTTGATAGAATTGAAAGGGATGGAGATTGGTGCAAACAGAGTGTGAAAATAGGAGGATGAACTCTGTTCTTCGGGCGAAGAACAGAGTTCACTTCCATAAAATATTAGCTTGTGGGTAAAGAGAGGTGAAGGGGGGGGTTTGAGGCGCCAAAAGAGAGGTGAAGGGGGGGGTTTGAGGGACATAAAGAGAGGGGAAGGGGGGAGTATTGAAGCACCTAAAAAGAGGGGAAAGGGGGTGATGAGGGACCTAAAGAGGGGGGAAAGGGGGGATTTGAGGCAGCTAAAAAGGGGGTAAAAAGGGGGTCAGAGACAGGTAAAGAGAGGGAAAAAGGGGGGCCTTGAGGATCATAAAGAGAGGTGAAGGAGAGAAAAAAAAACAAAAAAATAAAAAGATAAAAAAGAGAAAAAAGCAAAACAAAAATTAGTTTACCCTAGAACAAAAATAATAGAAGCACTTACAAAAAAACCAAAAAAACCAAAAAAAAAGCAAAAAAAAAGCAAAAAAAAAGCAAAAAAAAAAATCATGATTAGCAAATAAAAAACCATGAAAAAAGAAAAAAAATGACCTACCTGGTGAGTTGAGTTGAGAAATATCTAGAAAGAAGATAAAAAGTTAGATTGTGAAAGATGAGAACTTGGAGAAGATTTTGAAGAAACCTTTTTTTGCGATCAAAATAATGGTTGCCATCATGAGCAGGCTTTTGACTCAAAGGGATGGTTGTTCCATCAACAAAACCTATACAGCCAGGGAAACCTTCAGCTTGCATTACTTGAGAGGATTCAAGTCGCTGTTCTGGAGTTGGCCAAGCAAGAGTTTGAGACTTGAGGGAAAGGATAGCAATCATACAGCGCTTGGTGTATAATATCACGGTACCATATCCTATGTTAAAGAGATTATCCAAACGTCTTACGGCAGCACCATTTCCATTTGAGCCAAAGCGACATAGAGCAACAGCAAGTTGGATGGCAGGATTACGCTGTTTGTTATGAGAATTGTTATGGAAGATAGGATGATCGGAGATGAGTTGATAAAGTTTGAAGAAAGAATCAGGAGAAGTTCTAAAAAGTTGTGTGAAGTTTAAATGAGGAATGTTGAGAATGGAGGCCAGATCATATCGGGGATCATGATAAAGATTTGGCCCCCTGGTAATGATGTAACGCTTTTTTGAAAGAAAACACATATAAGCTAAAGCATCTTCCAAATCAGAGTCAGATTTATAGTAAAGAACTAAAAGAAAAGTGATAGCATTCATTGTTGAGTGAAGTAGCTTCCTAGTAGAGAGGTGTTTCATTGTTGCCGGTGGAAGGGTTAAGTGATGAGGGAAGTGGGAATTCACCGCCAAATGTGCAGTTGGGGTGTGTAGATAGAAAAAAAACTTAAGTGTTTGCCACCAAAATTAAGTAGCATAGAGTGAGGAAATACTTAAGGATGGCATCAGCAATTATAAGTCATGTGACTTTCTTAAAAATCCATCATGGATGAGATGAGTTTGGGATCAGGAATTAGGAATGGAAATTGGGGTATAAGAGGCAGGATAATGCATTATCGTGGATTTCTTATCCACTAGCCCTGGGGCTAGTGGATAAGAATCTTCCGCAATTAATAATGTCTGATCCCGGGAAAAAAAATTCCTGATCCCTAATTGCGGATCTCTGAACATTGATACCCCCTAATATAATAGGGGGTATAAATGTTCAGGGATCCACAATTAATTTAATTGCGGAAAATAATCTGAATACCCCAATTATCTTCTGCAATTATTTTTGCTAATAATTGGGTTATTAGACACTTTACGTGTCAATGTTCATCTCTTATCCAACATTTTTATCCTCAATATTTCATAACCACATCTTGGACAACGTTCTGGATATCCTAGCCTTCCCACCTTGCTGCGCACTCCTACTCTCATCCCATCCTGTCATCTACCCTGAAAAATTCTTCATTGAAATGTCCAATCCTCTTTACCATAGACAATCTCTCTCACCAACATCTTTAATTCCGGGCCAGAACCTCCCCTATGTGGTAAGAAAGAAAATATTTTTGATCTATGAATCAAAACATTTAGCATTGTATGATTTCATAGCATATTTTGAACAGAAATGGTATGATCTTTCTCAACCTCCAGACTTGAGAGGCAGTGTTAGACCTATCTTATGGGAAGTAGATGGTAAATAGATTTTCTATTTTATGTGACAAGATACTGCTTCTAACCAGGATACTGCTGCATTATTTTTATTTTTTCCTCCTCTAAAAGAGACTCCACCTCACTGCTTCACCTCTACTTGATTCCCCACCCTGAAAATCCACCTCGCTTGCCTCCCATTTTCCTCCAATAGAAACCCCACTCCTCAAACTTACCTTGCTCTCCATCTCTTCATCTCCACTAGACACCCCAGAACACCCTTTCAACTTTAATTGATGCCCCACCCCTTAAATCTACCTCGCTTTACTCCCATTTGCCTCCAATAGACACCCCACTCCTAAAACTTACCACACTCTCCATCCATTCATCTCCACTAGACACCCCAACACACCCTTTAAATTTTTATTGATGCCTGGCCCCTCAAATCCACCTCGCTTGCCTCCCATTCGCCTCCAATAGAAACCCCAACACACCTTTTTAACCAAACTTGATGCCCAATCATCAAATCCATCTTGCTCCCTTCCTCATCATGCAAAAATTAACTCGCCACCCTCTCCATAGCCTCCAACCAAAAACTCTCCACCTTTACATCCAATATTCTCTTCTTCACTTCATCTCCACAAAAAAATGATAATCTTAAAGTATGTAATATTAAATTTATAGAGATGAATAAAGAAAAGTAATACAAATATTTTAAAATAAGTTTATGATACAGACAACTGTTTTGCAATAACTGAAGTAGTCTATGGGACAAGATATATGATTTAATAGCCCAATATAATAAAAATGAACATTATTTGAAGAAAATAGCTAATAAATAAATAAATTATGAACCAATGAATAAAAAAATTATTATATTTCACACCATTAAGCATCTCCAAAAAGTAACTAAAAGTCTGACAAACAGTCACTATAATTTGTACAATTATATATTCGGCAAAACCATAAATGATTGGCCTTTTTGCCAAAAATTATTTAATACTTTTTTTGCCTGTATCAGCACTTTTCCGGCCCTAATTTGGGGTTTTTAGGCTTTTTTGGGCGATGCATCCAACATAAAAGATGCCACACCAGTATATAATGTCCACAAAAAATGTCAAAAGGGCCAAGAGTTATCATTCATGCCATAAATAAGTAAAAAAGTAAATTTGTTCCCAAAAAATATTAGAAAATTATTGACCTGAATCTTTTGTAAGTTTCCTGAATACAAAAATTGCAGTCCTGTTACATTCAAAATTTTTGAAATATATATTTTTTCTCTATAATGATGTCTATAAGTAAAGGTTAATGTGATAGTTTGTATTAATATTAACTTTTTTTATAAATCTTGATTAATGTAAACAAATTAAATATATGTTCAAGGTACTTAAGAAGCACATAAGAGGGTGGAGAACTAATTTTTGGGTGATGAGGTGTTGATTGGAGGTGAAGAGGAAGGGACAGAGGTGGATTTGATGCTTGGGGCATCAAGTTTGGTTAAAAAGGTGTGTTGGGGTTTCTATTGGAGGCAAATGGGAGTAAAGCCAGGTGGATTTGAAAGGTGAGGCATCAATTAAAGTTGAAAGGGTGTGCTGGGGTCTAGTGGAGATGAAGGGATGGAGAGAGAGGTAAGTTTGAGGAGTGGGGTTTCTATTGCAGTTAAATGGGAGGCAAGCGAGGTGGATTTGAAAGGTGGGGCATAAATTAAAGTTGAAAGGGTGTGCTGGGGTGTCTAGTGGAGATGAAGAGATGGAGAGCGAGGTAAGTTTGAGGAGTGGGGTTTCTAGTGAAGGTGGAAGGGAAGGGAGAAAGGAAGATTTGAGGTGTAGTGGAATTGGTGGGAACACGAGGGAAGGATAGGATCAGAAACTTATGTTAACTTACAAAGGAAATATTTACAAAAAAGGAATAAACCATGAATGAAAAAAGAAATGAGGGTGTGTAGATAGAAAAAAAGGTTAAGTGTTCACCACCAAAATTAAGTAGCATAGAGTGAGGAAAGACTTAAGGATGGCATCAGGAATAATAAGTCATGTGACTTTCTTGCAAATCCATCATGGATGAGATGAGTTTGGGATCAGGAATTAGGAATGGAAATTGGGGTATAAGAGGCGGGATAATGTATTATCGTGCATTCCTTATCCACTAGCCCTGGGGCTAGTGGATAAGAATCTTCCGTAATTAATAATGTCGGATCCGGGCAAAAAAAATTCCTGATACCTAATTGCGGATCCCTGAACATTGATACCCCCTAATGTATTTACTGTATATAAATCAAATTATTTGATTTATTTTAAAGTTCCTGTAAATGTCACTTTTAAATAAAATAATTTGGATTTAATACTTAGTATTAATATATTTTTATTTCACCTCTAAACTGTCATGAGGATGTTGTCAGGGGATAAAAATATGAGGGACATTTAAAATTAAATATTTACTTGATTTTTACTTATTCCAATTAGTTAAGTTATAAAGTAAATATAATTAATAAAATAAGAAATAAAGGTGTGGCTTCATCCTAGTAAATAATTAATTATTTACTGTGCAAGTCTAGTAGCCTGGCTGGCAGTATTGGTGAGCTGGGTTGTGGTTGGGGTTATGGTGTAAGAATAGGAAGTATTTGATGAAGTATTTGACCAAATGTTTGACATGTCTAACCCCAAGTCTGCCATTTATGATGGCAATTTGAGACTGAAGTCTGCCAGGCATATATGGTAATATTTGACACCCCCTAATATTTATGATGTGAATGTATCTAAAAAAGGATGATCTAAAACAACAAAAAGAAACATCTTTTATAGAAAAAATGTAATACAACATGAATTTTGTTGAAGTCAACAAAATCATTGATAAGTAAGTTAAAATCTTAATATCAAATTAATTTAAAATGAAATGAGAAGATAAATTAAATGATTAAGTTAAGTTTTAATAAAATAATTAGAATGTAATAAAATGAAATAATTTGAATTTAAGTTTAATAAATTACAAAGTTAAAATATCTTATCCCTTAAAGTTCCAAGGAAATACTAAAGGCTCTTTCCTTGCTCTCACTGGCCCCCCTCTAGCTGACTTCAAGCAAGGTCTGAATCCCAATAATTACATGGACTTAGATCTACAACTTTGCTGTAGGTTTTATTATTTTATTTATATTTATTTTTTAATTCAATTAAATTCATAAAAATTCATAAAATTTTAGTTAAATAAAAAATGTTTGCGTAAATAAAAACAACTTAAAGAATACAACATTAATTGTAATATAGTTATTTAATATAGTTACACAATATAATACTTAAAGAATTAGAAATATTAACTTTTTAATATTTTTATAATTAAGTAATTAAATTTTGAGTAATAATTTTTATCAGGCCAGTTTAACTATGTTAAATAAGTTACTGGCTGACATAAACTATATCTGTGCGTGTATCACACTCACCCATGTTTTCATGTTGGTAACAGAAAGGTTAAGGACATTTTAGATCATTCGTTTCTTGATGTAACCCATTTAATATATAAAAATCACAACATAATTTACTCTACGTACTTCCAGTTTTTTTTTTCCTTTTTTTTTTTTTTTTTAATTTGCATTATGGACCCAACTAAAGAACACAGATACATAATAAAAATAATGGCTTTTACAGAGAGACAACAAACATTGGTAAGATACGAAGTAGATTCAAATTTTGTTCGGATCGTCAGAGACAACTGCCTCAATGATTTTAGCCGTAGCTTTTTTTCTCCATTCATTAAGAGTTCCAAAAAAACCATCTGAGCTATCTAAAAAGACCAAAAATAACATCACAATAAAAAGCGAATAGAAAAAGATATTAAAATCAATCTCAATTTGCATAGGATCCAAGGTTTTTTGGGTTTCTTTTTTTTATATGCAAATTTATTTTATAGAATTATCATGATAGCGAGGAAACTTACCAGTGACTTTTTGATGGTTCCATTCTTCGGTGTGAGTGATGATTTTGCCATCACTATCACGCTCCAAGGTCAACAGAGAGTTCAATGTTATGATTTTCTTTCCAGCGATATAATCTAAAAACATCATCATTTAAATAAAAAAAATACAATAAAACGATAATCCCATCAACATCAGGTTAAATAGAAACTTTTAGAATGGCCTCAAGGAAAAGGAGAAATGATCGAACAGGTAACATTTTGATCAATGAGAGTGAATTGGTCAGGTCCAGGCGGAGATGGCAAAGTGGGCGGACTTTCTAGCAATTCAAAGTGTTCGATTGTCGATTTGCTAAATAACTTTGGCATTCCGTTAAACTGGCTCCTGAGCGAAGGCAATGAAACGGCTTTGGACTGATATTCATTTGAGATAAGTGATACCGACAAGAAACAGGATATCAAAATTAGTGCTAGAAATGGAGAGAAGGAGATGTGTAGCGATATGAAAAAGCAAACAGAAAACAAAGGTTGAGGATAGTGAATAGAGATGACATACGACAGGATCATGGAAGACAGCATTTTGAGCGTAGACAGCATAAGCGTCTTGCGAGGGCGAGCAGGTGTAAAGCTAGGATGAAGATAAGTATGATATAATAATAATAATAATAATAATAATAATAATAATAATAATAATAATAATAATAATAATAATAGTAAAATTGAGTATAGAGTTGATAAGAAGAATTTTAAAATAAAAAGACATAATTTACACTTTTAATAGCAGCGATGATGGGTAATTCGTGCTCTTTGGGAGGGCGGGTGGGGAGTGTACGCGACTGCTGAGGAGGCAGTCCAGACGCGTTGGCTGGCTCAGATTTGGCCATGAGAGGGCGAGTGGCGTTGAGGGGAGCAGCAGAGCAGAAGAAAGCACTTTTTACACTTGTTGCACGCCAGCACCAGCTCATCACTCCCACCAGCCCATCCCACCGCACAAAGCCATCTACAAATACCCCATGACCATCAGCATCTCCTGCAGTGGTGCACACCAACATTCCTTCATCCCGCGGCTACTGGCCCACATCTGCTATCATAGCTCACAACGACTTTCTTTCTAGCATCGTCGCACGGGGTCTTGTCGGCAATCAAAGGCTGATAAACGAGCCCAATTAATCCCTTAATTTGTCTATAGACATCTGTTTGCATTTCACTCCTTGTGTGCGGTCGAGGATGCCTCAGTAAAAGCCTCAATTTAAGTAGCCAGGATGCGTTTCACTATCAGTCATCCGCTTCACTGTCTCACTCTCATCAGAAACCTTATTGCACGCTTTGGTTCGATAAGAATGCTGCGTCATTCTTTTGCATTCTTTTGCATTCTTTTTTTTTTTTTTTTTGAGCAGAACTCCCACAAATTTAAGTTCATTTTCCTTTTTCAACAAAATCATTGTTCAATGTGTGATGTCATCTTAACCTTGTGTTGATCTCAATCACTCCGCTTGGACTCTCCAATCATTTTATGGTACCAAACAAGAAAAACCCAGTCTGTGGGGTATTTTGGTTAGTTGAATAGTTTATACAAACTGTTGCATATCCGGCTGGGAGGATGACGTTGAATTGTTGAGAATAAAGAATGGAAACCATAGCGCAAAAGGAAAAAAAAAGTGTGCACTAGATGGATATTTTTGAGTACTGCCTTTTTGGCCTCAGGGTATTGTGGCCCTACTTCACAGGGGGATGAAAACGTGAACTAGAGGTAAAGTTTAGTTTTAGGACTCTATTCTATTCATGAGTGCATTTCAGTAACAAAACATGGAATGTCACTTTTGGGGCCAAGGGCATGACTCTAGAGGTAACTGTTTCAGAGCCCTTAATTCTTTTGTTCGTCTGACGTTAACATCCCCCTTTGTTACTCCTCCTACCCCTTGTTCATTTATCCTCCTTCTCTTCGATCTTCATTAGTGATTTGTTGTTTTTTTTGTTTTTTTTTTTGCTTTTATTATGAATTCTTGGTTTCACCCTCTTCGTTAGATAAATTTCTTAGTCTGATATACTAAATTTTATTTTCCTGTTTTGTTTTTTCTTATTACCTTCTTTCATGTCTCTGCCTCACACTCTTCATATTTGTTTGTTAAAGCTCCCTCAGTTCATAATTGAGGATTTAGGTAGGTAGCAATTATTGTAAGTTTCATAAATTGCAAAAAATAAATTGATATAAAAGAATTTATTTTCTTTTATATTCAAAAGCTACTTAATACCTTTGCTAGTGTATATATTTGTATATATTATATACACATTAAGAAGAAAATATATGTAGTGCTGTGTAATTAGGATGATAAGAATGATAATTCAATGATAGTAAAATAAATACTTTGGATTCAAATATTTAAATTAGGAGGATCTATCTTCCTAGTACTTTTGTTAATGCAAAAAATGAATGTATTTTATATAAGAACATCTCTACTCTTTAATATATATTTACATATATTTAGGTATCATTATCCTTAGATTATATAAATAATGATGTTTTACACATAAGATAACTTACTATTAAATATTTAAATCAGTGGTGGTGGCAAGAGGGAAATGAGGAGGAAGATGTAATGGAGGTGGTGGTGGTGGCGAGAGGAAGATGGGAAGGAGGTGGGGATGGTGGGGGTGGTAGTGGCAAAAGGAGGTGGGGGTGGTGGTGAGAGGAGGAGGATATGATGGTGGCAAGAAGAGGAGGAGTGGGAGGTGATGTGGTTGTTGTGGTGGCAAGAGGAGGAGGAGAAGGTGATGATGGTGGTGGTGGCGAGAGGAGGAGAAGGTGGTGGCGGCGGCTAGAGGAGGAGGTGATTGTGGCGGTGGTGGGGGTAAGATGAGGAGGAGGAGGTGGTGGTGGCAAGAGGAGAAGGAGGTAGTGGTGGTGGAAAGATGAGAAGGAGGGGGAGGAGGAGGTTGTGGTTGTTATGGCAAGAGGGTAAGGTGATGGTGGAGATAGGTGGTGGTGGTGAGAGGAGCAGGTGATGGTGGTAGTGGTGGTTATAAGAGGTGGTAGTGGTGATGGCAAGATGAGAAGGAGGGGGAGGAGGTGGTTGTGGTTGCAGTGGCAGGAGGGGGAGGTGATGGTGGAGATGGTGGCAAGAGATGGAGGAGGAGGTGGAGGCTGTTATGAGGGAAAGGAAATGGAAGTTAGAAAGAAGAGAACAATGAGGTGCCATAGCTTTCATATAAAATGAAGGTAATAGGGGCAACATGCATCATCCATGCTGCCCACTGATTACCATCAAGTAGACTACTTGCTAGAACCCATGCATAAAAGTGTGATGGAGAATTGAAAGTTGACAAGTGATTGATATTGAGATAAACCCCAGCATTGAGATAGAAAGAAGGGAAGGGAGGAAGCAAGAAAAATTAAATGAGGAGTGTTTGAGAGGGTGTGAGAAGAAGAGGAAAGGCAGATATGAGGTTAAAAATTTACTGTGGATGAGACAAGTGGGGGAAAAGGCTCTAGGAGGAGGGATGCCAACATCAGAAAAACAAAAAAAATCTGAGCATGACCAGGGTCACTCTGAATGTTTCAAAACAGGGTTACTCCATTAAACAGACCCAGAAGTGTTCCCTGTGACCAAAAACTGAACTTGACGTCTAGTTCAGGGTTTTTTCCCCTGTGCTTGATCCCCAAGGGTTTCCCATTTTATCAAACAATAAAAAAAGATTTTTAACACATAACGCACAAAACCCCCAAACTGTGTACTAGATATCTAGTGCTCTTTTCGGCACACTTGAAAACTGTGGAATAACCTTGGTTAAGTCCCTCCCTGCCCATTGTCTTCATTAATGGGGACAATAAAATTGGCAAGGAAATGTGTTGCGCTTGTGTTGGGTCACATTACTTAAAACCAAAAAAAGAAATAAATATAAAAAAAAGCTGGTGCCAACTACCAGATACAAGTTCTGCTGAGATATCTAGTGTACTATTTTTTGGAGATTTAAAATGTCATTTCAGAGTTCATTATAGTAATGTGACTAAGACTTAAATAGGGTAAAAAAAAGCACTAGATATCTAAATTATTGAGGGTTTTCTCTTTTACATTATTATCCCAGTTTATCACTCTCTGCCCAATCTAGAAGATTTGTACTTTATTGACGTACTGACTCTCAAGAGGACAAAAATATAAAATGTCAAATGTTCAGTCTTCTGAAAAAACTTATTTCCAAAAATAATTTTGCAACCAGTTGATTTAATAACCATGAAAAAATCATTTTGATAGACCAAAGCCTTCAGCATAAGGATAAAACAGGTGAAATGAGAGGTTGAACTTCTAATAAGTTTTTAGAAATGAAAACTGGCTAAAAATTATCTCAATTCAATTAAAACTTAACTTCAGAAAAAAAAGACACATGTACCACAGAAAAGCTGGAAAGGGCACATATGTAAGTTCCTCCACCAGTTTTCCTGTGGTTATACTAAAAAAAATTTTATTTGCTTTTGTTCAAAAAGAAATCTCAAATCACCAAGGAAAAAAAGATGGCACCTGCTAGCAGGTGAAAACATTATTTTCCTGTTGAAGGATTTTTCAGACTGTTTTCTGTTGGTCTTATGCAAAGGGAACTGCTATTAAGTCATCCCTCACCCCTCTTTTATTTTTCATGGCAATTGATCCAGTCATTGAACTCAGTTTCAACTCAGTTGTAGATAAATACAAAAAGACTCAAAAAAGCAAAAATCATCTTCTAGCCAGTTTAAAATTAGGTTCAAACAGGGCAAAAATCATGTTTAACATCTTCATGCATGCTTCTTCTGATAAATACACAGTTGTTTTCAAAAAAAGTATGTGGCTCACCTAAAGCCCATTCCACACCAAAAGCATAGGTCAGATGAACATAACTCAAATTTTTGGAGGGGAATGAAAAAATTAGAAAATGAATTTTTTTTTTTCAAATAGAATTCAAGTTTAAGAGTTGTGCTCAGTTTTGATAAAACACAAAAAGAAAATATTTTTTAGTAGATATCTTGTACTATTCTGTTTTCCTGTTTGATCCTGGCCAGGCTCAGAAAGATGTATCAAACAAATCAAGCATGGAAGAATCATCTAAACTAAAAAGTGTTTCTCCTTTTTCTTTTTTTTATTTTCTTTTTATTTTCTTTTTCTTTTTCTTTTTCTTTTTCTTTTTCTTTTTCTTTTTCTTTTTCTTTTTCTTTTTCTTTTTCTTTTTCTTTTTCTTTTTCTTTTTCTTTTTCTTTTTCTTTTTCTTTTTCTTTTTCTTTTTCTTTTTCTTTTTCTTTTTCTTTTTCTTTTTCTTTTTCTTTTTCTTTTTCTTTTTCTTTTTCTTTTTCTTTTTCTTTTTCTTTTTCTTTTTCTTTTTCTTTTTCATTTTCATTTTCATTTTCATTTTCATTTTCATTTTCATTTTCATTTTCATTTTCATTTTCATTTTCATTTTCATTTTCATTTTCATTTTCATTTTCATTTTCATTTTCATTTTCATTTTCATTTTCATTTTCATTTTCATTTTCATTTTCATTTTCATTTTATTTTTATTTTTATTTTTATTTTTATTTTTATTTTTATTTTTATTTTTATTTTTATTTTTATTTTTAATTTTAATTTTAATTTTTTTTTATTTTTATTTTTATTTTTATTTTTATTTTTATTTTTATTTTTATTTTTATTTTTATTTTTATTTTTATTTTTATTTTTATTTTTATTTTTATTTTTATTTTTATTTTTATTTTTATTTTTATTTTTATTTTTATTTTTATTTTTATTTTTATTTTTATTTTTATTTTTATTTTTATTTTTATTTTTATTTTTATTTTTATTTTTATTTTTATTTTTATTTTTATTTTTATTTTTATTTTTATTTTTATTTTTATTTTTATTTTTATTTTTATTTTTATTTTTATTTTTATTTTTATTTTTATTTTTATTTTTATTTTTATTTTTATTTTTATTTTTATTTTTATTTTTATTTTTATTTTTATTTTTATTTTTATTTTTATTTTTATTTTTATTTTTATTTTTATTTTTATTTTTATTTTTATTTTTATTTTTATTTTTATTTTTATTTTTATTTTTATTTTTATTTTTATTTTTATTTTTATTTTTATTTTTATTTTTATTTTTATTTTTATTTTTATTTTTATTTTTATTTTTATTTTTATTTTTATTTTTATTTTTATTTTTATTTTTATTTTTATTTTTATTTTTATTTTTATTTTTATTTTTATTTTTATTTTTATTTTTATTTTTATTTTTATTTTTATTTTTATTTTTATTTTTATTTTTATTTTTATTTTTATTTTTATTTTTATTTTTATTTTTATTTTTATTTTTATTTTTATTTTTATTTTTATTTTTATTTTTATTTTTATTTTTATTTTTATTTTTATTTTTATTTTTCTTGTTCTTTTTATTTTTCATTCTTTTTTAAATTTTTAAATTTTTAAATTTTTAAATTTTTTAAATTTTAAAATTGAAATTTTTTTTATTTTTCCAAGGTAATGAATTTGTGGATGGCTTCTTTCTCTACATTTGCGATTAGGAGAAAGGGAAGAGGGAGGTTTAGGAAAAATCACCCCATGGTTTATTCCAGAACCCAATCAGGGATTGAATAGGGGAATAGAAATTAGTAGACACTTACTTAACAGTTTATTACCATTGTGGTATATTTTATCAAAAAATAAATAAACTTTTGTTTTATCTGTTTACCTGTCTTTTTTTTCATGATTTTTAATTTTTTAATTTTTTTCGCAAAATAATTTGACAATACTTAGACAGACAACTTAATATATGAATGCGAAGTTACCCAATTTTGGTGTATAAGTACTCATTTTGCTATCAATTTTACATTATATCTATCCAAGAGATCAAAAGGATTTTGAAAGCAAATATTTAAGGTTTTTTACATTGACTTTATATGGCCAATATTCTCAAAATTTTCCTTGAATGACCCAAATCCATGTAATTAATTAAAATTGGTATAATGCAACAGTATAAAAAAACACCTGCCACTTTCTGACAGGAAACTTTTCCTAGCTTCATAGTTAGTTTAAAACAAAACTTGACTAGATCCCACATAAATACAAAAGAAATTCAGTTGAGGTAAGAGTAAGTTAAATGAAATTGAAATCGGTAATTCAGACTTTGACTAAGCTTCATTTCTCATCAGATATATAAGCAACACTTTCACCATTATCATCTAAAGGTGAATATTTTAAAAAATTAATTTTTATAAAACTGATATAAATAAAGAAATAATTGGAAAAAATAAATAACCTACCATTTTACTTGTTTGTCAAGTTGGAAAGAAAAAAAATTAAATTCACTTCCTATCGATCGAAAGGGCAGCATATCATTCTGAAAATCAAACATGAGATTGACGAAAGTTAGCCCTGAGGAAAATCAGATGCACAGTCATATTTTGTTTTTAAATTGCGGCTGCACTTTTAGAAAATTAAAAAGCACCTAACAATTGATAAAAAGTACCGACAATCACCAAAACCAAGCTGACATGGGAAGTGTATCGATTCTTTGGCTAATCAAGTCACACATTAAAATGGTGACATCAACCTCCGTCACAGCTAGTTTTATTTTAGCTTCAAGTTTCAGCTAAACAGGATTTTGGAAACACTTCACCTAAAAGACAAAAAAAAAATCATTGAAGAAAATCAACAGGAAGAATATCCACTTGATTTTGCTGTGCCATAATAGCTATTCTGACTGCATCTACTTCTTGGCTGACAAGGGAGCATACGACACAGCCAACAATATCCCAATCAACTCTGATTAATCTATGTATAGACTCATGTGAAGACAAGGCTCAATCCATTTCAAAAAGAAACTAGAAAACAAAACCCACTTAAACGCTTTTAACAAGATTACCACATCACCGAATTGGCAAACATTTATAGGACGACTTCTCCTATGGACGTGGAGCCAATATTATGCTACATGTACAAAAAACATGAAAGCAGGTATATAGCACTTAACAGGCTTCTAGTTATTAAATATAGTGAAATTTTTTCTCATTGTTTTTAGAGTCACTGGTAGTCAATTAACACTAAAATAGTGTTTCAAATTTGCGTTGGAAATCACCAGACCTACCACATTGCAAATACACAGCTACAATCAGTTACACAACTATTGCCTGTGAACTTGGTGTAAAAAATGATAGGTAGATAATCGTCTAGTAAAGCTTGAATTATATAGTTTAGTAAATAATAGTTATGTACAAATATGTCAATTGTTGGTACTGTACTTCAAAAACATCGAAGATCTTTCATTGAAGTTATAACTTAGTTACAAGTAATTTACAAGTAATACTATAAACTAGTGATGTGTAAAATTGATAAAATTAAATGGTAATTAATTTATGAATAAAGTCTTAATTAAAAATTATGTTGTCTCTTAAGAAAAATTACCTTTCGAGATAGGGTAAGATATCTTTCAAATTGATAGCTGCTTGTGGGTTTATCACCAACAAGAATTATCATATGTATACGCCTTGTGCAATTAAGAATTCTTTCTAAGAATTACCTACATTTCCACACACACACCTGTAACACCTCATGTACATGTAAATTTGACAATATTTAAGCAATACTTATTCATTACTTTTAGTAGGACAAGAAAATGATACAAGAGTAAGTTGATTCAATGCGCAAGATAAAACCTGCAGACCTAAATTTGGTAAATTTAAAGATTAAGAGAAGAAATAAATTTTAATGGCCAGTTAAATAATAAACTAATAATAGAAAATTCAAACCGACAATTTACCAACCATTTTAGCTCAGAATTGAATGCGATTGTGATAAAAAATATTCAATTCTAATATAACACATTCAAACCTGTAGCTTCAATAAATGTGTTATGTATATCAATCATACATTCTATCAATTGATGGTAAAAAATTATGATACAAAAAATGATTTGATTATTTGTATTTTTTGAATAACATTTCTTTTTCTAATACAATGTGTATGCATTATACAATCTTTGATTATTTGAGGTTCATTATTTTGACAGTTGGGGTTCTCTTTTTTTATTTTTCAAGTAGTAGTTACTTTTGGTGATTTTGGCTTTATAGGCCAAACAATACCTATAAAAGGTTTAATCACTAACTCATACTAATGAGCCCATTTTTAACTGCCACTTGTATTATTTCTTTATCACAATTCTGTTCCCAGTCAAATATACGTTTATGACTTTCCAACTTTAATTTAGGAGTTGCGGATCATCTATTTTCACCCATTATCTCTAATTTACAACGATTATTTCTGTTTTGTACCATTATTTTATTTTTACTAGGTACCGCCATGTGCTTGCTGCTGTGCAAGAACCTATGTTATCATTGCTTCCTCATGCCAATTTATACGTTTCGAACAATACACTCCCTTTGTTGAGTAGAGATCTTAAAACTATCACATCATCACCCAGGGTCAGAATTTAAAAATACCAGGTTCTTTAGGTATTCCGTAACGTTCTAGCCATTCACCCATATTTACATCCTGTTAACCCATTATATCCAACATCCTTACATGATCGATAATATGCCTCCTAAGTATAATGCTTGGCAAAAAGAACCTCCGTTCTAACGTGAATAGATGCCGATGGGTTTGAGGTATTGAGGTTAAGAAAGGCATCTTAAAAAACGTTGGGTTTTAATTTTTTTACTATAGCAACATGTTAGCATGACGAGGAATTTCATTTTCTTTATCCCTCATTGAATTCTTGAAAATTCTGATCCGTCTTGAATCATTCGGCTTCTTTATGTCCATTTTCCCTTGTTTGCCACTTCTGAAAAACAATGATTTGTAAATCTGATGTATTAGCGCCATGAGCGGTATCTAGTCTTAGGATCCTTTTGATACAACACCTATCAATTCTCACTATTCCATTTCATTTCCTCATTTCATTTTTTGGGTTTGCCATGTATTCAGCATTCACTCACTACTGCACAGCTTGAATTCGGCACGTGGCTAAGAACAATAAACACATTGCATTTTACTTGGTGTGAATGGAAGTCACTGCATTTTCGTTACCCCATTTTCACTCCCTTGGAAGTCCTATTGGTAAAATTCGCTGTATATCGTGATTGCAAAAATAGGAGAAACAGATCACACAACATACTTTTGCCCTCATAGCCTTCCATTTTTATCTTTTCCCGGGGCGGGGATTGTAGGTCTTTTTTTTTCTGTTTTTTTTTTTTTTGGTTTAAAAAGACAATAGTTGATCTAATTGTTCCTTTGAAAATTTAGCCTGTTTCTTGTTACCTCAGTATTCTCCTTTTGCTTCACCTTGAACATTGGTAGAAGGTTTTATTCTTATTCTGAGTAAAGGTAGCTTGATAACTCTAATTTTCGTCTTTTTCATATTTTCCTTTTTTCTTTTCTTTTATAGTCACTCTATTTCCTTTTGTTCTTTCTTACTAATTCTAGTTTTCTTAATAGGAAGTCAAGTAATTCGTTGCTTATGGAGGGTTTTCAATCACCTCATGATCTTGATTTTGATTCTCAAGAGTCTGATTTATGCCAGACCACAGTTGAAGCTTTCCTTCGCAACTTGAATCTTTCTGAATACCTGCCCAGGTGAGTTTTTTAATCATGGAGGTTTCATTCTGTTTGTTTTTTTACCATGCCATCAGTTTTTTCTTCCACTTGAATTTTTCCTACAGCTGACTGCTGTGCCCTCACAAAACAAAAAACGATTACGTTCAGATTTTTTGCCGAAGGATTTGATCGCATGCAGTAAGTTGCATTTTTTTATTCATGGATCCTATAATTCCATATTTTGACTTACCAGCCTTTCATATTCTAAGATCTATTGAAGAAATCACGGAAGAAGACTTGGAGCACTTGCAGGTCAAAAGAGGCCATCGCCGGGTTATTCAGAAAGCTATTGAAGCTCGCAAAAGTGAGGAAGCAGCCTATTTAAGTTTTTTGATATTTGTTAACTCTATTCTAATGATCAGATGAAATGCATAAAACTTTCGCAGACACTTCCTCGTCACATTTCAAAAAAGAATTTTCGGAAAAAAAGCCTAAGCTACCTGGTATATGTATATATATTGGCCTTATTTCAATTAAAAGAATTGTTGTAGCTACTACTTATTGGCTACCAATGATAGGCACCTCCTGTCTTCCGATGTCTTTTGTTCCTGTGCATTCCGCAACACATGAAGCTCTCCCTAGCCTTTCAGGTAAATCTCATCATGATGTAACAAGAAAGGATAGCATTACCAAAATTTTGATTAGTATTTTGATTAGCTTTTGAAGCGCGAGGAAGTGTTAGCAAGCGCAAGTATCAGCGACATCCCAAACCTGAGTACGCCTCATCATTGAAAGAATAGCAGTGGCTCAATTTTAATTATATTTGACTGAATTGTTTATATTAATTTAGTCATAATGCTCCAGTATATATTTCAAGACAGTTTATATCTTTTCTATATCCTTGCTCATCATCTACCTTGGTTCTTATTTTAAAGCAAAAACCTCCTTCAGCTTACGTCATGTTTAGCAATCGGATTCGTGATGAGCTGAAAGGCCAGAATATTTCATTTACTCAAATGTAAGGCGATACTTCATGAAAAATTTCATGCGATTTAATTGATGTGTGTAAATTTTAGTGCACGGATTGTGGGGGAGCGGTGGAAAAATGTAGATATAGGTACCAAAGAAGTAAATTTTTAATTAAATATGGTGGGTTTACTCTTTCTAATTGGTTTCCCACAATTGTTAGGAATATGAAAAAATTGCCTCTGAATTGAAAGAGGAATGGAGAAATAAAATGCAAGACTATAAGAAAACTCCTAGTGTAAGTTAAACAAGTATTTTGATTCATATGCTCTCCAAAGACTATTATGATATTTCATATTTTACTAAAAAGGAATAAGCTGCCCAAAACCAAAATAGTACGCACTATATCAAAAATATGTTAGCGAGTTCAAAGAAGCTCACTCTACTCCCCAGGAGGGTTATACTCAGATTTTAACCCCAAATTCGTAGGTTGAAAAGTTGTGCCATTTTAGGATGAAAGATGTGCTGAATTGGATGTTTACCTAGGGTTGAAAGCAGTGATTATAAAGATTTTCGCTCAATGTCACTTTCAGATACTCCCAGTCCATCGCTGTCTTATAAACGAACGCGCACAATTTCAGGATCACAATCAGGTTTCAAAAACTTCGAATCTAAGGCCTATTGTTTATCATGTTTACATTCTCTCTCCCCCATAGGGCCTAGCACGCATCAAGATGGTGAAAACTTTCCTGCTTTGTCTCCAAGCTTTGACAGCGATTTGCGAAACCCACAAGCTCACCAGCTTAATCATTCATACCCCTCTTCAATACCTCCTTTTTTTCCAGAGAACCGTTCTTCCCCTCCATTATCTTACGACGATCAATTATGCGCTCTTCGTTCCACTAACTCCATCCATTCTTACAAGTTAAAGCCTTTGAATCCATCTAAACGAAATGAATATTTATCCTACAGTAGTTTTAATCAAACAGCGCAAGACACTGATCACAATAGATGTCATCTTCCCCCCTTAAACACCGTTTATTCAAATTATCATCTTCCTCATAACCGTCACAGTTTGAATTGGAATTCTGATAGAACTAACGATATTCGCATTCCTGTTAGTCATGCGCGAAATACTTCACTTCCTGGCTTATCCGAAATTGCTGCGGTAGGCAGAATACCTGAAGCACATTGTTTTCCACCAGCAACTAATCACCAGTATATTGCGAAATCATCTACTCCTACATACATTAATCATGTATCCCATGGGCTGAATGAACATTTAAAATCTTCCAATCGCAGAAACTCCGTGGTAGGACCAAGCTCATGTAATGATTTAAGTAATTCAAGTAAAAATCAGACATCGTAAAAAGGAGAGAACAAAAAGTAATGGGGATAAATGAATAGAAGGGGTTTAAAATAAATCAGTTTTATTGAGACATTAGATAGTGTTGTCTAAAAAGTTCAATATATTTTTTTTTTCGGAGGACTGAGAAAAACATAGACTTTGTATTCTATTCGTTTCAGGAGTTGTTATCCTACGAATCCAAACCTATACATGGATTGTATATACCATCATTACAGAAAATTTCGACATACATATTATGCATTATATGCTGTCTCTTATCATAAAGTTGGGTTGCGGGTCAATCACATCAATTGATTAAATTTTTTACGACATTTTGTCTCCTAAGAAAATGAACCGAGAGCTTCAAAGACGAATGTGAATTTAAACTTGGTCCCGCCGCTTAATACCGATGCGTGCATAATAAGTTCTGCTATAATGTGTAAGGATATTTTGGAATTTACGGCTTGTATCCTGAAATTCAATGGAATTGCATGAGCGAATTATGATAATTTTTATATGGGAAATGAATACAGCAATCCTATTTTCCATCTAAATTTTGGTTTTTGTTCATTAAGAATTAACTATCAATTTTTGGGGAATGGTAGACTGTGGATAATTGTCTGTGCCCACAATGCAGCAACTTTTCAATTTTATCTATTTGTTATTTTTTTAGGGGAGGGGCATTTACTAGTTATTTCATTCGTGAAACCCTGGATTGAGTTCTGTTTAAAGATACCAGAGCTATATCTTGGGACAAAAAAACGCAAAGGCAATACTGAATTGATCTTGGTACAAAACCCGAGTTTAAACTGCTTTCCTACAATATTCTGACTGATTTACAACGGCGAATTTGTTAGCAAGCCCCTCCTACCCGATTGTTTGCGGTGCCTATTTCCCCTCCCTCCTATGTGGCTGAGATTAGAAAAGTATCAATCTAAGAGTAAACTTGAAGAAAACTGCAGTAAAAATAATGTTAATTAAGTTTCTATGCCGTCACATTATTTGTCATGCAAATAATGGAAGGGTATACTTCACAACAAATATTTTTGATTTCTTTCTTTGGTAGCAAGAAGAAGGATTTTCGAACTCCATGTGTGTTTTGAATGGATCAATGAATGAGCGCCTAATCTTCAATTTCGGTATTCTCCTTTTAATGAAGTAAAAGTATTCGTCAAAAAAAGTAAATGTGCCTTTTGACGCCATTTGTACTTCTGTAATAGAATGATGTGATAGTAGATTGATTGCGGTTAATTAAGCATTATTTTCATATTGTCTTACCTGAATGTTGACATACACAAGGATTGCTATTTTCATCTTGTAACACTATCAGATAGATTTCCGACTGACAAATGCATCTTCAATTTAACAATTATATATGTATATAGGTTTTTTATTAAAAATGCGTCAATAGTATCTAAAAGGTATCCAACAATCAAATTGGTTTTAAAAAGCTTCTGTGTTGAATCAAGATAGAGTGTCAGTTAGAGAAAGTGCATTGCGGAAAAGTATTTAAATACTAAATCGAGGTAGAGAACTATAGTGGAACCCGATGATTTCATTACTCTCACTCCATCTTCTTTATATTCTACCTACAATAAATCTACAAGTTTCTACACTCATCCGCTTATCTCAGTGTAACTTCAAACCCGTTCATTAGCTACATAACTGTCCTCTCTCTTCGTTTCCATTATCCGTCTACATATTACATCTATCCCTACCAATTCTCTTCTTTCTCAATAAAATCTTCTCTACTTGCTCCACAACAAGAACCATGGGACATAAATTGAGTGATTGATAATATTAATTTTATTAATTTATTTAATACTCATGATCTCACCCAGTCAAGCGGGTTAAAAAACAAATATATACATTTTAGGTAACTTCATGAGAGTCTTTAATCAGAAAATGAACAGTATACTGGCAATAACAACGATATCAAATTTGTTGAGCTGGAAGGCGGTCTGGCCACTTTTTCATTTCCTTGGTGTGATTTCATCTAAAAGATATAATAAGTTTCGTAAATAGTGTGAAAAATATGAAAGATATATATAGTCATATCATTAAGGCTTTAACTCAGCTAGGGGAATAAAGAAAATATATGAGTATCCTAGCTACATTATGGAGAAGTGGTGTATAGATGTGTGAGGAAGGTAGGATGTTATATATGGTACCCACTAATAAATGGTCATCACTTTATGCCTTTTAATTGCTTTCTAAATTTTTTTTTTTCAGAAAAGCCAAGCTATCACACCTTGATATAAAGTGACCTTTGACTCAGAGCAAGTATTTTCTCTATTTGTAAGGATTTTAAGCTTGAATAATGTGAATTGTGACTAAATATGTAGCAGGATCACCCTCAATGAAAATCAATTCTATTATGTCAAAATTTATGTATTTCCATAATGATTTTTTAAACATAATCTTATATTAACTTCTATCGCAGATTCTCAGCTACTGTCCAAGATGAAAATCATGGATGGTATCGGCGGGTCGTCTAGAAGGAGTAGGAAATGGAAGATAAAAGAAGATATAGAATAGGATGTAAGGACTAATTTGTATATAGTAATTGAGAATTAGATATTAATTGGATTTATTGAAAGTAATACAACGATAACTTATGAGTAATGACACTGTAGTGGATTTAAATAATGTTTAATAATTTTGTAAGTTACTTCTCAATGCGCAGCAATCAATTTTGATTATTAATAGACTTATTGTCAGGCTAAGGTCAAGTACAAGGACGTGAACTAGCTTGAATAGTCAGTTGTCTAGAAGATTTTAATGGTCCTATATGAATACTGTAGTTTTAATCCACTAAGTTGTAAAATATAATCAAATATAAAGGTCTCAGTAATATAATTCTCACTATTCTTATATATGGCTTACAATCTTTATAGTTGGTAGAAAAATAGATTATATAAATTCAGATACTATTCAAAAGTCTTATAAAAGTACTAATTGATATGTATTGTAATTGATTTGGTTATATTGGTTAAATTGTAATGATAAAGAATGAAGAAATACAACCCAAAAACCTCCTCCTTTTATACACATTGAGTTCCCCAATGATTCCCTTGATGTACCACCCAATACACAGTTAATGACGCCTCTAAACAACTAATAGACATGCCCACCAACATTCCCAGTAACCCATGACATAATTAGAAGAGTAACAACCGCCAAAATCCTGTAATAATAAGGGAAATCCATCAAAATTAAAGAAAAAGACAAAAAGAGAGTATATGCGTATAAAACAATAATATTAAAGACTAAAGGAGACTTTTTAAGGTTAATAATAGCTTAATAATAAGGGGGATTGACTGTAGAAATAATGGGGCTAATCCTGACATTATACTACGTGAAATTCCCATTCAAAAATAACCAAAATTGACTGAGAAACCACCCAAAAACTTAAAAAAGAGCGTGAGATGTGGGGTAACTACATGCAGTTCTTGGCAGGCGCTTGCACGGGTAAATCCTTGACTAAAATTAGGCGAATTTAAGCGTGGTGATGAAATAAAGTGCCAAGAGTGAGGTTATTAATGAAATTAGTGCATATAAACAAGGTCAATGCATTATTAATTAAGCTAGGACACTAAATAAGCGCCTGTCGCCTATTTTAGTGTGTTTCCCCACAGTGGGCGTAGAATGTGGGGTAATTATAGTGTGAAAAAGCTAACTTTGCTAAAAATGAAGCTATTCACACGGGAAAAAAGCAGGCAGTATGTGGCCAGTACACAGAAGCCATTTCTGGCATAAAAAACACCAAATTTGAAAAGTGTTATTTTTATGCATTTAAATAGCCAAATCAATAGTTCTAAATGAGCCCAATTGATCTGTCAAAGCGCAATTTTGATATTCTCAATTTTATAGCGCATATAGTCAACTTTTAAGTGAAATAAAGCGCATTTCCTGTTTTTTGCATAAAATAATGAATATAACAGCTTTAAGTGAACTTAAAAATTATGTAGCCTTATACTTAAGGTTCTTAAGATTACCCTAACATATTCCAACTTAATATTAAGTACATAAGACCTATAAAAGGTGGATATATGTGTGTATATAAGGTGTTATAATGGCATTTTTTGTGTATTATCATAATTTTACTTATGTATACTATTTGTGTACTCTTATTTATTATTCCCATGTATAGTTCATGTGTTTAACATAACTTATAATTACTTTTTACTCAGTCCTGGAGATATACAGGCTGAAACTCGCCCACCCAAAAAAAACAATAAAAAAATGATAAGTTATACATTTTATTATATTAATTTGTAATTTTCAGGTATTCAGAATAAATCTGTAGCATTAAAGATTAAACTTTAAAGAAATAAAACATAATAAAATATTATGAGTACTGGTTTTTTAACCCCTCAGCTGGTTGAACAGAAATTTATTTCTGTTTAAATTTTTTAAGAAGGGTGGATAAATTAGAAATTTCTTTTTCAGGTATCCATTTATCAAATTCATTTGATTTCCCTTTAAATCTTAGTAAATACTCAGTTCCTTTTTCTTTAGTAAGGATTCTTTTCTTGAGTATTTTTTCAATCTCTGCTTTTTCCACAATTTCTTCAGGTTGCTTTTTAGGCCTTCCCCTTCTTTTTGGAAATAAGTCAGGATCATTTGCATGGTAAGGTTTCAATAATGAGATAGGAAAAACTGGATGTTTCCTATCATATGGAGCATATAATATGACTTCCACTGCATTATTCCCAACCATTTTATTTACTACAAAAGGTCCTACAAAGTGATCCTTAAATTTAACATTACCTTGTAAGTTAAAATGTAGTGTTGATATGAGGACTTCATCTCCCTTTTTAAATTCAAATTCTTTATGAGATTTGTCCCACCTTTTCTTTTCATATTCAAATGCTTTTTGGATGCATTCTTCTGCATGCTTTCTACACATTTGTTGCATATGAATAAAGGATTTAGTGCCAGGGTGTATATCCAACCTTGGTAGTTTATTTAAATGATTTACTGGGGTATTTGGTACATATCCCAGCCAGAGTTCAAATGGTTTCTTCTCTGTTACAGAATGAGTTGTGCTGTTATAAGCAAATTCAAGGCCAGGAATTAATGTTACCCAGTCATGTGTGAATTTCTCATTGTCTTTGTATTCTAATCCAAAGGCACAATATCTTCTGATCATATCTTCTAGAGTTTGTATCATCCTCTCAGCCAGCCCATCAGTTTGTGGATGGTGTGCTGTAGACAATTTTAATTGACAACCTGATACTTCCATCAAAGATTTCCAGAACTCTGAAGTAAATTTAGGATCTCTGTCAGAGATTATGGCTTTGGGGAACCCAGCAGTATTCATCATCTGAGTCCACCATAGTAACGCCAAGTCTTTAGCAGATACCTCTTTATGGGCAGGGATAAACTTACACATTTTTGTTAATCTATCCACTATTACCCAGCAAGAATTGAAACTTTCTTTTCCTGCTAATGGCAAGCCAGTTACAAAATCCATGTTTATAATTTCCCATGGAGCTTTTGGCTGCTCTATTTGTTGTAACAACCCAGCTCTCTTCCCAGTTAATCTCTTAGATTTCTGACAAGAGTCACATGTTTCAATGTATTTCTGTACATCCTCTTTCATGTTTATCCACCAGGCTGTATTTTTAACTCTGGTTAATGTTTTGTTAAAGTCAAAATGACCAGCTAAGATGTCATCATGACAAGTACTCAAAATTAACTCTTTCATAGAAGGTGGTATTACTATTACATTGCTTAACTTTTTCCTGTAATATATATATCCATCTTCAATTGATAGTTTACCTTTTTCCAACACATTTTTATACTTTGGAGGCAAGGTTTTAATTAATGCACTCATGGAGGCATTTGTTGGATCATTAAGAATGGTAGATAGTTTAGACAAATCTTTATCAGATGAATAATTTTCCAATATAGTTTGCATAAACTCTTCTTCTAAATCCACTATATAAATCCCAAATATATGTATAACCTCATTTTCAGGTACATAAGCTGGGTTGTCAGCATCATTTGGCAAAGGACTTCTGGATAATAAATCCACATTTGAATGCAATGTTCCTGCTCTGTGAGTGATTGTCATTCTTCCTCTGTACTCTTGTAAAGCTAGTTGCCATCTAAACATGTGCCTATTAGGTGTTTTCATGTTTAGTAATGATTTAACTGCACTGCAATCTGTTATAAGTTCAAACTTCTGGTCTTCCAGATAGTAATGAAGTTTCTCCAAAGCCCACACCACGGCTAAACATTCTAGCTGTGTGGCACCATACTTTAATTCTGTTTTTCTTAAGGTTCTGGATATATAACAGATAACTACTTCAGATAATTTTCCATTTATTATCTGTTTCTGCTGTAAAGCAGCACCCAAACCTATGAAACTTGCATCAGTGTACAAGATAAAAGGTAGGGTGAAATCTGGCAGTCCCAATATTGGAGCTGACATTAAACATTCCTTTAATTTATTAAAGGCATGTTGTCTTTCATTATTCCAAATGAAAGCTTCATTCTTCCTAATTAATGTTGTTAAAGGGGCTGCAATGGATTGGTAATTTTTAATATATTGTCTATAATATCCACACATACCCAAAAAACTTTGAACCTCTTTTACATTTTTAGGTATCCCAATGTTTTTAATTGCTGCCACTTTATTCTGGTCAACACAAATTTGTAATCCAGATACAACATGTCCAAGTACTTTCAAGGATTGAAATCCAAACTTACATTTCTTTAATGCAATAGTCATATTAATTTCATCCATTTTTTGAAAGACTCTTTTCAGGTGATTTAAATGTTCATCATATGTTTTTGAAAACACTATGATGTCATCAATATAGACCAATAGCCATCCTTCAACCATTTCCTGATGAAAGACACTATCCATCAATTTTTGGAAGACTGAAGGGGCATTCTTTGGGCCAAATGGCATTCTCACATACTTATATATACCCATATGTGTGGTTATCAACAAGTAATTTTGAGAATTTCTTTCCACAGGAATCTGGTGGTAACCCTTGTTCCCATCCAGACAGGAAATATATTTTGCTCCTTGTAAGGTAGCATGGATAGAAGCTATCCTTGGTAGAGGGTAAATATCATCTACTGTGTATGTATTCAGAGCTCTATAATCACCGCATAATCTTGCCTTATCTTTTTCATAAGAGATTAATACTGGTGAAATGACACAATACTTAGGTGTTGTGTCCACTTTTTCAACAATACCCATTTCCAACAACAATTTTATATTGTCTTCAATATCTTTCCTTTTTTCAGGAGATGCTGGGTAAGGTTTCTTTTTTAAGCTGCCAGGAATATTATCCAGATCACAGCTTAGAGAGATTTTCATCTCATGGTCTTTGACCAATCCTAGTTCATTTGATCCATGAGCAAATGCCATAGGATATGATTTAATCAATCTCAAAATGTCTTCTTGTTCAATTTTTGAGAGTTGAGGACTGAAAGAGGCCTTTTGGATTTCATTTTCCAATTCACCCACTTCATTGGTGGTTCTTCCACCTTGCAGTTGTTCTTCTCTAGGAGAAATTGCATATACTGAATTTTCAGAACATATTTTGAATTTTCTTTTACCATTCACGCCTATGGTGAAACAACTGTTTGCAGGATCTAGTTTAATGCCAAATTTTGTCAATAAATCATTGCCAATAATAAACCAATCACTACAATTATTATTATCCATTACTACAAATTCACAAACTGCTCTAACATATCCATTATTATATTTAAAGAATACAGCAGTTTTGTATTTGCCAATTGGATTTAATACTGAACCAAAACCCCTCCAGTTCTTTGCCTGAACAGGTTCTAGTTTTTCCTGGTACTTACTATCAAGTTTCATTAATGCATTAAGTGAAACTACACTACCTGCAGCCCCAGTGTCAAGAATGGCATTCATTTCTTTTCCACATATGATAATAGGTGCTCTGATAGGTGTTATTTTGTAAGTGTCATGAGATACATCTTTGATTATTTCAGCTTCCTCCATGGAAGTTAAAGATGTGTCTGTATGAGGTATAGCATCATTCAGGAACATTATATCCTGTTCTAATACAAATATCTCATTTTCATCATCACTGTAAGATATGTTACTTTTGCAATCCTCACTGGATTCCACATTCTCATCTTCATGATTACTAGGTTCAGAATTCTGTGAGGTTTCAATAACATTTATTCTTTTCTTACACGTGTGACCTTTAACCCAAGGTTCATTACATTTGTAACAAGTGTTATTTTCTTGTCTCTTAGGGACAAGGGGAGCTGAAGGTTTTTTCTTTTCCACTGGTAACTTACTTGTAGTAGGTTTTACCATGTCAACACTTTGTCTGTAATTACTATACTTGGTTTCATACTTGTGGTTTAATAATATCTCATTGCATATATTAATGAATCCAGAGGTGTCTCTGACAGTTTCAGTTCTAGCTACAATAATGTCTCTAACTGATATAGGCAATTTGTATATTATTTTTTCTTTCCACTCTTCATAATCCATTTTTGGATCCATAGCTTTCATGATTTTTATTAAATTCATTAAGAAGACCATGGGTTTATCTCCAGCATTTGGATTATATCTGGCCCTTTCATACAGTCTTTGTTGAGTGATTCTAAATTTTGGGCCACCAAATTGCCTTTCAATTAGTGCCTTCCATTCATTCCAGGAGTAATTAATTCCCTCACTCAATACAGATTCAAACCATAATAAGGCCACATCTGTAAATAAAGATATTAACTTTGAAGTAATTTCTTCATCAGGTAATTTATATGAAAATTTTAAGTTATCAATTCTTTGTATGAATTGTTGCCAATCAGATTTTGAATCCCCGTCAAAAGAAGGGTACTGATCTAACTTAGGCCAGTTCTTTTGGCTAGTTTTAGCTTCCCTAACCTGAGGAATATTGAGTAATTCACTCACTTTAGAAAGATGATCATTAATTTCATCATTTACTGATTTTATATTCTCAGAGCCCATGACACTATGTTCATGTTCCATCATTGGTTTATCATCAGAGTGTTTCATAAAAACTGGTACTCTTTCTACATAAGAGGTATTATCCTTTATTGTTTCAGTATTTTTCAAAATGTTAGCTACTTCAATTTCTACTCTTTGTAACCTATCTTTTATTACAGGTACATGAGTTAAAGTATCATTTACATTTGAAAAAGACAATTTTACACGTCCCTCAATGGTGGCCATAATATTCTGAAAATGTTCTAATTTAATTTCTAAATTTTTAATCTCAGAATTTAATCTTTTGTTTTCATTGATCAATTCATTATTTGAATTCTCAATAACTTTTAACTTATTGGCTGTTGTACTCAATGATTGTGTGATGTTTAATAATACACTTTCTGTATTATTGTTGGACTCTCTAGAGAATTCTTCCAATTTTTCAATTCTTAATAATAATTTACTAATTATTTTTGATTCCATTGGATTTTCTTTCAGAAAATATTCAATTTTGTCTGTTTCCAATTCAGAAGATTCATCATCAGGGTCAATTTTTAATTCATTTGATTCCATTTTTATATTAATAGTATTTTCCTGATGATCAATAAAACTATGTACATTGTCCTCATGTAATGACAAGTCTAACATGTTATTTTCAAATGAATAATTTTTTAAATCCTTATCAATTATATCCAATAACTCTCTATCAATTTCATTACCTATAAGTAATTCATTGTTAGGATTATATAATTGATCTTGAGAAGATGGATGACTTACCACGGTCTTATTCCATTTCCCCTGCCTCTCCTTGGCTTTCCCCTGTAAGGGTGACTGCTGGATCCCTGTTGAGGAGGACTGTTGTAGTTTTGGGCATACCAATCCCACTTCCATTTGCTTACAGTTATCTTTTGGTCCTCCTCTGGGACTGGAGGTGTTGCTGTGGTATTTGGTGCCACTGGTTGTTGATGAGACCTTATATCCACTAGAGCCTGGTTGACTTCTATAAAGCCCTGTGCCGCCCTTTTCTCCAGATTGTTGATCTGGTCTAACATATTGTTTATTCTTATTGTTAGTGTATTCAGTAGGGTTGAGAGGGAGTGAATTTGCTCTTGTAAGGTGTTTTTGGACTTCTTTATTGACATTTGTTTTAAGAGCTTTTCCTTTTCCTCCATGGACATTGGTGGGGTGTTGTTTATTGTTACTGGTGATTCTTGACCCTCCATTTGGATGTCCTGTAACAGGTCTTTCAGCTCTAGTTCTTAAGTTATAAGGTTTTGCCTTATTACTTACAATGTCATTGTTGTCACACATTTTTACGTGAAATTTTTAGAGAATTGAAAGTTTAGATATGAAAAACTTCAAAAAGGAGTTTAATCAGTATTTATTAATACCACTGAAGACAATTTTATTGCTTACTTATTGGTATGAAGTGAATCTTTAAGTGCCAAAAGTCAAATATGCTTTTATGTGGTCACTTGACTTAACTGGTCTACAATATGTAGCCGTGTATTTATATTTAAAAAAGAAAATTTGTTAGTAAGATTCTTTCCAAATATTAAATGAATTTTACAAACCAATAAAAAGGGATTAAGAGTCCTGTAAAAAGAAAACAATTAATCAGTTTAATTGGTTATCATCTGCAAAGATCACAAATTTAATTGGTCTACTGAAAGACTCCCACTAAGAACAATTTTATGTTAAATTAGTGGTAAAAATTTTATCTGCAAAGATCACAAATTTAATTGGTCTATTGACAGACCCACTAATAACAATTATATGTTAAATTAGTGGTAAAATTGTTGATTCAATATCACAATTTTATTATATAACAGGGCTTCTTTTTCTGAAATCACTATATAAGTGACCCCAACCTGTTGTAATTATCCAAATATTTCTATAGGGATATTATTTACGTGCACCTTCTTTTGAAAATTTCACTTACAGGATTATAACAGAATTTTTGAGGAAAGGTCCCCAATTGTCAGGCAAAGGTCAAGTACAAGGACTTGAACTAGCTTGAATAGTCATTTTTCTAGAAGATTTTAATGGTCCTATATGAATACTGTAGTTTTAATCCACTAAGTTGTAAAATATAATCAAATATAAAGGTCTCAGTAATATAATTCTCACTATTCTTATATATGGCTTACAATCTTTATAGTTGGTAGAAAAATAGATTATATAAATTCAGATACTATTCAAAAGTCTTATAAAAGTACTAATTGATATGTATTGTAATTGATTTGGTTATATTGGTTAAATTGTAATGATAAAGAATGAAGAAATACAACCCAAAAACCTACTCCTTTTATACACATTGAGTTCCCCAATGATTCCCTTGATGTACCACCAAATACACAGTTAATGACGCCTCTAAACAACTAATAGACATGCCCACCAACATTCCCAGTAACCCATGACATAATTAGAAGAGTAACAACCGCCAAAATCCTGTAATAATAAGGGAAATCCATCAAAATTAAAGAAAAAGACAAAAAGAGAGTATATGCGTATAAAACAATAATATTAAAGACTAAAGGAGACTTTTTAAGGTTAATAATAGCTTAATAATAAGGGGGATTGACTGTAGAAATAATGGGGATAATCCTGACATTATACTACGTGAAATTCCCATTCAAAAATAACCAAAATTGACTGAGAAACCACCCAAAAACTTAAAAAAGAGCGTGAGATGTGGGGTAACTACATGCAGTTCTTGGCAGGCGCTTGCACGGGTAAATCCTTGACTAAAATTAGGCAAATTTAAGCGTGGTGATGAAATAAAGTGCCAAGAGTGAGGTTATTAATGAAATTAGTGCATATAAACAAGGTCAATGCATTATTAATTAAGCTAGGACACTAAATAAGCGCCTGTCGCCTATTTTAGTGTGTTTCCCCACAGTGGGCGTAGAATGTGGGGTAATTATAGTGTGAAAAAGCTAACTTTGCTAAAAATGAAGCTATTCACACGGGAAAAAAGCAGGCAGTATGTGGCCAGTACACAGAAGCCATTTCTGGCATAAAAAACACCAAATTTGAAAAGTGTTATTTTTATGCATTTAAATAGCCAAATCAATAGTTCTAAATGAGCCCAATTGATCTGTCAAAGCACAATTTTGATATTATCAATTTTATAGCGCATATAGTCAACTTTTAAGTGAAATAAAGCGCATTTCCTGTTTTTTGCATAAAATAATGAATATAACAGCTTTAAGTGTACTTAAAAATTATGTAGCCTTATACTTAAGGTTCTTAAGATTACCCTAACATATTCCAACTTAATATTAAGTACATAAGACCTATAAAAGGTGGATATATGCGTGTATATAAGGTGTTATAATGGCATTTTTTGTGTATTATCATAATTTTACTTATGTATACTATTTGTGTACTCTTATTTATTATTCCCATGTATAGTTCATGTGTTTAACATAACTTATAATTACTTTTTACTCAGTCCTGGAGATATACAGGCTGACACTTATGGCAACCTTGAAATTTATTAAGATTTATATTAGAACTATAAGACTAATAATAATAATAATAATTTGTATGATATTTAAATATGTAATAAAATGTGAGTGTAATAAGTGATAGATCAAAGAGAGAAATTACAAGACCTTTTATAGGCAAGGATACATTATGAGGCGCTTCCAATGTATATACAACAATAATAGTATGTGAAACAAATGATCAAAAGAAATTAATTAAAACATCCATGTTGAGGAAAAAAAATGAAACAACAAATTAAATCTGTGAATAATTTAATAGGTCTCCCGTATCAAAACTCCAAAAAAGTAATGAATCACTAAATAAGTATGAGGCCATGTGAATTGTGAGAAAAATATCCTAAATAAGTAGTATACTAAGATATAAAGGTTTTAATATAAAACAACTAGAATTATTTTCACGCAAAACTTATGTAATCAATTTAGTTGAATTATAAAGAGAAATTAATTAATTGTTTTATTTAATTTTAATAATTAAATTAATTTAAACAAATAATTAATTTAATTTTAAATTATTTAAAGTGAGAACTTAATATTAATATATTAAATATGTATTTTTAATTAATTACAAATTATATTGACACAATCATGGGTCAAAAAAGCGCTCAATATTTGTGGATAATATTGAATGATAAGTTGTATTTTAATATCTAAGTTATATAAAACTAACTGTAATTCCATTATAAGTTAAAAATAATTAAGCTTATAATATGATAATTAATTTAATTATTTTTTTAGAAATATTAAATACATAGAAGTGCACCATGTTTTTATAGAATATGATATTTGTTTATGTAATAAAACTTATTTAATAATAAAATTAAATATAATAATTATTTTATTTATTCATAAACAATTTATAATTTTATTATTTAAGAAAATAATTTATTGTAACTACATAGTGTTATTCCTTTATATGGTTTCAGTAATTTATTATATAAATTACTGAGTTCCTGAGATAGCCTGGCTGACAGATGGCATCCATAATTTTCACTTTAGGATGACTTCAAAATCATGACTAAAATGGCCTGAAACATTTAACTATAATCAATTCATATCTCTAAATTTTTAATATCATAGTAAAATTTTATAATATTTAGTATCTATTTAAGAAAATTGGATGAAGACTATCTAGTTTTAGAAACTATATCACCTCCAACCCAATTTGGTAAGCTGAATGAACTACTTACTCTAAAATTGAAAAAAATAAATGTTATGCACTAAAATTGTTCAGTTAGCAACCCTTTTCATTGAAAAAGTATTTAAGATGATAATATGATGTGTTTTTTGAAATGCTTTTAGAATATACACCCCTTTCCTCTACAGTGAGTTTCTCTTGATTTGTTTTACTTTGTAAAATTGAGTTTGAGAAAGCTTGGGACTTGATGATGAGAGGGGAGGGGTACTTTGGGAAGTTTCAAAATGACAGATCAAGTGGACTCAGTAATCAAAAGAAAAGCTCAGAAATCAAGAGAGAAAAATTGTAGAAAAAAAGGGTGTATTTTAAAAAAAAACTTCATATATTATCAAGTAAAGTATTTGTTCAATGATAAGTGTTTCCATGTATAAAATCCAAATTTGGTAACTTTTAAGTAAAAAACTAAATCAAGTTACCTGTTTGGGTAGAAGGTAGTTTATGTAATGCTCTGTGAACCCAAATCCCAAAGCCCCAATGGTAAGCTCGCTCTCTTCACTCAGTGTCAGAATGAAGAAAGGGGACTCATGTGCACAGTCTACATACATAGAAGGCCACAGTTGCAGTTCTCACTATTCTAAAACTAACACCCCCCCTTGCAAGAAGATCTCTACACCTAAAAGACTAATATAAAAATAGTAATAAAGAAAAGGAAAGTAAATATATAAAATGAAATTAGTAGTAAAAAAGAAAAAAAAATATGTAGGTCCAATTAAAAGATAAAACAAACAATTATGCATTTTCAAACCACCTAAAGATTTTCTCATAGAATCTTCCCTTTGATCTCTACTAGGAACCCAAGTAAGAACTACATCCTAGTTAGAAATTAGCTGGTTCAAAAAATAAAAATATCTCTTTGAGTGTCTGGTATCCTTATTAAAATGTTGATCCTTTCCAGTTCTTACTTATGTCTGATTTTCACAATAAAGAGAAATTGGAAATTTATGGTTGATGAAATATTCAAGCAAGATTTTTATCCATAAACAAGTCTTTGTACCTGATGAAAAATCCACATATTCTGCTGTTGAAGCAGAAAGTGCCACTTTTTGTTGCTGCTTTGCATTCCAGCTAATAGGAACAAAACAGAAATAGATGATATGAACTTGAGAAGCCCTATCTCACTCACACCCACTCAAACTTTATTCAGAATAAACTTCAGCTCTATCCACCAAATTTTAATGGGAAAGAAATATCTTGAATGTAAAATGAGCTCTTGATGAAACATATGCCACAAGATGTTTAAGGGTTTTACAGTGATTTTCAGATAGGTGTCTTGAAAAAATGGGCCTATAAATTAGCTGAATAAGCAATATCTGGCCTACTTCCTTGTTCCAGGTAACTTAATGAACCAAAAATTGACAAGAAACCCAGGGGATTTGTTGAAGTGGATTAAAGATCTTCTGAAACCAGATAACACTTACTTGGAATATGTGCCTTTGTATGCCATTGAGAAGGATTATGAAGCTTGCTGAACTTCTGAGAAAGAGAAGTTTGAGACAAAATAAACTCATCCTTCACTCTTTCCACATCCAAGCCTACAATCTTATCTACCTTCTCCTTCCATTTAATTTCCAAAAATCCAGCCAAATCTCACTCCAACTTTTTCAAAGCCTCTTGAGAATCACATGCCACTATTCCATCATCAACAGGAAGCCAGATAGCAGATGAACCCAAATTCATCTTCAAAACATAAAATGAATTATCAAAAAAACTAGGTTCAAAATCCCAATTCTTCAGCCTTTCTGAAATTAATTTCCACCAACATCTTTCTGCTTGCTTAGTCCCATAAAGGGCCTTGTGTAACCCAAATAACAAAGAACCATCCTTATTTTCAAGTCCTTCAGGAGCCTAAACATAAACTTCTTCTTCAATAGAACTATTCAAATATGCTTCAACAGCATCAAAAGAATGAACAAACCAAATAAATTAGGCTTTCAGAGTAAATATAAGACATAGAGATGTGAAGGTGGCCGTAGGAGAAAACTTCTTGTAAAAATCATGGCCATATTTCTGCAAAAACCCTTGAGCTACATAGCATTATTTGAAAAATTTAGGGTCATTAGCTGAAAGACCAGGTTTAATAGCAAAAACCCATTGTTCTCCAAGAACTCAAAAACCAGGTGGGGGCTTAAAAAAGTGACCAGAAATTCTTTTTTTAAAGATTTTAAAGCTCATTTTTGCATCATAAAGACCACTTATGGCTCTCTTGACTTTTAACAGCTTGCTTATATGCTCTTGGTGATTCAGGGGATAATTCTATAAAGGTGTTTTGAATTTCAGCTCCTACAGAATCTTGATCCAGTATTTTCTTATCAATTTCAAAATAGCCAAGAGTTAATGAATTGACAATAACGGGGAGACCATGCTTTTCTGAAGAAGGGGTTACATGACTTTTTTCTTGAGGCTGCTCAGAAGCTTGATCACTTGATTCAATAAGAGTACTTTTCAGGAACTCTTTTATCTGTTTCTTGGGAAGGAAATTCAGAAAAAGAATATTGAATAAGCTTATTGTTTTCTTTATCCCAAAAAAAACTAGCCTTTACCACCTTCAACAAACCCAAACACATAAAAGTTTACTGCTCTCACATCAAGATTCAACCATTGAGATTTTGGCACATGAAGAAAAGCCACTTCCCCAAAAGTGCATAATAAATCAAATTAAGGTTTCATTTTTTAAATAGCTTTATAAGGAGTTTTAGATAGAGAAATTAAATTGGGAAGTCAATTATGAAGATAAGCTTCCCACAGAAACATTGCACCCAAAAAAACTTAGACAAACCACTGCTATAAAGCATTGTTGTACCCATATCAGACATAGTTCTGTTGAAACATTTAGCAACCCCATTCTTTTCAGAATGATAAGGAATTGCATTTTCCCACTGGATGCCATGTTGAGACAGATATTTCTGCATCTTATGATTGATATATTAGCCACCATTATCAGAGCAAAGAATCTTCAGCTTGAAACATTTCAACCACTCCATTTTTAAGTGAAATCGTATAAAAGCATCATAAAATTCATTTTTTGATTGAATGATCTCAATATTAGAATAGCTGGTCTTCAAATCCCCAAATGAGACAAATTACTGCGCACCATTAAACAGTTCTACTTCAAAAGGACCCAAAAAATCAGAGACAATAATTTCTAATGGCTCAGGATCTCAGTTGAAAGAAGTGTATGTTTTTGGAAAGTTTTACAGAGACAGAATTCACCACACAATATGGGGGGGGAAGAAAAGCTAGAAAGTCTGCAAACTTCAACCTAAATTTATATCTAATTGAGCACACAATGAGGTAGTGATTAAACAATAAGGGATAAATTGTAAAAATACATTGAAACTCTGATGAAGCTAGCTTGCTTATTAATTGAAGTACATGTGAAAATTTTTTGAAACAATTTTGAAGCATTAAAAACACAATTTTGTAATGGTATGTTGAAATCAGTCCTTCCCACAGCTAAGCCAGTCTGTAAAGCTACAAAATGTTTAAAATAATTCTATACTTTTTTGCATGTAAAACTAGACACACCCCAATTTAAATTGAAAGAAAAGTGATCTTAAACTTTCAAATAATTTTACTTAATTGTTAATATATGGTTAAATTATAAGGCACTATAGTAAATCATTCAAGATTTTTTTTTTGGAATTAGTATCTTCCATTAAATTTCCCCAGTAATAATTTGAAACAAAAATTGAATTCTAATTACTCAAAAAGATTTTATTAACCATTATTAATATTTAAAATATCTGAAAAATGTAAAACACTTATAAAAATAAAGGGAATAATACTTTGGTGATAAAAGTAAGCTCTAATATAAATATCTATTCTGTTTTCTATTCAATAAATAAAAAAAATATGCATGTAATAGTATTTTTTAAAATATATTAACCCTTTATCTTCAAAATATGAAAATAGAAAGACATAAAATCAACAACAGAATTTTGACCCTGAGAACATCAAACCAGCCTCTTCTATTCTAAAAATTACCCTTTCAAGAGTAATAGCATATTCCCAAATAGACCTTCTAATGTTTGGGTTCTCCTCTAGAACCTCACCCTCATAATCAGATAATGGCCCTCTTATACCACCGTTGTTGATAAATATTCCTACATGTTCTGGAATTTCTTCCTGGAATATCCACATCATCTGCACCTGATACACTGCCACTGAGTCTGTAGCACCCTGAAGTAACCTTTTTAACCTAAAGCACCCCAATGGAGTTTCAAATGTAGTCATGGGTATTGACAACATTTCCAACTCATACTCACTTTATCCTCCAATAATATCTCCTAATCCATAACATGCTCCTCCCACAAAAGATTCCACAAACTTTTCTGGAATTGGTGGAAATCCTGTGTCCTTAACTTTAACCTTGTTCATTTCCCTTAAATCAAGAACAACCCTTAACTTACTGTTATGTTTGAAAACACAAAATACTGAACTCAAGTAAATAGAAATTGACTGCCCATACAATCCAGACCTCAATATTTACCTAATTAAACCTGTATATTCCTATCTTATTGCCACTGGTATAGGAAACACTTTCTTCTGCCACGGAGCATGAGGTATAACCAGAACAATATAAGGCTTCCCATAAGAGTGCTTCAATAAAACTCTTTCTTCTTCTGAAAATGCAATAGCTTTTTCCCTAAGTACCATAACAAGTAACAATAAACTCTTTTCTTCCTGTGACAACCAACCCTCTGTCCAAAAATTAACCATCTGAATCATTTCTAAAGTTATCCTATTAGTAGGCATAAATTCAGGTGGAAACTTTGTTAAAGGTGTGTCATAAGAATTTATTGATAGCGCCGGCCTCCAAAAAGGAGGGTTCAAATCAGGAATTGGTACATTTACTGGTTAAACTTTAACTGCTACTGGTTTATACTTTGATGCTAGAAAGTGCCAGACACTTCATTCATTACTTAATACTAGACCTTTTCTAAGATAACTTCAAGTTTTACCTACATTGTGTTTTTTCTTTTCTTTTTAATATAAGTGTAAAAAAATCCATAATTAAAGAAATTTAATATTCTAGGAACAATACATTCTATATTAGTATTTCCAAGAGACCTATGAAGCCCCAATTTATGTATCCCCTCTTGAACTGACTGATCACTATCCAAGTTCCTCTCATCTTGGCAGATAGTAATACCTAAGATGCCAGCCCCTAATTAAAAGTTTGGGGCCTCACTGGTGGTCACCCATTCTTATCATCCTCATAAAACTCTCTTTGTTTCTCTAAACTCACAGATCCACCATCCTTACGTGCTACTAAGACTGCTGTTACTGGAATACCGTCATCACCCATGATCATAAATCCTATAGTTTTATTTAAACAATAATATATGGTTGCTGAATAATCCATCAAAAAAACATTCCCAAAACTGGTTTAACTGATCCCATTGGAGTAAAAAAGTGTAAATCTCTTGAAGCTCCTGAAACCCGTGTCTTAACATATCCAGCTACCCTTATAGCTGGTAACCTTCCACCACCAATACCTGAAACAGTTCATTCACCATCTTTAACTGGAAATACTAAATCCACAGCATCTTCTGTGGAAACTACATTGATTTGAGAACCAGTATCTACCAGTTCTCTGATCTGTTTTCCATTAATTGTAACCATTAAATACCCTAATGGTCCTGCACAGTGTGGTTCCTTTGATAATCCTGCACCAGGCTGAACTGAGTGTTCTGCCATATCATATTCAACACAATTAGAAACTCTCTCCTTCCTACACTTTTAAACTATCCTTGTTTGTTACCTCTGGCACTACTGCTGTGAGTACACCTAAAGGAAAAGAAACTGTGGTTTTAAGACACTCTGTAATTAACTCTTTGGCTGACTTAGGATATTCTGCATTTACTGGGCACTTCATTCTCCATTTTTTTGCGTTGATTTTCAACCAGCCTTTGCTCTTCCAGGAAGATTTTTCAGAGTATTATTCTTAGCTCCAGGCATCCCTTCTGCTGGTCTTACTCTCTGATGAACTACCTCTGGTTCTTCTGGAAGCTCTGCTTTGACATGCTTATCCATATCATATTCCATCTTATCCCCATATTTGTCCTCCATCTCTACATCCTCAAATGCTACTGGCTTATTTTACCTTGTGTTATACCCTACCTCCTGAATGTCTTCAGGATTTGCATACTTACCACCAGCCCTTCTTGGCCTATTAATGGTTGGTGGAGCCATTTTCTTATGTTTTTCTGAATAAATTTCCAACCATGCTGTAGTAAGTGGCCCTTCAACTGCTCCCTCTTTGAATTTAAAATCTAATACTGCACAAGCTACTGAAAAATCAAATATTTTTGTGTTTTCATCTGCAGGATCCTTTCCCTTGCTAGACTTGACTTCCATAGCTTTCTTGTTAATGTGGTTGATGACTTTTTCTTACATTCCAAAATCCTTATACATAACAAGCTTTTTACCATCCTCTAAAATTAGTGTTCCTCCATCCTCAAAGACTACCCTATCTTCTTTGTCTTTTTGAAGCATGTTACATCTTATACTTGTATGCCCTTCTTTATTACAATAATAACACACCATAGATGCAAAGCGCAAAGGTTGAGGAGTAAATATTGGATAAGGTTTTTCTTCTTTACCCAGTTTCTTTTCCAACTCCTTGATTCTAGACATAACTGAATTTGAATCCTGTATCAGCATTTTTACCTTTGGAGTTGGTTCTGGAAAAAACTTCCACTACCTCATCCTCTAAGGAAACCCTAGCTGCTTGGCACTCTACCCAACATGAATTCATCTCAGCTTACACCACTGTCTCTACTTCCTCTAATTCTGGATACTTGTAATCCCCTTTTCTCTTCCTAACCAGCTTTCCTTTGTTTCCAAGGCACCTCTTTTCCCAAGATCTGACCTCAGTGCTAATTAAAGAAACCTTATAAAGATAAAATAGAAGCAGTTGTTAATAAACTGATCTGCCCTTATGAGTGGTCTTTGCCGCTGTTACCTAAATACAATGATTACAGATTGAATAAATATTAATAGATGATTTTAAAATAGATAATCAGTTAAACCTGACCTAAATAATAAGAATAAATAAATAATATTGAGCAAGATAAAAGACAGGCAAAAAGAACAAAGAGAGCCCACTATATAAGTTAATGTTTCACTCAATATGAATAGATATGATTGAATAGGAAATACAAGAACGCCATATGTATACTTCTACATGTGTAGAGTAACATCTATAGCTATAAATGGAAAAACTAAGAAAATAGAATAACATTCAACAATTATTCATTCTTACACCCCTCCTTGCTATCAATCATATCTGTTAAGCCAATTTTCTCAACAAAAATTTTGAATTTTTCCTTACTAAGTGCTTTAGTGAAAATTTCTGCAATCATATCAGTTGTAGGAGTATATTGAAGATCAATTTTGCCATTTGATAATTGTTCTCTAATCCAGTGAAACTGTATTTCTATATTTTTAGTCCTAGCATGAAACATAGGATTCTTGCATAGTGAAACACAGCCTTGATTATCAGAGAAAAGTTTAGATGAAGACTTGCAATCAAAACCTAGATCACTAAAAAATGTTTGCATCCATATAGCTTCTTGTGCTGCATCAACTGTGGCTTTTGATTTGGCTTCTGTTGTACTCAGGGAAACTGTAGGTTGTTTCTTGCAGCACCAACTAATTGCAGTACCATTGATAATAAAGACGTAACCTGTGGTTGAGCGCCTCGTGACTTGGCAACCAGCCCAATTGGCATCAGAATAACCTGTTGGTAGAGAATAACTATAATGGCCCTCATTGATGAATGAGGAATTAGAATGAAAAGAAAGGGATAACTCTATTGTTCCTTTAAGATATTGCAGCACTCTTTTGAAAGCTAACCAATGCTTAATACCAGGAGCGTTTAAGTGTTGAGCCAATTGACTGTTGATGAAGGCAATATCAGGTCGAGTTGCCTGTGTAATATAATTAAGCCTCCCTACCGCTCTTCAATAGTTTATATTGAGTCAAGAAAAATCTTTAATTTCATCTTCAGTGGCTGGAGACAACTGTGTATTCATCTGCATAGGCGTGTTTGATGATTTTCAGTCCAAAATGTCATAAGATGAAAGTAAGTCTCTGATTTCTTAATCTTGACACAAAGATAAAATGCCTGCTGATCTATCCCTTTTTACCCTCATGCCCAAGATGAATTTTGCATCGCCTAAATCTTCCATGTCAAATTTTGAACAAATAGCTTCTTTGAACCAGGAGATGTTTTTGCCAAAAATTGACAAATCATCCACATGTACATGAAAGTAGCAGGGATGTGTTAAACTTTCATGAATAAAGAGGCATGGGTCTGCTTCCGATGGATAAAAATTGAGTGAAGTAAAGAAATTAATTAACTCAGTATACCAGCATCTTGAAGCTTGTTTAAGCCCATATAAAGAACGCTTTAGTAATAAAACTGGTTTCTTGAAGTTAGACAGCTTCTCCATGCCCAACAGAATATTCATGAAAACTTCTTCATCAGGTTTGCCATAAAGAAATGCTCCTTTGACATCCATCTGAATAAATTCCCAATTTTCATGGGTAGCAAGGCTGACAAGAACTCGTAGCGTTGTGAGTCGTCCTGTTGGTACAAACATTTCAAAATAAATTACACCAGCTTTTTGCGAGCAACCCCTTGCACAAAGACGAGCCTTGTATTTTTGAATATTGCCATCAGCATCTCTCTTTATTTTGAAAACCCACACTGAACCTATTGCAGGGGTATCTGGAGGCCGTTCAACAATTTCATATACATTTTGATTTTTGATCATATTTAATTCTTTATTAATGGCATCAATCCATGAATCACCATCTATTCTGTTTATTGCTTCAAAATAAGTGAGGGTATCTGATGGATAAACTTCAGGTATGTCATTGTGTATTGAATGATTTTTAATTAAATTTGTTGACGTCAAATAATTTTTGATTTCAATTGCAGAATTTAATTTACAAGGAACTCTATTATGACACGTTTCAAGAATGTTACTTGTATCTATGGAAGAACTAATATCTTTTGATGCAATATTGGGAGTCAGTTGATAGTCCCAAAATTTGTTGATTTTTGGAGGAGCATCAGAGACAGGATCTAGATCATCCTCCAAAGAAGATGATTCTGGTTTTTGTGAATTAGTGATATTGAAATCTGTAATATTGACATCTTCAATGAAAAGATTTGATAATTGATAATTGGCTGACAAGTCTTGAATTCGAAAGGTTGATTCATCAAAAATAACATTGTGTGAATACATAATTGAGCAATTATCCAATCAAAGAAGTCAATATGACGTCATGTCTTCGGCATAACCAAGAAAGCAGCATTTGATTGAATTTGGTTGAAACTTTCCACCTCTTTTTGATTTATCAATTAAGGCAAATGTACTGCAACCAAAAACTTTCATATGATTAATTTTTGGGTCTTGACCAAATCTCATATTGTGTGGAGTTTCAAGATTGATCGAAGCTGAAGGTAATCTATTTTCAATGTAAACAGCTGTGTTTACCGCTTCACCCCAAAATTCTATTGGCAATTTAGCATGGAAAAGAATTGCCTTGGCCATTTTGGTTGTTGTCCTATTACTATGCTCTGCAATTGGATTCTGTTGTGGCATGTAAGGTGAGGTAACAATCATTTTAAAACCATCTTTAGCACTCAAATCTTTGAAGCTTTTATTAATAAATTTGCTCCCTCCATCACATACAAAATTTGCAATCTTAAAATTAGAAATGTTTTTTATTTCAGTTTTGAATTGCATGAATGAATTGAAAGTATCAGATTTGTGATTTAAAAGGAAAACAAATTGATATGAAGTATAGGAGTCAATGGTTTTGAAATAATATGAAGCACCTCCAAGAGAGGGTGGACTAATTTTTATGCTAAGGTCGCAATGTAAGTATTCTAAAAATCAATAGCCTCTAGGTATAACACCAGAAAATGGACTATGACTATGCTTCGCATTTACACAAGGTTCACAGAAATTGAGAACACCAGAAAATTTAAAACCAATTTTAGATTGAAGTTTGTCTAAATATTGTGTGTTTGAATGGCCTAGCCTGTAATGCCACAAGTTTCGTGAGTTTGAAGCAAGGAAAGATTTAAACAAAGGAACATAGTGCTGACCAAAATTTGCATTTAGAACTATAAGGCCTTCTGATTCATCCCAATAACCGTCTAATGTAATTTCATTGGATTTTGTGATAGTCATATGACCATGAGCATTGACTTGTTGGGAGCATCCATGAGCAATGAACGGACCAATGCCTATCAAATTTTGACTGATATTGGGAACGTGAAAACATTCGGTGAGAGTAATAACTTCTCTTGGTGTTACTAAGCTTATCAAACCTTTTCCAACACTATGAATTATTGTTCCCTTCCCAAGCTTAATTGGTCGACGAAAATGGCTATAAGTTTTAAAATGTGAGCGTTGCTTAATCATATGAACTGTAGCACCACTGTCAAAGATGAGCAGTTTTGACGAGTGAACGGAAATATTGGCCTGAAAAATTTTAGCAGGCCCACAGCTGATTTTGGCATGAGCTTCATCATCACCTTTTGAAGAACTAGTGACATTTCGATTCTTTTGCTTCTCCAGGTGTAATTGAAAGCAATCATCTTTGGAGTGTTTTTCTTTTGGATTATGTTTTCCGTCACAGAAATACTCCCATTTTTGCTTCTGACTGGGTTTCGATTTGTTTAACAAAGCAGAATGAGAATTGGATAAGTTTTCTGATTCTATTTCAGATGATAAACGTGCCAAACGTGAAAGAAGATTGGCAACGGAGAGATGTGTTTGTGTCACTTCACAAGCATGTAAGATGAGTGCTTTGTGGGTGGCATAACACTCTGGTAATTTCCTCAAAAGTCGGTGAGCTTCATTTTCACTTTTGACTGAGACTCCTACTGAACCCAATTTGTTAATACGAGTTCTTAAATCGTTGACAAAACCCATCAAATTGCCTTCTGAAAATTTTACGTCATGATAACGAGCAAAGATTGAAGCGCAATTTGAAGCATCAGCAGCGGCGTACTGGTTGGTCAACTTTGTCCATATTTGCCAGGGCTTTTTCATGTCATCATCGGTGACAAAGGCAGCAATATTTTCCGCGTCAAGTTTAGAGATAAGAATATTTGTGGCTTTATCAGCCCTTTTTTGGAATTCTAACTTGACATTTTGAAGGGCATCAGACGGCGGCGGTGGTTTGAGACAAAAAACCAAATTTTTAAGATCTTGGTAAGTGAGAAGGGCTCTCATCCTAATTCTCCATTTGTGAAAGTTATTGACACTTAATACAGGAATGTTTCGTAAGGTGTAACCTGAGGTTTCATTGTTGGAATCCATTGTGAATGGGGAATTAGGTCAGGCAGTTTCAAAACTGGATGAAGAGGTATCTGGAAGGTTTGATGAAGCTGGTGATGGGAAGATAAATGGATTGTCTAATGTCATTTACTTGGACACTGGGCCCATAACCTAAAGAAACCTTATAAAGATAAAATAGAAGCAGTCGTTAATAAACTGATCTTCCCTTATGAGTGGTCTTTGCCGCTGTTACCTAAATACAATGATTACAGATTGAATAAATATTAATAGATGATTGTAAATTAGATAATCAGTTAAACCTGACCTAAATAATAAGAATAAATAAATAATATTGAGCGAGATAAAAGACGGGCAAAAAGAACAAAGAGAGCCCACTATATAAGTTAATGTTTTGCTCAATATGAATAGATATGATTGGATAGGAAATACAAGAACGCCATATGTATACTTCTACATGTGTAGAGTAACATCTATAGCTATAAATGGAAAAACTAAGAAAATAGAATAACATTCAACAATTATTCGTTCTTACACTAATTCTTCACAAAACCAAGGTAGTGATGCACTAGTAATAAGGAAATCTTCATTAATGACCAAATAATAAACTACTTGATCAAACTCTTGTAAAAAACTTTTGAAATATTTAGGGTATCTCATACCCCCTTTAGCTTTACCTCTGTTTACCAAGACATCTAAGTCCTTAATCATATACATTGTATCCTCAGTAATTTTAGGCCATTTTTTTAACATCTGCACTTTTAACACCATCCGATTGCATTTCTTGTGACCATATAATCCTTCTAGATTGTCCTTACATTCATTTGTGAGAGATTATATGACTTGAAACACCATGTTGTAATCTGTAGCTCCATGAACCTCCTCAAAAACTTTTAAGTATTGATTCCTGTAAATCACAAGATTTCATCCTTGCACCTAATAATTGTTAAGACCCTAGGCAGTAGAAAAATTGTGGAGTTGGAAAATTTCACACTTTCCTGAGTAACTTTAGAGGTAATGGCTGTAGGTTGCATACTAACCTTTTAAAACTGAATGAAACAAACATAAAGAAATTTATACCAACTATATTCTTTTAATACAGCCCTACACTATCCTCTGATAGAAGCACAATTGACTCATTGTAGACCCTATGACTCTTCCTTGAAGTGCTGGCTCAATTATGTTCTCTTTGACAAAACTGTGAGAAAGAATAACCATACTTACAATATGGCTGCCACTTTTGGGACACCAATTGTAGAAAGAGAGTTCTATAATACTAACCTATAGACACAATAAAAGATGGGTTGGTTCTCCTTTCCAAAATTAACTATTTAAAAAGAAGTGCCTTCCAATCTAATTTTTAAAAGAAAGTGAAAGTACATATTGTAAGTGTGTTTATATAAATATATAAAGGAGAAGAAAGTAGAATTAATTTTGTAGAGATTTTTTTATAGAAAAGGGTAAAATATTTTAATGTAAGTAATCTATGTGTTGGCTAAATCTATTCTCAGTAAGTGCTAGTACTCTCAGTCACTCTCACTTGTAGCGCTCTATCTAATAATATCCTTACTGGAGCAATAAAGTAACTCTACAGTGCTACTTCTGGTATGCACACCTGTTATTTACAAAAAAATAAAATATGTCTATATTTCCTTATTTATTTATTAATAAGAAATATACTTCAATTTCTTCACACCCCTCTTTTTAAAAGTGAGTGCTCTTTTATATACCTTTTATTTTCAGTGACCTTCCCCTATGCTCTTTGCTCCACTGGCTTTCCTACACAAGTTTAGCACTAATACAAGAATATCAAACAGTGACTAAGTATCTCAATAATCTATGTACAATAGCTAGCATAAGTCTTGATCCTAATAGCACCTGAAGAATTTATGCAAGTACAGCTATTAGCATCTGAAACTCCACCTTTTTGTACATACCCTATGCTTCTTGAGATCCCTGACTAAATAATAGGTACTGTACTGCCTTCCATAACTATTGTAATAACCCACAATTGCCATATGAGTATCCACTAATTGTGAAACCCTTTACACTAAGTAAGTGCACTTCCTTTTCTCATATATTACTTCTCTTTCTTCTGCTGTTGAGTTCTTCTTATTGACCTGCTTGTTCTTCTAGCGCTTCCTTCTTTCTCTAACAAGTTTCTATGAGCAATGAGCATTTAAGATTACATCTAAAAACCATTGCATATATCAAAGTGTGAAACTCATACCCTCACTTGTTGTTGCTTTTCTTATAAATCAATGTTATTCTTCAAGAACTTTCCATGAATTCCTCAAGTACATACCATAACTTCTTGTCTTATAGTTGTTTAGGCAATTTCTTTTAATTTCTACTTGCGGCAGCTTGTATATCCATAGTACACAAAAAAATGTGTGCAGTGTGGTAGACTAAAGTTTAGTAGGGCACTTAAGTTTATTTTAAAGGATTTTTGGCAAATGATTACTGATATTGAAAAGGCCAATCAAATTTTAAATGGTTAATTTAAAGAAATTGAGTATTAAAAGTGGTTAAAAAGGGTAAATTTTATGGGTCAAGATTTGAAAAATATTTACTGGAAAGGAAATGCAAGTATAGGTTTAAAAACTCATGGAAACTAAATTCAGGAGTCTTAAGAACCTTTCAGAACTTTTGTGGAATTTTTACTATTTTTCTACTATTTTTAATAATTTTATAAAGTATTTTTGGTTATTTTTAATTTTTCATAATTTGATTAACTTTGATAATTTTTTACTAGGTGAATAGGGCTGCACAGGATATGAAAATTAGAATGGATTATAAAGGAGAAGTAGCTTTATAATCTTTAATTTCTCTAAATTTTTTTAATGATATTTAAAGGTTCTAATTGAGTTCAGAAGTCCACACAAGCTCCAGAATACTTCAGAAGAGCTCCATACAAACTCTGGTAATTTCCAGATGAACTCTGGATGAGCTCTGGAATGTTCCAGTTAGGTAAAGTATGGCACATGAGATACTATAAATATAAAGCCTGTAGACTTGAAATAAGACAACATGTAAAAACTTGTATCTTAAAAATCATCACATAAAAACCAAAAAAAACAATACATATATACAATTATTTATTATTTCATAACAAATTATAAAATTGTAATACTGTCAGCCAGGCTATTCCAGGAGTCCAGTAAATGATATGTAACTTATAAAACCTGAAAGAGTGGGTAAGAATTGTATTTAATGAATATAAATTAATATTTTATTGCATAATAAAATTATATAAGTATTTTATTATATACAAGTGTTATATTAATTTTATTGGTTATATAAATTTTTATATACAGTTAAATTGAACATAATATAATATATTCTACAAATAATGTCGCATTTTTATGTATTTAATAATTATAAATTTATATTTAATTAATTGAAAAACATATATTATAATTATAAGTGTAAAATTGACTTATAATATATTTAAATTAATTATTTAAATTTATATATTAAATAACACCTTTCACATAATACTAAACAATAATTAATGACGCTTCTTTTGACCCTTAATTGTGTCAGGATAAACCAATTAATTAATTTATACTAAATTGAGATTAATTACATGTTTTGTTGCGTCAAAGTATTTTTTGTTTCACTTAAAATATCCTTAAATCAGACTGTACCATCTGTTTGGAATTATTTTTCTCATAGTTCCTATGTTCCAATCTTGTTTAGTTATTCACTATTTTTACTTACTGATTTGGGAATTAATGGCGGGGAAATTGGATTCTTAATTGGGGGTTTAATTATTTGTTTCATATTTTTCTCTACATTGTTATGTTTCATTTACTCTTTGATATATTTGTTTTATTCTATTCTAATCATTGTATTTACAAACATAGTGGCGCTTCAGAGGACCCATTGCCTATAAAAGGGCCTTGGATAATCCCCTGTAGCCTCATCACTTATTATACACTCCAAAAATTAAATACTATTTTACTACGTTTATATTTTTTTTATTAGTAATACAATTCTAATTAAAATTCTATATAACAATTTAAAGGTTGCTTTAAGTCTGATAGTAATTAAAAGTGTTTGCCGCGCAGAACCCTTACATTAAATAATATTATTATTTATAAATCCTAAGTTTTTGTCATCTCTCAAGTTACTCGCCGTTGTTCTCCTTTTAAATAAATTAACTATTCTATTATAGTTTATTTCTTTTATTTTTCCCTTGTCCTCCTCCTTTCCTCCTCTTTTCCTTACCTTCTTCTAGACGACTGACCGACAACTGGGGACCTTTCCAAACAACGACGACGATCGAGCCTGGCGACAAACAACAAAACGCACGGACCACCTAGCAAAAACAAAACTTTTGCCGCGACTGTGTTTCGAACTTGGGTTCAATCTCTTAGGGTTATATTATATTAATTCTTATATTATTTTGAAGTGATTTTTCGATCACTATAGTAAGTTCACCTTTGAACCTCTCACTCATATTACTATATTTTTACTGAAATAACAGTGATTGTGGCTTAATTGCTGATTCACTGAGTGTAAGTGTTCAATTATTGAATTTTTTTTCCTAGTTGACCATTATAGAGTGTTAATCCTCTTAGTCCTAGAAGATTTGACATTTTTATTAATACAAATTGAATTATTAATTTAATTTTTTTTATATTATTAATTATTGTTAATTTTGGTTGACTTAAAAGTACTTTGTGCTTAGTCCCAAATATATTGCCATATTTAATATTGGTAATTAATTGGTTGAATTAACTTGATTGTTTATTCCCAATTTAACCTTGCAATCCATTTTTTTAAATTAATTTTTTATAATTATTACTTTATATTGAAAATTTTCTTTCTATAATTTAATTAAAAAATTTTTATTATTATTTGGAGCAATTATTAACTAGCTTTTATTATTTTTTTTAAAAAAATAAGAAGTAAATTAAAATCTTCCCACTAGTATGTCCAACAATTTGGCTGAAAAAATGGATAACATGCAAGTGGATGAAATTGAAATTGACTATGATGCTGACAATGTAAGTTCTTCAAAAGTTGGACATAAAAAATCTTATGCTAACACAAAGAATTCACATACTGCAGGATGTGGAAATGACAGGAAATGTAAACAAACCAAACCCCCTTCCCCCAGTACCACAGAAGGAAGTAAAGCCTCTAGTGCCTCAAGAAGGTCTTCCAAAAGGCTTCAAAATAAAAAAGCTTCCTCTGCCACAACAAATCAGCAACCTATCCAGTCATATAAAAGAGTTGAAGACAGAAAATATGACGTACAAAGCAAAGGTAGACACCTTGTAGGATCAGGTTCAAGAACTCAGGAACCAGATTCAGGCCCAGGCCCCTCCTCAGTTGCCTCCAAATCAGCCTCAGTCTCAGGCTCAACCTTCACAGCCACCCAGCTCAACCATCCAAAATCCAAATAATATGGAAGTAGAGCAATGGAAATGGGATTATCTAATGAGTCACTACCAACAGAATGTGCAACACCCTCCTCATCATCAGCCTGGCCCATCCAGAACACCCAATTTCCATCCACCTCCTCATCCCTACCAAAAAGGCAGGAGAAAGAAGGCCCAAGCACAATCCCAAAACCAGTCCCAGGGGAAGTTTCCTCCTCTGCCATGGTAAGTAATTTGGTTGATAGTCACTTGGGTATGTTTTCTAATAAATCTTCTTCTGCAGGTAATATTATTGAACATGGTGAAAGAACAGTTAAACCTGTTAAAAGACAGCTTCCTGTAACTAGTAGCCCTATTGATGTAATTAGCAAATTGTCATTTGATGAACCTTTACATTTAACTTCTACTTCTTTAATTAATCCTTCTCTTGCAATTAAAAATGATTCTGTTCCCCCTGAAATCTATACCTTAATTGAAAAAACTTGTGAGGAAATATTAAAAGATACCCTTGATTTTAATATTGTGAAAGACAAACATGTGAGAGATGTGTTAATCCATGAAAATGATAGATTAAATAATTTACACTTGCAATGTAAAGTGAGTTCTTCTGTACAAGATACAGCTTATTTAAAAATCAAAGAAACCTTGAATATTGTTCTTAGTCAACAAAAACAAATAAGAAGTGACCATAGAGCTATCTCAGATAGAAATATCAGTCTACATAAGACCTTGAGTGAATTGAAACCCCTTATTGAGGAAAATTATTCATTCAAGAATGAAATAAAATCTCTGCAAAATGAGTTTAAAAAGCTAAAAAATGATTTCCATACACTAAGTACCAAACACTCAGTTTCTGAGGACAGAAATGTTCTATCTCTTGCAAAAGTAAATGACCAGATGTCTGAAATTACAAGAATAAGAAACTATGTGTCTGACCTGCAGGAAAAGTTCTCAACCTTAACCATCAATAATGAATTAAATGAGATTTCTGTCAATAAGCTGCATAAAAATAAAGGGAAAAAACCTGAGCAAAGTTCATCCTTTCTTCCTCATATTTCAACCATTAAACAAACTGACAATGAGTCTGTAAAATCTTTTGCTACTAGCAAAAAATCTTGTGATGGTCATGCACCAGCTGTTTCTGTAAATAATGAAATTTCTGAACACCTGCCTAAACTTCAGGAATTATTAATAATGAATAATTCAAACCAAAAAGTGGACCATCCCAGTAGTCCGAAAAATTGGCCTAAGTCAGACCAATATCCTACCTTTGATGGTGATTCTTCCTCTGATTGGCAGCACTTTATCCAAAGAATTGATAATTTAAAGAGATCTTATAAACTACCTGATGAGGAAATTGTTTCTAAGCTAATTTCTTTATTTTCCAATGTAGCCTTGATGTGGTATGAATCTGTCCTTTTAGATAACAATCATTATACATGGAATGATTGGAAATCCTTGATTGAGAATCAGTTTGGTGGTTCAAAATTCAGGTTAGCTCAACAGAGACTGCATGAGAATACTAGATATGTATCCTCCTCTGTTGAAAAGCCCATTGTTTTTCTGATGAAAATAACTAAAATCCTAAGAGCAATTGATCCAAAGATGGATTATGATATTTGGAGAGATAAAATCTTGTATAAATTACCAAATTCTCTTAGGGATTTGATTGTGGCTAGAACTGAGCATGTAAGGGAAAATTCTTCTTTCATTAATATCTGTAATGAAGTACTGCTCAACCATAGATATGAACCAAAGAATTACCTTGGTAAATCTTATAATGATCAGAATAAACCCTCTATGAAGCTCCCAGAAAAATCTGGTAAACCCTCTGCCCCAGTTGCACCTAAAAAATATGCAACAAATACTTGTTATAAGTGTAACGAACCGTGGCAGAAGGGTCATGTTTGTGACAAGAAAATTCATCTTGTTGAACAAAATGAAGACACTAATGAAGTTGAACTTGATGTCAATAATTCTTCCAGTGACTGTGAAAGTAATATCTCCTATGACAATGAATCTGTTAAAGATGTTTTAATGTTGGAACATGATGTCCATTATTTAAATAATATATCTGAAGATTGTGTATTGAATTTATCTTCAGTAGAAAATGCTGAGATAATTAAAGATATTACTAACAATTCTATTCCTATATCCCCTTTAAAGGCACCTGTTATCATTAATGGTAAAAATGTTGATGTAGTTCTTGATTCTGGTGCTGGAGGAAGTGTAGTATCTGAAAAAGCTTTGGCTTCAGTGGATAAGGAATATTTGAGTAAATTATTACCTATAACTTCTGAAAAATGGAGAGGGTATGGTTCTACCTTATTTCCTATTGGCAAATACAAAACCTCTGTATTCTTCAAATATAATGGTGGTTTTGTCAGAGCTGTTTGTGAGTTTGTTGTCATGAAAAATGATAATTTGAGCAATTGGTTTATTATGGGAAATGATATTTTAACCATGTTTGGTGTGAAACTGGACCCAGCAAATAATTGCTTTACCTTAGGAATGAATGGGAAAAGGAAATTCAAAATTTCCTCTCCTAGAACTTCTGGGCATTTGTTGAAATCTTGTAACTCACTGATCCAGTGTAAAGGTAGAACAACAACTGAAATGGATAATTTATTACATGAAATAAATACCGCTTCTTTTGGTGATCAGTTGACTAGTGAACAAAAGGATTCTATTGTTGCCTCTATTACCTCTTTCCCTATGGCTTTTGCTCATGGTTCTCATGTCTTGGGAATTGTTCAGGAAGAAATGAAAATTACCTTATCCTGTAATTTGAGTGATATTCCTCCTACCCTTAAGAAAAAACCATATCCTGCTTCTCCATCAAAAAGAAAAGATATTGAAGATAATATTGAAACATTATTAAAAATGAATATCATTGAGAAAGTGGATGTCACCCCCAAATATTGTGTCATCTCCCCAGTCTTGATTTCTTATGAAAAAGATAAAGCTAGATTATGTGGAGATTACAGAGCTTTAAATACTTATACTGTTGATGATATTTATCCTTTACCCAGAATTAATTCAATACATGCTACCTTGCAAGGTGCAAAATTTATTAGTTGTCTGGATGGTAATAAAGGTTATCATCAAGTTCCAGTTGAGAAAAATTCTCAAAATTTTTTGCTTATTGCTACTCATATGGGAATATATAAGTATGTTAGGATGCCATTTGGCCCTAAAAATTCTCCTTCAGTTTTCCAGAAAGTCATGGATAACACTTTCCATCAAGAAATTATTGAAGGTTGGCTCATGGTTTATATTGATGATATTATTGTTTTTTCTAAAACTTTTGATGAACATATGATTCACTTGAATAGAGTTTTCCAAAAAATGGATGAAATAAATATGACCTTATCTTTAAAAAAGTGTAAATTTGGTTTTCAATCTTTGAAAGTCCTTGGCCATGTTGTGTTAGGCTTACAAATTTGTGTAGACCATAATAAAGTTGCTGCCATTTAAAATGTAAAAGCACCAACTTCTGTAAGAGAAATCCAAAGTTTTTTGGGTATGTGTGGCTATTATAGACAATATATTAAAACTTATCAGGTCATAGCCTTGCCTCTTACAAAACTGACCAGAAAAGATGTTGCTTTTCTCTGGAATAATGACTGTCAAAAAGCTTTTGATACATTAAAAAGTTGCTTAATGACAGCCCCTATATTGGCTCTTCCAGATTTTAACAAGCCATTTGTCCTATATACAGATGCTAGCTTTATTGGTCTGGGTGCTGCCCTTCACCAAAAGCAAATTATTAATGATAAATCCTCAGAGGTTGTAATTTGTTATATTTCAAGAACCTTAAGAAATAGTGAATTGAAATATGGTGCCACTCAATTGGAGTGCTTAGAAGTTGTTTGGGCTCTTGAGAAACTTCATTACTATTTGGATGACCAAAAATTTGAGTTGGTAACTGACTGTAGTGCTGTGAAGTCCCTCTTAAACCTAAAAACACCCAACAGACATATGTTCAGGTGGCAACTTGCTGTTCAAGAATACAGAGGACGGATAACAATTATCCATAGAGCTGGAAATGTTCACTCCAATGTTGATATGCTCTCCAGATTGCCTCTGCCAAATAATGACTCAAATCCTGCTTATGTACCTGGAGATGATACTGTTCATATCCATGGTATATTTATAGTTGATATGGAAGAGGAGTTATTACAATTAATACTGGATTCATATGATAAGGATTCTGATTTAAATAAATTGGTTACTATCTTAAATGATCCTAAGAATGCTTCAATTCAAGCATTAATAAAAACTCTTCCTGCAAAGTACCAAAATGCTTTAAATAAAGGAAAGTTCTCTATTGAAGATGGTTATATATATTATAGAAGGAAGCTTACCAATGTAATTGTAATTCCTCCTTCAATGAAAGAGACTATCCTCAAACTTTGTCATGATGACATATTAGCTGGTCATTTTGATCTTGAAAAAACATTGATTAGAATCAAAAACACTGCATGGTGGGCTAATATGTCTGAAGACACAAAATTATATGTTGAATCTTGTGATTCCTGCCAAAAATCTAAAAGGTTAACAGGTAAGAGAGCAGGGTTATTACAACATATTGAAGCACCTAGTGCTCCCTGGCAAATCATTAATATGGATTTTGTCACTGGTCTTCCTGTTGCAGGTAAAGACAGCTTTAACTCTTGTTGGGTAATAGTAGATAGATTCACAAAAATGTGCAAATTTATTCCAACCCACAAAGATGTATCCACCAAGGAATTAGCTTTCTTATGGTGGTCTTACATGTTTAATATTATTGGTTTTCCAAAAGCCATTATCTCTGATAGGGATCCGAAATTCACTTCTGAGTTTTGGACCTCTTTGATGGATATTTGTGGCTGTGAGTTGAAATTTTCTACAGCTCACCATCCTCAGACTGATGGTCTAGCTGAAAGAATGGTTCAAACTTTGGAAGATATGATCAGAAGGTATTGTGCCTTTGGTTTAGAATATAAAGACAATGACAGATTTACTCATGATTGGGTCACTCTTTTGCCTGGTCTTGAATTTGCATATAATAGCACTGTTCATTCTGTCACTGAGAAAAAGCCTTTTGAGCTTTGGTTAGGTTATGTCCCAAACAATCCTGCTCAGATTCTCAATAATAAATTACCTAAGTTGGAACTGCACCCTGGTTTAAAATCTTTTATGCAAATGCAACAGCTATGCAGAAAACATGCTCAGAGTTGTATTGATAAAGAATTTGAATATGAAAAGAAAAGATGGGATAAATCCCATAAAGAATACACATTTAACAAGGGTGATGAAGTGTTGATCTCTACTGTCCATTTCAATTTACAAGGTAACCACAAATTAAAAGATCCTTTTGTAGGACCATTTTTTGTTAAAAGAATGGTTGGTGATAATGCAGTAGAAGTTGTATTGTATTCTCCATACGATAGGAAACATCCTGTCTTTCTTGTTTCTTTGCTTAAGCCTTATACTTCCAACAGTGACTTATTTCCAAAAAGAAGAGGAAGACCTAAGAAGAACCCTCAGGAAGTCACAGAAACAGCAGAAATTGATAAAATTCTCAATGATAGAATTATCACTTCTGAAAGAGGTACTGAATATTTATTGAGATATAAGAACAAATCATCTGAACATGATGCATGGATACCTGGCAAGGAAATTTCAAATCTGCCTACTCTGTTGAAAAAATACAAAAAGAAAAAATCTTAGCATTTTTTTTATTGTTTTTTTTAGAGTGAGGGAGTGTCAGCCAGGCTATTCCAGGAGTCCAGTAAATGATATGTAACTTATAAAACCTGAAAGAGTGGGTAAGAATTGTATTTAATGAATATAAATTAATACTTTATTGCATAATAAAATTATATAAGTATTTTATTTTATACAAGTGTTATATTAATTTTATTGGTTATATAAATTTTTATATACAGTTAAATTGAACATAATATAATATATTCTACAAATAATGGCGCATTTTTATGTATTTAATAATTATAAATTTATATTTAATTAATTGAAAAACATATATTATAATTACAAGTGTAAAATTGATTTATAATATATTTAAATTAATTACTTAAATTTATATATTAAATAACACCTTTCACATAATACTAAACAATAATTAATGACGCTTCTTTTGACCCTTAATTGTGTCAGGATAAACCAATTAATTAATTTATACTAAATTGAGATTAATTACATGTTTTGTTGCGTCAAAGTATTTTTTGTTTCACTTAAAATATCCTTAAATCAGACTGTACCATCTGTTTGGAATTATTTTTCTCATAGTTCCTATGTTCCAATCTTGTTTAGTTATTCACTATTTTTACTTACTGATTTGGGAATTAATGGCGGGGAAATTGGATTCTTAATTGGGGTTTTAATTATTTGTTTCATATTTTTCTCTACATTGTTATGTTTCATTTACTCTTTGATATATTTGTTTTATTCTATTCTAATCATTGTATTTACAAATATAGTGGCGCTTCAGAGGACCCATTGCCTATAAAAGGGCCTTGGATAATCCCCTGTAGCCTCATCACTTATTATACACTCCAAAAATTAAATACTATTTTACTACGTTTATATTTTTTTTATTAGTAATACAATTCTAATTAAAATTCTATATAACAATTTAAAGGTTTCTTTAAGTCTGATAGTAATTAAAAGTGTTTGCCGCGCAGAACCCTTACATTAAATAATATTATTATTAATAAATCCTAAGTTTTTGTCATCTCTCAAGTTACTCACCGTTGTTCTCCTTTTAAATAAATTAAATATTCTATTATAGTTTATTTCTTTTATTTTTCCCTTGTCCTCCTCCTTTCCTCCTCTTTTCCTTACCTTCTTCTAGACGACTGACCAACAAATACCCTTATAAATATAACACTTTTACATAAAAATATATTAAATTCAATTATCATCATAAATATTAACTTATAGGGTACAATTATAAAGGTCTCATCACCAGGGAATTAATTTTAGTAACCAAATCATAAAAATAAAAGCTTCATAAAAATATATTATTCAATCATTTAAATTACTTTTCTAAATACAGCTTCACTGTTGTGTTTTTCAAACTCATTATTAAGAACACAGATTCTAGATCTCAACACTATTAATGAAAATAGTTTATTACAAATTTCTTATCAAGTAGAGGTTATAGCTTAGTTAATTGAGTTCTCTTTATTTACTTAAAGGGACAGGCATTTCTAAGGTTTATCCAACTCCCTTGGACTATGCTTACAGCAAGGTTACTGTAAAAGTCTTTCTACATTGGTGGCACCCATGGTGGGTTTTGAATTTTCTGGTTTTTAATCAATCTTACTTGGTATCTGGACTATCTAAGCCTGAAAGAGGCTTAATTAACAAACACTTATCTTATTTTAATGGCTTATTCTTATGATTTTGGGATGTGTTCTACTATTGGAACTTGTGTTTTGGCTGCTGGTGTACTTATTAGGGCATCAGTAAGGATTGTATCTTGGGATGGACCCAAGTTTACTAGTGAGGATTTAGAAGGATTTTTACATTGGTATGAAACTTCTTCTGGATTGGATGGAGCTTTACCTTTGGATATGGTGAAGCAGATTTGTTTTTTTTATGGGAGACAGAGGTGGAAGAAGAGGTTATTGCTATGGATGGTTATAAAGGTCAATATTGGGTAAAGCTGAAGTTGGAAATGGAAAAAAGGTGGCCAAAGGTTTATTCATTGGAGGATATGATGAATATAGCTAGGAAATGGGAATCAAAAGGTGGTGTAAACTCTTCTTGTCAGTATCATCAGTTTATGGTCAAATTCCTGGTGGTTTTGGATTATTTGTTGGAGTATGAAGTTTTATATCATGATAATGTATCAAAGTATGTTTTTTGAGATTCTATGGGGGGAGAGGTTAAGAAAGACGTTTTGATGGTGTTTATTAGTTCTAATTTGATAAAGAATCTCCCAGATTGAGAAACTAGATTCCTGGAATGAAGGTGCTAAAGAAAGTTATTTTAGAAGATCTGAATACTCATAATACTTTTGAATTAGACTCTGGAGAAGAAATTTTTATGAATCAAGAGGTAGAAGAGGTAGCTTGTGTTGAAATTTTGGATTCAGCTATTGCTGAAGATTTTGGCCAGCCTGAAGATATTTTTTTGATAATGATTATTTTTGGAACACTATGTGCAAAAGGTCTGAGATTTTTGCAGTGCGACACCCCAAAATATTCATTTCTCACTGTTAAAAACAAAAAATACAATAAAAACTCCAATGCTTTTTAGTTACTACAGCTGAACTGTCTCTAAAACGATTGGTTGAGCATCGAAACACTCAACCTCAGAAATACCTGTTCATTTTTTTTTTGCGTGGAATTTCCCCTCAGCTGCCTTGAAGTGCCCTGTGCACCAGTTTTTCAAGAATATGAAGAAAGAATCATTGTGATTGATAAATGGATGCACAGGGAACTTTAAGGAAGCTGAGGGGAAAGTCTGTGAAAAAAATATAACAGGTATTGCTGAGGTTGAGCATTTTGTTTCTCAACCAATTGTTTTAGAGACAGTTCAGCTGTATTAATGCAAAAGCATCAGAGTTTTTATTGTAGTTTTTTTTTTAAAAGTAAGAAATGAATGCAATGGGGTGTTGCAATGTAAAAAACTCAGACCTTTTGCACATATTGGAAATAAGAGGTTTCTGAAGATAAAAATATTTATGTCATCAATGAAGAATTTTTGAATTTTGGGGAAGATTTTGTGTTGTAATATTTGGAGTCAGATTTAAAGGATTATTTGCCTCAGGTTTTTTCTTCAGAAGCAGAGAATATCTGCAATGAAGATGTGGATATGGTTTATGGATTAGGTATATGTATGTAGTATTTACCTCAATCTCAGGAAGAGATTTTAAAGATTGATGTTGTTGTGCCTGCACTATTGGAGGGTGCAGAGGCTTTGACTGATGGGGTGAATGAATTGAATTTACCTAAAATTTGAGAAAAGGTATGTTATTCTTTTCTTCTTTTGTAGGATAAATTCTGGTGGTTTGTTTTTGGGAATTTTTGAATAGGTGGAAATGCCCTTGGGGAAATTTTTGTGTTTCTACCAAGGGATATCAAGAATATAATTTTCCCAAAATGATGATAAACTACCTAAAACTGTCTGAAAATTTTTTTTTGTCTCTTCTATGATCTCTTTTGGATTATGTCTTCCTTCTATGTTTTTTTATTTCTGTCTTCCCCCTGCAAGAGGATAAACTGCATTTCAAAAAGTTAACATCAAGAGAAAAAAATTATCAGAATAATCAAATAAAACATCAATAAAAAATTATATAAATTTTCTCTTTCTGACCTCCAGCAAGAGGTTAAACTGCAACATCAAAATTGAAATCAATTTAAAAATTTCTGGATACTTAAAAATTAAGATAAATTTTTTATTTTCAAGATTCTCAACACTTTTTTTTTCACCTCCAGCAAGAGAATGAACTGAACCATCAAAATTGAAATAAACTAAAAATCTCTGAATAATTAAAAATCAAAGAAAAAATATTTTTGAATATTATTAACACTCTCTTACTTTTTACTTCTCCAGAAAGAGAGGTCAAACAGAAAAAAAATTAATAAAAATGTTTGGGATGTCCCTTATGAAGATGACAACTAACACCCCTATGAGTTTAAATTTTAAGGATTAATATCTTTGGATAGAGATGACAATTACCTCCACCATGAGGATAAACTGGAAAATAGTAAAAATATGGTAAATTATGTGCTTGGGTGTCACCGTACGACCTACGGACAAGGTTGAGGGTCTTCCTGGAAGTGAGATGGAGGGAGGAGTTTAGAGAATTCTTCAAAGTACAGAGGAAATATTTGAGGAAGTGATTCAAAGATGAGTCAAAAGAAGAGCTGCTTCTTTGAGATATGTTTGATAAGAATCTTAATATAATTTAAAGGTAATATTAATATTCTTAGGATCTCACAAAGGGTTGGAAACTCAATAATCAAAGATTTAAGTTTTAGAAATGATTACTGAGAAAATAAGGAAACTTACAATAATAATGATTTAACCTGAAGCTTTACCACTATTAACTATATATACTTTTTATAATTTAATTCTAAAGAATGTTGAACCAAAATCCTATTTCTTTTATATCCACTACCCCTCCTTGCATTGAACTCATGCCCATCCATCATTCAGCACACCACAGACCTCCAAAAAACACCTGTTACACCTTGAACCTCCTCACTAACATCCGTTAACCCTTTGACCCTCAACTAGCCATCCTGTCCATGCTCACTACCCCTGTTAATAACCCACAGACACACAATAAACCTTTAGCAGAATATTGCATTGGCTGTTGCGCTGTGCGTTGCCTATCGAAGAAAAGACTGAACACACTATTGAGAGATTAACTAATTTAGATTTAAAGTTTTAGATTAGCGCGGTTGAATAGTGAGTACACAAAGGAAAGTCGCAGTTGCTATGTAGAATTGTTTTCTGTGCTTTGAGTATGGATTTAGACCTCTGTATTATTGATTTAATGAGCTGCTTTTTCCTCGAGTGTCACATGGCGCATGACAGATGCCTGGGTATAAAACGTGAGCTCTGTTGAGCGTGAGACACATACTACTTTCTCTGACTTGGGTAACCCAGGCCACAGGTAGAAAACGAGGGGTGGAAGAGGAGGTGGACGAACTGGTTGAAGAGGGTGAGGATGAAGCTCCTATCTCAAACCGTACTCCGATGAAGTGGTGGATGATCATCCAAGATGATGAAGAGGAGAAGGAAGTGACAGTAGAGGTCACCCTGAGGCTATTTTTAGAGGCTGACCCGGTTTTTGAAGTAAGTCTGCCTTTTCTTGTTTCAAAATTTTGTTACTGATGACTGTATGTTTTTAGAATTCAGATGTCATTGTGGAAGCTCCAATTGTGAAGGCTGCGCCATTGCTTCCAGTTGAGGTAAGTCAACCGGCTTTTGATTCAAGGGAAGATAATGAGGAAACCCTTAACCAGGTATGGTCGAAGAAACCTTGGCAGGGTTGACGAGCTTGATTCATTGAAAATTTAAGTGATGAGATCAACAAGATTGTCAATGCCGCCTCCTTCAATGTGGCAGAAGAATTACTGGAGACTGGAGAAGTGGTACAAGTAGGAGAGGAGGAGGTATTTGAAAAATGCAGGAAGGAAATAAGGGTGGTATTGGAAAAAATGAAGAAAGTGGTTCGGGAGAAAATACAGGAGAAAATTTGAAATGGAAAGAGGAAAAAGAAAGAAAGAGGGAAGGAAAAAAGTAGAAAGCAATTTGTGTATTTATTTATTAATTTTATTTTATTGTTTTAATTGAAATTTTAATATATATTTTATAAGATTTTGAAAAGAAAAAGAAAAAGAAAGAAAAAAAATATTTGAATGAAGTTTTTTTTTGTTTTAAAATTTTGAAAGAAGAATAGAAAAAATATTTAACTGAGAAAATTCTAGTTTTAAGTTTTGAAAAGAAAGAAAAAATTTAAGTAAGAAGAAAAAAAAAAAGTTGATTGAAACAATTTTGTTTGAAATGAAAATTTAATGAGGGATAAATTCGTTATTTGTGAAGGTTTATTTATTGAAGTTTTTGAGGAATTTTGGTTATTTGAAAAAAAAAAATAGTTTTGAAAAAAGAATTTGAAAGAAAGAAGTAAATTGTTTGAAGAATTTTAAAAGAGAGATTTGAAGGGTGAAGTGAAATTTAAGAAAGATTGACGTATTGAGTTCGTGAAAAATCTTGATAGTTCAAAGAAAAAGAATTAAGGAAAAAAAATGTATTTTTGAAAAAAAAGAAAAAAAGTTTGAAAGGAGAAAAAGAAAGAAAAAAAAATTAAAGGAATTATTGATTTTGTTTTTTTTTAAGATTTTATTTTGAAGAATTTTAAGACTTTTATTTTTATTATTTTATTTTATTTTATTTTTAATTTAACTTTTTAATTTAATTTAATTTGATTTTTGTTTATTTTATTTTGATTTATTTTATTTTATTTATTTATTTTATTTATTTATTTTTAAAGAAGGTTGAAAAAGCTTTTGAAAAGAAGAAAGAAGAAAAGAGAAAACAAAGTAAGTATTTTTTAGAAGTAAAGAAGTTTTAGAATTTTAAGAAAAGAAAGAAAAGAGAAAGAAAAGAAAAAAAGAGAAGAGAAGAGAAAAATAAAAGAGAGTTCTAAGGTTTTGGTTTTAAAGGATATTTAAGATGAAAAGATTTTAGGAGTTCAGGGGCATTAGAAACATTGATGGCTGGTTCCCAGGATGTTTTGTCTGAGTCATTGAGGATGCCTTCCCATTCCGCAAGGTATTGAAGTTTCCCCTTTCACATTCTTGAATCAAGGATACCGCTTACTTCCCACTCTAGATGGTCTTCAACTTTGACCGGTTCCAGAGGAGGTTGGTTCCTGCCCGGGTATGTTTCTCGAGCCAGTTCCAGGAGAGATACGTGAAAAACAGGGTGAATAGCCTGCCATTTAGGAGGTAGCTTAAGTCAAAATGCAGTTTTAGAGACTTCAGAGTCAATATAAAATTGTCCCAAGCATTTTTTGGCCAGTTTCTTTGATGGTCGAGTCATTTGAATGTTTTGTGCATCAAGCCATACTTTGTTGTCTGGTTTAAAGGAAGGAGCAGATTGTCGATGTTTGTCGGCCTGTTCCTTGTACCTTTGAATCGCTAATTCCAAGCTTGATTTAAGTTCTTCTTGGAGTCATGATATGGTTTGAAGATAATGTTCCACAGGATGACTAGTTCCTACATGGATTGAGTTGAATTGAGGATGTCTTCCATAAACAGTTTTGAAGGGAGATTAATGTGTCGAAGAATGAGTTGAGTTATTATAAGCAAATTTGGCCAATGGTAACCATGTGGTCCAATTGTCTTGTTGATAACTGACATACATTTGAAGGTATTTTTTGAGGATTTGGTTGACCCTTTCTGTTTTCCCATTGGTTTCAGGATGATAGGCAGTGGAGAGGTTCCTTGTGATATTGAGTTGTCAACACAATTGAGTCCAGAATGTGGATACAAACAATGAGACTCTATCTGAAATAATATCATTAGGTAAGCCATGTTTGGAAAATACATATTCTAGAAACAATTTTGACAAATCTTCTGCTGTAGCAGTAGTAGTGGTTTTAATGAAAATAGACATTTTTTAAAATCTATCTACTATAACTTTCAGCCTAAACATCCTTAGGACTGAGTATTTCATATGCTTAAAATAAGATAACCTTAAGTAGATTAAGCTTTTATCTTAAAAATAAGGTTAAAATAATAATATATATTATTTTATTATATATATATATATAATTATTATTCTATTATATAATTTATAATAGTTTAAATAGCTTATCCATGGCCTAATAATACTTATTAAGGTGGTAATGGAGTCATAATATACTTGTCTTAAGTGATATGAAGTAATTATTGACATACATAGGTTTATATGTATACATAAATCTCATATTCAGTGAAATATGCAGTATATTATGTATATTTAGGTATATAAGTGGGTTTTAGCTCCTTAATAGCCTATAAACTTTGTTTTTCTGCTTATCTTAGGTCATATGGACAAAATAAGTGGACTCACAACGCCTACAGAAGCATAGACACTTATATCAGGCGCATACACCCAGTTTGGACAACTAAAATTACTTTCTTGGATGGTTATTCACGGATTTATGGGTTGGAAGGATGTTTCAGGGCTAATGTGGATGCTTGGGGATATTATTGGGGGCTTGGACAGTTTATTTGTTTCCTTTATATGCTTTTAGTTTCATTAAATCTCTTTTTGATTATTTATTTTACCTGTTTCTTTATGGTATCCGCTTTTATCTGGGTTTTCTATTTATGGTATGGATCTGTGTTATTATTAATAGTGATCGAGGGTCCTTACTGGAGGTCTGGGTGTTGAAACTTCTTGAAGTGGACGCCATGGGGAGGTGATGGGCCCTCACAGTGCTGTAATTGCCGGGGATAGCAGTGACATCATCTGGATTGAAGGTCTGTGCACTCCAGTGGATTTAGGTATAAGTAAGAAGGGATTTTGACGGTTTATTATCATCATTCAATTACTACAATTCAAACAACCACTACAATACAATTATTAGCATTCAGAAATATATTATAAAGCCATTATAAATTGATATTATCTTTATATAAGCTATAACTATATTTTATTCTTCTATTTTCCACCACTAGCACGCATTTAAATCCAAGTATTGTGAGTTTTATTTGAGTATAACTATTCTATTAGTCTTCCCCTGAGGTTTAATCACTAAATCATTTATTAATAAGTAGTAGGACCATAAAATAACTCTATTATATCATACTTATATACTAGACTATACTGACAATAACTAATATAGCATCAAAATTATTGGAAAAAGGAAGTTGAGAAATAAAATCCATTGATAAAGATTCCCAAGGTTTAGAGGGAATAGGAAGTGGTTGAAGCAACCCATGCTTTGGGTGACGGGGGGCCTTATTCCTATTACTTTTGTAACAAGATCTTATATAGGCCTTGATTTCTCTGGTCATTCCTGGCCAGAAGAAATCCCTCGCTATTAACTGGTAGGTTTTATCAACCCCAAAATGACCAGCTAATGGAGAATCATGTCAACTGTTGAAAATCCATAATTTTATTTCATTGTTGTTGGGTATGACTACTCTACCTTCGAAAAATAATAGACCTGATTCAATACTAAATCTTTTGGCCACTTGCTTTGAGAGTATTTTGTCTCTTAACCCTAAACAATAATTGTCCTTCGACTGAGCTTCGAGGATTCTGGATAGTGGATTTTGAAAAGATTGAATTGTTATCAAATTAAGTTGATGAGTTGTTAACATTGATTAATTGAAGATTTATTTCACATTTGCTGGGTTCTTGTCAGCAAATGTGTCCCCCTGCTGTGGGTAAACGTCTTCCTGACGTGACAGGACATCTGGGACAATACAGTTCTTACCAGGGCAATAGGAAATAGAAAAAGGAAATTCAGACAGAAATTCAGCCCACCTGGCTTGACACCTGGTTAACACTTTGGAAGACATAAAGTATTTCAAAGAATTATGGTAAGTCAGGATTTTAAAAGGACTATCTAGGCTGAGAAGAAAAGAGTCCCATTTTTTAAGACAATGAATAATAGCTAAAAGCTCTTTGTCATGAATTTCATAATTTAATTCTTCTGCAATGAGTTTGCGTGACTCAAAAGCAACAGGATGAAACAATTTTGTTTCAGGATTGAATTGAGAAATGAACCCAGCGATAGCATAATTGCTAGCATCTGTCTCAACTATTGTCAAAGCAGAAGGATCAAAGTGTTGAAGAATTGGAGCTGTGGTGAATGCAGTCTTCAATGCTTCAAATTACTTTTGTGCTGTAGAAGTCAAAACAAAAGGAATATCTTTTCTAAGAAGAGAAGTAAGATCGGAAATAGTTTTAGAGTAATCTTTAATAAATCTTCTATAGAAATTGGCAAAACCCAAAAATCCTTGTAGGGATTTAACAGTTTTGGGCTCAGGCCATTCCTGGACTTTTTGGACCTTTTTGTCTTCCATTACTAAACCATCAGTGGACAACGTAAACCCCAAAAAATCAATAGATATGAGATGGAGTTTGCATTTATTGTGTTTGGCGTAGAGAACATGATCTCAAAGACGATTTAGAACCTGTCTAGATCAATTTTAGAAAAGAAATTAGCACCATTAAAAAGGGTAAGAAGCAATGACATAGGAGGAACAGGATATGCATTCTTCTTAGTGACTGTGTTGAGCTTTCTATAGTCAACACACAACCTAAGGCAACCATCTTTTTTCTTTACAAAAAGAACAGGGGAGCTGGTTAGAGATTTACTGGCTCTGATGAAACCTTTGGCTACATTCTCTGCAATGAAGTCTTGAAGAACTTGAGATTTGTCCTTTGACAAAGAATAGACAGGACCTTCTGGAGGTACTGGACCTATTAACTCTATTTGATGGTCATAGGGTCAATGAGGTGGTAAATTATTGGCCTTGAAAATTGAGAAAACATTGAGGAAATCGTGATAGATTTCCGGTAGAGTTGATTAATGGCTTCAACATTGATTTGGTTGTCCTCATCATCTTCAAGAGAATCTGTCAAGGGAAGATCAGAATTGAGAGAGCATAATTCAACTACTTTGAGGCAATTTAAATCCTCTTTGAATGAAGTGATTGATCTAGAAGAGTTAGCCAATTGCTCATTTAGAGAAATATCAGATGCTTGCAAGTCTACCGGCAGAGATTTGTCCTCTAGCAGGAAATTTTCAGGCGGGTTGTTTAACTCCCTACTGACCTGCATTGAAGAATCAGAAATATACTTAGCGCATGGGGTGATCAATCCCCGTGATCAATAAATTTCAGGATTCCAATGCGTTAAAAAGTCATGGACAAGGATAGTATCTTCCATTTTTGGGGTGTCCAAGACTGATAATTCCCACTTGAAGGGGGGAAAATTTGGAAAGTTGAAAACCCATAAAACTTTCTTACTTACCCAATGTTTGGGTTCCTCTTATTTGACCAAATAAATTGGAGTTCAATTGATATCTGTGAATGTCAGCTTTAACTTCTCGGAAAAAGATAAACTGACAAAAGAAATTGAAGCTCCAGAGTCTATAAGGCAACTGAAGGGGGTATCCTCCTTAAAAAGAATCATAGGAGGAGTGCGTTGAACAGGTTCCAATTTAAAAAATTTAGAGACATGTGAAAAAGGAAGTAGTAGTGCAAATAATGAGAACCAAAGAGAATTAAATTATACTGTCACCGGACGACCTATGCACAAGGTCGAGGGTGTTCCTGGAAGTGAGATAGAGGGAGGAGTTTAGAGACTTCTTCAAAGTACAGAGGAAATATTCAAAGAAGTGATTTGAAGAAGAGTCAAAGGAAGAGCTACTGCATCGAGAGATGTTTTATAAGAATTCTAATATAATTTAAAGGTAATATTAATATTCTTTAGGATCTCACAAAGGGTTGGAAACTCAATAATCAAAGATTTAAGTTTTAGAAATGATTACTGAGAAAATAAGGAAACCTAAAATAATAATGATTTAACCTGAAGCTTTACCACTATTAACTATATATATGTTATATAATTTAATTCTAAAGAATGTTGAACAAAAATCCTATTGCTTTTATATCAACTACCCCTCCTTGCATTGACCTCATACCCATCCATCATTCCGCACACCACAGACCTCCAACAATACACCCGTTACACCTGGACCCTCCTCACTAACATCCATTAACCCTTTAATCCTCCACTAACCATCCCGTCCATGCTCACTACCCCTGTTAATAACCCACAGATACTTAATAAACCTTTTAGCGGAATATTGCATTAAATATTGCCCTGTGCGTCGCTTATCAAAGAAAAGACTAAACACACTATTGAGAGATTGACTAATTTAGATTTAAATTTTATATTAGCGCGGTTGAATAGTGAGTACACAAAGGAAAGTTGCAGTTGCTATGTAGAATTGTTTTCTGCGCTTTGAGTATGGATTTAGACCTCTGTATTATTGATTTAATGAGCTGCTTTTGCCTTGAGTGTCACGTTGCGCATGACATTGGGGAGTTTGAAGATGGTGTAGATTAATTTGGTAAAAAAGAGGTTGGAGATGTTCTGTATATAGATAAGGATGGTAAATAGTGTGGGATAGTAGAAATTTGATGAATGGTGTATATGTTGGAGTTTTAGAATATTTGGTTAAAAAGAGGATGTGTGATAATAAAAATTTGGTTAAAAGGAGGTTGGACAAAGATGAAGATTATGATGGCAAAAAAGTGTAAAAAAGGGAAAGAAGAAAATTTGGTTGCTAAAAGGTTGGAAGGTTCAAAGATGGAAACTTCAAAAATCTTTTACAATAAAAAGAAAAGTCAACAGTTAAAGTTATTGTCTCATTCAAGTGCAAGTGATCTAGGAGATAGGGAGGTGCCTGTAGACATAATATTAATGGATTTTTAAGATGATGTCTGGGGAAAGACTGGATTTTATTATAAAATGGTTAAATATTTATTAACATTAGAAAGGCCAGAAAAAGGTGATAATGACAAATGGGTGGCTATCAAAAGGAAGTCACAGGCATTTTACCTCTCTGGATAAAGATTGATGAGGAGGAGGTATCTAAATCCTCAAGTAGTTATTAATCAAAAGAAAGGGAAAGAATTAGTTATGAAATCACTGCATAAAGATCTTGGGCATAGAGGAGTTGGAAAAACTTATAGACAAATTTCTGATAGATTTTGGTGGCCAGGTATGAGGCTGACTGTTAAAAAATGGGTTCAATCATGCAAATAATTTTAAAGAAGAAGTTATTTAAGGCCAAAGGAACCTGGACATGCAACTGTTGAAAATACTCTTTTTGGTAGGGTTAGTTTGGATGCTGTTCATATTAAAGAGAAGAGATATAAATATTTGATTGTAGCCAGAGATAGTTTATCTGGTTGGGTTGAGGCAGCACCTCTTATTAATTTGAAGTCTAGGAATGTGGCAGATTTTTTAATGAAAAATTGGGTATATTGGTATAGAGTGATGAAGTTGGTGACTGTTGATGGAGGTCCTGAATTTGGGACAGAATTTAGAGAGGCTATATCAAAAGTTGGATCAAAGGTTAGGGTAGAGACTCTATATTATCCCAAAGCTGAAGGAATGGTAGAAAGAGGGCATCAATTTATCAAGGATTCCTAAGTAAAAATATGTAAATCAAGTGTTGAAAAGTGGAGGTACTATTTACCATTACTTTTATTTTCTGGAAGAATCACTTCAAAAAGGACAACTACATATTCACAATACAAACTAGTTTTTGGACAGAAAGCAGTTTTACCAGTGGATTTAGATTCTGAATCATATCTTGGAGTAGATTGGGACAAGGTCAAAACTACTGAAGAATTATTAGGGGGTATCAATTTTCAGGGATCCACAATTAAATTAATTGTGGAAAATAATCTGCATACCCCAATTATCTTCCACAATTATTTTTGCTAATAGTTGGGTTATTAGACACTTTACGTGTCAATGTTCACCTCTTATCCGACATTTTTTTACTTAATTTTTCATAACCACATCTTGGACAACTTTCTGTCATAACCACATCTTGACCTAATTTCTGCCATAACCACATCTTGGACTACTCTCTGGATATTCCTTCTACCTTGCTGCACACTCACATTCTCATCCCATCCTGTCCATTCTATCCGCTCAGAACCCCTCACCATCTCATCTGCTTGTTTCTGCTCCTTTTCATCTTGCTATCTCATATGCTTGTTTCTTCTCCTTTTCATCTTGCTATCGCATCTACTTGTTTCTGCTCCTTTTCATTTTCATTTATATTTTAACATGCCTCATCATCCTAGATCTTCTCAAACACAGCCATCACCCAGTTGTTTTTCAAATCCCACTACTCCCTCTTTCCCCTGCTCAGCCAAGAAATCTAAGACTGTTCAATTAAAAAAAGATTATCATCTTATTATTATCAACTGGTTGAAAACCAAATCTAACTATGATTCTTGTTTTGGTACTGAGTATGCGACTAAAGTAGGACGGCCCCCAGAATCAAAAGTTAATGGCTACTTTCTAATGGCAAATGAATTACAGAATAAGACCAAGGGAAGGATTGATATTTTGCCTAAACAGATGTCTGAATGCTTCAAGAATAACCAAGCCAAATACAAGAAAGCGAAGGCTCTTTCATCTTCCACTGGTTTTGGGGTTACCGACATCAATATCACTAAGGGCATCAAATCCATAGATGATAAACTTGAATCTTTATGTCCTTACTTTAAAGATATGGATGCAATTTTTGGAGAGTGAGCTGATGTTAATCCTGTAAAAATGTTTGATGGAGAAGATCCTATCTCCAAACATGACGTTGAAGCAAATCTTTTCCCATCCTCTTCCTCCACTCAAGCCTCCCCTCATTTGAATGAGACCAATCTAGATAGCTTTTCTGTAGATCTTATTGGTGATTTAACCCAACCAAATCTAACTCAGGTCTGTTTATTTTTTCTTTTATCTTATCAATTCGTTTTTTTTATTTACTTATCTTTTTCTTATTTCTTAAAAGGCTGACAAACAAACCCAGGATCCTCAATCAACTGAATCTGAAGGTAGCGACAATGATGAGGAGGAAAATATGACCTTGAACAAGAAGTGTAGGGCTTTAAGTAGTCTAAATTTCAACTCCCAAAGAAGACAAAAAAGTGATACTTCATCACAAACCCCCTTTTTTTTTATGGAAAATTTTTTAGACAAACGTAATGCTGGTAAGTGATACCATACCTCTTATTACTTTACTCTGCTTTCTTCTACTTTATGTTAATTTTTATTATCACTCTAGAACAAGTGAAAATTGCTAATGATACTCTAAGCTTTGAAAAGAAAAAATACGAGCTCTCTTTAAGGAGGGATGATAGGCTACAAGATTTGGAAGAGAGGAAGTACAAGCTCTCTTTATGGAAGGATGATTGGGCCTAAGATTTGTAGGAGAAGAAGTTTGAGTTAACTCTAAGTATTGAAAAATCAAAAAAAGAGGAGAAAACACTAAAACATCAAAACCTATTAGAGCAGATGAGATATAAATTTGATCATGAAGAAAATTCCAAAAAAAAAGATTTCTTGATAGAATGTGTTAAAGCTAATAAATCTGTTGAAGAAATTGAATGTTTAAAGAACTAGTTTGTTTTATTTCTCTCACACTTCAACTGTTCATATTTATTTGTACATAAAATTTACAATAATTTCCTGTATTTCATTACTCTATCAATCATTACTTGAATTTTCATATTTTATTGTTAAATATTTTTTTAAATAAATTTTTCATGTCTCCTTTGAAAATTTGACAATCCCCTACCCCTGGATTTTTTTGAAGTAAGGGGTGGGTATCACCAAAATTCTTTCATGTTATGAATCTTGAGAGTCTTATATGAAACTTTGGCTTTACTACCCTCTTTATTTTACTGGTATCCCCAAAATTCTTACAAGTCAAGAACTTCACAAGTCTCATAAGAGATTTTGGTAATACCCCCCTGGATTTTATTGAAATAAGGGACAGGTATCACCAAAATATTTACAAGTCAAAAATTTTACATGTTACATTTGAAAATTTGGAAAAATCCCCCCTACATTTTATTGAAGCAAGGGGTGGGTATCACCAAAATTTTTACAAGTCTTCAATTTTGAATGTCCGATTTGAAAATTTGGCAATACCCCCCCCCCTGTATTTTATTGAAGTAAGGGGTGGAAGTCATCTAAATTTAATATAATTACATAAATTATTAAATAAATACCTAATATACATCAATTTCCCTAGTTTAAAGTAATGACAATTCCTCAAGCCAAAATGCAGATCAAATCTAGAAACAAAAGTTTGGGACTTTCCACAGGTATAGGCTAGAGGAGCCCCATGAAACAAATAAATGTTATCATGATTACTTGTTATACAACCAAAGGTTGTTTGCCCATTACTTTAGTTGAGGAAATTGATATATAAAAAATATTTATTAAAAATTTATGAAAAAATATAAATTTTTTGATGACAACTCTAATCCCCATACTTTTTGGATCTAGATAAAAAATTTTTAAATCAATTAAGTTTACCTTCTTTCTTTATCTTGTTGATTCTTTGAATAAACTTATGACTTATATGAAATGAGCAACCAAAATGTGTGAAATCTTGACAGGATTACAAACCAGGAGGAGCTTTGGTCGTTTGATGATTATCCTGAGAAGAATTCCAAATAGTTTCGATGATACCATTTCCCAAACCAAAATCAGAGATGCACCGGTGGTCTGGAAAATATATACCATGTTCTTTGATTTTAGCTCGAGATGGTATTGGTTGGCCAGTTATTGGATTGATATATGAGAATATACCAAAAGTAAGAAAATTGGAATCATTCCTATTGATATGAATCCTATTGTGAAATCCAGAATGAGTGATAATAACATTAGAAAATAAAAGATATTTGTGGCTGATATCTTCCCATTTGGAGTCACACCAATTCAGTTTTCCAACTTTGGTTGCAAGTTCATGATTTTTTTCAAATGCTTTATTATAGAGCTTTTTGAGTCGAAGAGCAAGAAAAGAGTTAAAGGAAGGTAGAGTGTCCCATAAGAAAAAATCTTCATCTTTTTGAGCTTTAGTGATATTCTTGAGCAATCAATAGGGGGTGTCAGTTCTGGCAAATCCGCACTTAAATTAAGTGCGGATTTCAAACCAAATCAGCACTTAAATTTTGCAAAAAAGTCACTTATTTCAAAAAAGGGTGTCAGTTATGACCTCAAATCAGCACTTTTTTCCCGTTTTTTTTCACAACCACATTTTGGCCACAAAACATCCCTTCCTTTCTTACCCCATCCCTGTCACATGTGACACACTGACCTTCCTCGCTACCTACCCATCAATCCTCGGCACACACCCCTTCCTGACATTTTCAATATTTTGACCAGGCATGTTTACATTCTTTTTTACTTATTTCTTCTACTTTTTAATCTTTTTTCTTGTTATGTGCCAGTTTCATAATGCCTCCCAGACATTCCAAATCTCAAAAGGTAACTCAAAAATCTGCTTCGTCACAAAAGTCTCCTCGTAAAGCAAGGATTACATAGAAAAAAAATCAGTGACTTTTTCTATTACTTACAACTGTTTTTACAGAATTGAAAACTATGTTTCAGCTAATATTTTATGGAAGTGAACTCTGTTCTTCGCCCGAAGAACAGAGTTCATCCTCCTATTTTCACATTCTGTTTGCACCAATCTCCAACATTTTCAATATTTTGACCAGGCATGTTTACATTCTTTTTTACTTATTTCTTCTACTTTTTAATCTTTTTTCTTGTTATGTGCCAGTTTCATAATGCCTCCCAGACATTCCAAATCTCAAAGGGTAACTCAAAAATCTGCTTCGTCACAAAAGTCTCCTCGTAAAGCAAGGATTACATATAAAAAAAATCAGTGACTTTCTCTATTACTTACAACTGTTTTTACAGAATTGAAAACTATGTTTCAGCTAATATTTTATGGAAGTGAACTCTGTTCTTCGCCCGAAGAACAGAGTTCATCCTCCTATTTTCACATTCTGTTTGCACCAATCTCCATCCCTTTCAATTCTATCAACACATGCTTGTCTTCCCTCCCCATGCCTTTCGCTATCCTCCCAGCCCCATTGTATGCCATCCTCTTTTAAAGGTAATTCAAAAATCTGCTTCGTCACAAAAGTCTCCTCGTAAAGCAAGGATTACATAGAAAAAAAATCAGTGACTTTTTCTATTACTTACAACTGTTTTTACACAATTGAAAACTATGTTTCAGCTAATATTTTATGGAAGTGAACTCTGTTCTTCACCCGAAGAACAGAGTTCATCCTCCTATTTTCACACTCTGTTTGCACCAATCTCCATCCCTTTCAATTCTATCAACACATGCTTGTCTTCCCTCCCCATGCCTTTCGCTATCCTCCCAGCCCCATTGTATGCCATCCTCTTTTGATCCCCATTTCACCCCTCTCAACCTCTCCCAGACCCTTTTCTTCATTTAAAATGCCTCGGAACCCTTAATCTTCCCTTCCAACTCTTTCCCAACCTTTGAGTGACTGAAAAAATATGCGTTTGCTGAAAATATGCGATTTCATGTTGAGTTGATGAAAGAAAACACAGAGAGAAAAAAAAATAAGACTTTAACAGCAAATTCAAAAACCAAAAAAATATGCAAAAAAATTTACCATTCTCAGTGAATAATACATGCAAATTGATAATTTGAAGAGAAAGAGAAAAAAATTAAAATTGCGTTGAAAAATGTTGGAGTGTTATTGGAAGGATTTTCGCCCTTATACTAGTTGATTGAGAAATAGAAGTGTTGGATATAGTCGGAGGTGAATCAACTTGTTCATCTTCATACAGCTCTAACCATTGATCTTTGAGGTCAGCAAGTAGGTTATGAAGTATAGTGCAACACAGAATCCAGTTGATCACCGCCTCCATTTCAGATTTATTTCTAAGAGGACTTCTTAATTCCCTTAAACTAGAAAAACGGCCTTTCAAGATTCCAATAGAATGTTCAATACGGACTCTTGACTTTGCCAAATGATTGTTGAATTTGGCATTTTGACTGTCTTCTGAAGCTGCTCCCCGAAAAGCAGGAAGTACATACTTTCCATTCACATAAGCAGAATCTGCAAGAAGATACTGATTTTCATCAAAGAATTTTTCAGGTTCATTTGAAATATGCATTCTTGGGAAGACGTAGGAGTCATGACATGAGCCAGGATAGCCAGCAAAGAATGATATAAATTTTTTGTTTACGTCACATATAAGCTGAACGTTAATTGAATATCTATAAAGAAGATATATTTGTTTGTGTTAGTTTCAAGGAGGATGAAAGGAGTTAAAAATAATCTACCTCTTTTTACGGTCAAAGTAATTGTTTCCACCTTGAGCAGGTTTCTGGCTCAAAGGAATAGTAGTACCATCAACAAAACCAATACATCCTGGAAAGCCCTCTGCTTGCATAACCTGAGATGATTCAAGTCGCTCTTCTTTTGTTGGCCAGGTGAGAAGTTGAGATTCCAAGGAGTTGATGGCAGTGATACATCGTTTGGTATAAGTGTTAACTGAACCATACCCTAAATCAAAGACATTTTCTAAACGTTTCAAAGCGGCTCCATTACCATTTGAACCCAAACGACATAGTGTGATGGCCAATTGAATTGAAGGATGTTGTTGTTCTTTTTGAGAATTATTGTGAAATATGGGATGATCCTGAATAAGCTCAAGCAATTTAAGGAAACATTCCTGAGAAGTCCTGAACAGCCATCTAAAACTGGGTGTAGATAGTTTAAGAAGTGTTTGGATGGTGTACTTGGGAGTATGAAGTACTTGAGGCTTTCTGGGAAGAAGGTAACGTTTCGTGGCCATTTTTGATAAAACGACAAAATCTTCTTCTAGATCAGAATCGGAATCAGAGTCCAAGAGCAGTTCAAGCGCCATGAAAGTCATTGCTTTATGTAATTTATCACGATTTGAAAGTGAGGAAGGCATGACTCTTATATGATATGATATGAAGATGTAAGTGATGTACGATGTTTTGAGTTATGAAGTGTTATTCTGCGGAGTGCTGCGTATGAATGGGATGATGCTGACAAATCAGTGAAATGGGACTAGATGGTGAAATCAGCACTTTTGGTTGAGAAAGTGCGGATTTGAGTGAAATAAGTGACTTATTTCATTTTGAAATCCACCAGTATTGGGGCTAGTGTGTTTTGGAAATCCGCACTTATTTAAGTGCGGATTTGGTCAAATTTAAGTGCGGATTTGTAAGTGTGGATTTGCCAGAACTGACACCCCCTAATATATGCCTATATAATTGAAATGCCTAGATAATAATCAGATAAGAGTTTCAGAATCCTTATCCTCTAATTATGCAATGTAAAAATGTGAAATAAGATAAGTGAAATTTGGAAAAAAGGCTCAACTTCAAAGGTCAAAATCTCAGCAACCACTGAACCTAATTCAAACCTGTTTGTGGGAAATGAGATATAAGATTTAGTAGAATCTTCACTTAAAGGACATGTGATTTAAATTAACCTAACCCTAATTTGTTACATAAAAAAATGGAATAAAAATTTAAATTGGGAAAAAAAAGGCTCAACTTTAACGGTCAATATCTCAGCAACCACTGAATCAAATTCAAATTTGTTTGCAGGAAATGAAAGGTAGCTATCAGGAGAATCTTCAGTAAAATAAACATTAGATTTGAATAAACCTAACCCTAATTCCAATTCTGATTTTCAAAATTTTACAAAAACTTGAAAAGTGGTAATGAAGATGAGATCAAAAGGAGTTGAATAAGTTCACTGTTATCCAGATAAGAGTCATACATATATTTAAGTATGAAGTTTTCATAAAAGGAATCAGATATCATATAGGCATGAAAAAAGGAGATGAAACTTACCTTGATTGAAAAGTTGGAAAAATAGAGTGAGAAAGATTGATGTTGGAATTGTGGGGAAATTGAATATGGAGTAAGTGAAATGCATAAAGAATGTGCAATGTATGTGTTTCAATGAAATGGAGCCAAAAAAAGTGAAATAGGTGAAAGGGGGGATAATGGCCATGCCAAGGAGGGATGAAGAGCAGGGTGATAGAGCTAAAAAAGAAAGTAAAGAGGGAGAGAAAAAAAAGGTTAATTTTACCATTGAAATCAAAAATAACCACTTAAAAAATAATTTAGATAAAAAAAATAAAAAAAAAACAGAAGAAAAACAAAAAATATATAATTAGTAATCAAAAAATCAAAAAAAAGAATAAACTGACTTACCTGGAGAGATGAGGTGACAAAATAAATGAAACCAAATTGTTTGAGGGATGTTGGAGGAGAATAGGAAAAGGATATGAGGGATGAATGAAAAAAAGAAACAGTGAAAAATTATGCAATTTTAGAAAATATGCGATGTCATGTTGAGCTGGTGAAAGAAAACCAATGAGCCATCCAAAAAAGAGATATTCACCATAAATTCAAAAAAAATGAATATGTAACAAACAAAAATACCAAGCCAAGTGAATAAAGTATACAAAGTGTAAACTTGGAGAGTATGAAAACAAAAAATTAAAAGGGTTGAGTGCCAAAATGGTGGAGGGTGATTGGCATAATGACAGAGCATATGCCAGTTGAATGAATGTTTTGTGATTCAAGGAATGGGAGAGCAGGCACTGGTTCAGGATCCTCTTCTTCATAAAGATCATTCCACTCATCCTTTAAATCATCTAGTATATTGTGGAGTATAACGCAAGTCATGATCCAATGATTTGCACTTTTGATCTCCAATTTTTTTTGAAATTGGATTTGGAGCTCCCAAAGACTAGAAAATTATCCCTTTAAAATACCTATAGCATGTTCAATCCGTACTCTTGATTGGGCAAGGTGATAATTGAATTTAGTTTTGGGGTCATTTTCTAAGGTTGCACCATGGAAAGCAGGTATAATGTACTTCCCACTTGCATATTCTGAGTCTCCAAGGAGGTACTGAGATTCGACAAAGTATGAGTCTGGGGTTTGAGAAATCCTCATTCTTTGGAAGACAGAAGAGTCATGACATGATCCAGGGCAGCCACTGTGAAAAGAAATAAATTTTTTATTGACATCACATATAAGTTGAACGGCAATAGAGTATCTACAAGGAAGATAAAAAGTTAGTTCATGAATGATGAGAAATTGGAGAAGATTTTGAAAAAACCTTTTTTTGCAATCAAAATAATGGTTCCCATCATGAGCAGGATTTTGACTCAAAGGTTAGTTGTGCCATCAACAAAACCTACACAGCCAGGGAAACCTTTGGCTTGCATTACTTGAGAGGATTCAAGTTGCTGTTGTGGAGTTGGCCAAGCAAGTGTTTGAGACTTGAGGGAAAGGATAGAAATCATACAGTGCTTGGTGTATAATATCACTGTGACATATCCTATGTTAAATAGATTATCCAAACGTCTTACAGAAGCACCATTTCCATTTGAGCCAAAGCAACATAGTGCAACAGAAAGTTGAATGGCAGGATTACGCTGATTGTTATGGGAATTGTTATGAGAGATAGGATGTTCAGAGATGAGTTGATAAAGTTTGAAGAAATAATTGGGTGAAGTTCTAAATAGCTGAGTGAAGTTTAGTTGGGGAATGTTGAGAATGGAGCAGAGATCATATTGGGGATCATGATAAAGATTTGGCACCCTGGAAAAGAGGTAATGCTTTTTGGAAAGAAAACACAAATAGGCTAAGGCATCTCCCAAATCAGAGTCAGATTTATAGTAGAGAACTAAAACTAAAGTGATGGCATTAATAGTGGAGTGAAGTAGCAGTCTATACGAGAAGTGCTTCATTCTTGTCAGTAGTATAGGTGTTGGTAAAAGGTTTAGATGATGAGTGGGAAGTGGGAATTTGCCGCCAAATGTGCAGTTGGAATGTGTAGATAGAAAAAAAACTTAAGTGTTGGCCACCAAAATTAAGTAGCATAGATTGAGGAGAGACTTAAGGATGTAATCAGAAATTATATGTCATGTGACTTTCTTAAATATCCATCATGAATGTGATGAGTTTGGGATCAGGAATTAGGAACAAAAATTGGGGTATAAGAGGCAGGATAATGCATTATCATGGATTCCTTATCCACTATCCCCGGGGCTAGTGGATAAGAATCTTCCGCAATTAATAATGTCTGATCCCAAGAAAAAAATTTCTGATCCCTAATTGCGGATCCCTGAACATTGATACCCCCTTTTATGTGCAAGAATGGTTCAGTTAGAAAAGAAAGAATAAACTCTAGAAAAGGCATATTCAAAAATGATGAATGTTAGGAGTCAGTCAGTTAGATATCGAAATAAGAGATTGGCTCATAGGCTATGGAATACTTTGAAAACTGGAGACATGGTCTTTGTGTATAATATGATTTTAGAAAGTCAGTGGGGAATAATGTTTGCAGATAGGAGGAATGGACCATACAGAGTTAGAGAACAGGTATCTGGTGGTTTGTATGTGTTAGAAGAGTTGGATGGAGTTGTTTTGAAAAAGAGGGTAGCTGCTGATCAAGTCAAGTGGTTCTATCCTAGAGGCACTAGGTTCGCCACAGTCTAACTCCAAAATGAGGATAAACTACCTGCAATCCTTTATGAAGACTTACTCAAAAATGAGGATAAAAGCTGTACTATTGCGTAAAGAAGATTTACTTCACAAGAGAGTATAAAATAAAACTATCATTGAAACTACTGATTGTTAAATTTGAATTTTAAAAGTTTATGGTGAAGAATTTAGTTTTAATGTAATAATTTTGGTAGAAGTGTTCACAGGGGAACCTCATAAATTAAATATTGGCAAGTTTAAGGGTAATTAATGGTCTGGATGCTCTATACACAACTACCCCACAATTTTTATTACAATAGTTGCCCTTTTTCTAGTTGAATCCTGGCTTGTTTTTGATATATAGGTGGTCCACTAAGACTATAAACTGGAACAACATTACATCAAACAATTATGCACATTTGAAGCCAGATTCACGGATTTTTTTTATGTTTTATTTTTAATTTATAAATTTTTATTTTTGAATTTTTTTATGTTAGAATCTTATTTTATTTTCAATTTAAAAATATTAAAATTCAATTGTTCAGAGATAATGATCACTGGTGGTCTCTAATCATTTTTACAAATTAGAGGGAGCCCACCCAGTGATCATTTCTATTTTTTTGTTATTATGTTTTCAAATTTTTCAAAAACCATTTATGTATATTTTCAATTTATTTTCTTGTGTATTGCACATCAAGGTGCACTTTGATGTGGGAATGATGTCAGGGGTATGGCTCATCAAATGGCTGGGGGGAATCTTTATAAATTTAAATTTAAATTCTAATTTTATTACATCTTTTATATATATTTAATTTTAATCATAAAAAAATAAAATAAAATAAAATAAATAAAAAAGATAAAATAAATAGAAAAATAATCATAATTTTTTTTAATTTTAAGTTTTCTTTATAATTTTAGTTTATTTCATATATATATATATATATATATATATTACTATTTTTCACAGTGAACAGGTTCTAATGGAATGTGATATCTGTTGAGTTCTATCTCAAGATACGCTTTAGTCCTCCAAGAATTAAAACTGGATAATTTTCAAAAAAATTTTAAGACTTTTGGATTTATGTTTTTTGGATCTGTTAGTCCTCCCAGACTTTAAACTGATTGCTTATGAAGATTTCCCAATCCAGTGGGATCTGTTAGTTCATCAAGACTTAAAACTGAATATTAAACAAGAAAATTTTAAAAATATACAAGTGACACAATCTTTGGTTCACTATGAACTAAAACTGGAAATGAACTATGGTATTTGGTCCTCTAAGACCTTATACTGGAAATAATATCAAAATGTCAATCATTGGTCCCCTATGACCTTAAACTGGCAAATTACTTTCACTTTGGTCAACCAAGACTATAAATTGGAAATAAATTAAAAGTTTGGATTTCAAGGATATTTGGAGGGAATGTTAATCAAGTTGGATATTCAATTCAGTCATTTTTAATTTATCACTGGTTCATCAGTACTCAAACTGGTACTAACTCATTTGGACAACTCATTCATTAATGAAAACAGTGAAACTAACTTTAGGCAATGGAGATGTCATTAAATGGAGTTATGTAGGATTAAAGAAAGATGGAGATTTAAAAGGTCATTGAAGAAGCTAGTTAAAAGTCAAAAATATAGGTTCTAAGAATGTCTGGAAAGTTATGTTTTAAGATAAAAGTAAGAGTGATTTAAAAGGGATCAAAATTTATCTTAATGTTGTGATGCTGAATCATAGAAGAAGGATAAGATTTGGATTTAGTGGGCCTCTTTGGTAGACTATTTACAAGGAAGCTTGGAGGACCTTATGGAAAGAATAGAATCATAGTATTTGGCTCAGGGGGAAGCCCAATGGGAATGGAATAAAAAGTATTAGGCTTATTAAGGAGGCCCACTCTCTCATGCTGGGAAGAACAATGGAGACTGGTAGAGGAGAGTCTAAAGGATTCAAACCTTGCTCTCAGTAGTAGATTCATCACAAGGTAAATACATATTAAATAATTTTTATTCAAAATATGAAAAATATATGACAAAAAAAATAAAATCAACCAGACAATAACAGTTATCACTACGCAATATAGGGGGTGGACTTGCTAGCAAGTCCTCAACCTGAACTCAGATGGAACTCAGATGGAACTCAGACTGAACTCATACTGAACCCATACTGAACTCTACTTGAACACCCACCTAAAACTGTTCTTCTGAGTGGTGTTCATTCCTGATTGTATGGCTCCTTTATCAATAGCTCAATGTGTGTTCAATCTATGGTGAGTTTGGGTCCAAGGTTGCGGACTTGCTAGCAAGTCCGCCCCCCATATTGTGTGGTGTATCAGCACCAAAAAGAATTAAAGAATTAAAGTATTAAAATTTTGAACAAGAGAAGACAATAAATATAAATAATCTCTTTTTAATTATTCAAAAACAATATCAAAAAAATTTTCAATAGTATTTTTCACTTCATGATGTCTTCATGTTGAAGAGGATGAAGAGAAGATGAATATATGAACAATCAATTATGCAAATTCAAAGAATGGGGAAATTCTTCATTGGAGGGGGGATGTGGTAGACTAAAGTCTATTAGGGCACTTATGTTTAATTTAAAGAATTTTTGGAGGATAATTACTGATATTGGACAGGCCAATCAAATTTTAATTGCTTAATTTAAAGAAATTGAGTATTAAAAGTGGTTAAAAGGGTAAATTTTATAGGTCAAGCTTTAACAAATAATTACTAGACAGGAAGTACAAGTAGAGGTTTAAAAGTGCATGGAAATTAAATTCAGGAGTCTCAAGAACCTTTAGAAATTTCTGTGGAATTTTTACTATTTTTCTACTATTTTTAATAATTTTATAAAGAACTTTTCTTTATTTTTGATTTTTCATAATTTGCTTAACTTTGATGATTTTTTACTAGGTAAATAGGGCTGCACAGGCTATGAAAATTTAAATGGATCATAAAGGTGAATTAGCTCTTAAGCTTTTCCTGGTGATAATGATGATGATTGTGGGAAAAATAATGGTTATAGTGGTAGTGAAAAATTTAAAGATAAGGAGGTTGGTAAAGCCACATTTAATGATTCTTATGGTGGTTTGGAGTGGTTTTTGATTGAAAGAGTAGATGGAAACTGTGTGTCTAATGATTATGGGGTGAAAACTTCTAGCAGGGTAGCTGCTATTAAAACTAATAGTAGAGTTTAAATTCAACTTAGGCCAAATGCTGGCAAGGTGGAGCTGAAAAATATGGAGAAGAAAGATTATTCTAGGGATGAAATTCATAGGATACAGAAGGGGTTGGATTATATGAGGACTCCTAGTTTTGGTGCTTTGGATTTATATCGTTAACAAATACCAGTGGCTGATGATTGGGATTCTGAAGAGGATGAACCTTTGCCATCCATTCAAAGTCCTAGTTCTAATGGTCCTACTCCAATGGAGGGAGTTAGGAGTACCAGTGATGGAACTGGGTTGGGTAAATATGTCAGTGATAATGTGGATGCGATTAATTCTGAAGATGTTGAAATTGCTGTTGATGATGGAAATTTTGTCCCTCAGTAGGTACTTAGAACAAAAGTTGTTAAACCAAAGGTGCAGTATGAAATTCCAGTTGAGGCTGGTAAAGAGAATGTGATAGATGATTTTTTGGGTAGAGTGAATCAACTTCAGATTCCTTTATCTTTGGGTGAATTATTTACTATTAGTCCTGCCCTTTCAGAGAAGAAAAATAAGAATCTGAAAAGGAGATGGATATCAGTTGGAGAAGTGGAATATTTATGTGCGAATGTGGAAAAGTTTGGTAATGAGGTGGAGACTCATTTTTCTACCCCTTTGAGTTATTTAGTTGTTAATTTGAATGGTAAAGAGGTAAAATCTTTAGTAGACTCTGGTTCCCAAATTTATTTGATTTATTTTGAGCAGGCAAAATGCATAGGTCTTTCAATGAAGACTGGTATGAGTGGAAATATAAGAGGTATTGGAGATCATGCTACTGATATTATGGGAACAGAAGAGCATGTAGTATTAAGTGTAGGTGGAGCACTAGGTAAAGTGCATTTGTATATGGTAAGAGGATCTATAAAGATGGTTCTAGGCAGTCATTTTTTGATGTATTTTGAAGCCAAGATTGGGTATCAGTCTGGAATAGGTAATAGTTTGAAGATTAATGGCGATGATATGAGGTTAGCACCTTCAGCAGATGAAGTCTGGGAGACTAGGCCTTGAGTTAAAACAATGTGTCAGTGTTGCATATGCACCAAGGAGAGGCAAAGAGAAAGTTAAGCTTCTGGTGAGTTAGTTAAGCAATTAGATTATGGAGAACCACTATTTTTAGGGTAGGAAGGGGTGATTACCCTAATTTTTTAGTCTCTCCCCAAAATGAGATTCTGAATTGCAATAATTCAGCTCACTTGGAGATAATTAAAGTGGGTTCTCCATTATTTTCTGTTTATATTTCATTAGTATTCTATTATGCTAACTTTTTTTTAATATTCCTCTCATCTATTTCTTTTAAAAATGGGTCAAGAGGAAATATGGGATGTATTATTTTAAATTAAGATGGAATTTAATTTAGTTAAAATGGTGGATAGTAGTGTTATTTATTCTGGCGGAATATTTTCTAACCTCCAGCATGAGGAAAAACTGTAATTAAACAAGAAAAATAAAAATAAAACTCTTAGTATAAAAAATTCAAAAGAAAGTTCTATTGAAAAATCTAAAATTTCTGATTCTGTCCTCCAGAAAGAGGTTAAACTACCAACTTTGATTACTGGGGATTTTATTGAGGATATTTGAGGAAGTAGTGATGGAACTATAGGTGTAAAATTATATACAAATATACTTGATATTTCAAAAATACTTATTTATCTTCTGATTCTGATGATGATAAAAGTTATAGTCAAGCTCATGTTGATGGTGAAACAAGAAGAGATCTTATTCCTCAACTCAAAGTGGACATAGATGCAGAAAAATATAAGAATATATGCAATAAAGTCAAGCCTATCAATGAGCCACTGTAGAAAGAGAACCCTATAATACTATGCTATATACAAAATCCAAGATGGGTTGGCTCTTTTTTCTAAAATAATTTAAAAAAAGCACCTGCCAGTCTGATTCTTAAGGCAGTGAAAATAATATTTAAGAGTTGTGAGATAAAGAGGAGTAGAAAAGAATTATACAGAAATCAAAAAAGAAAATTAAATATATTTTAATATAAGTAGTCTTTCTGATGGCTAGATCTATTCTCAGTAAGTTCTAGTATCCTCAGTAACACCCACTTTGAAGTTCTCTCTCTAATACTATCCCTACTGTAGCAATAAAATAGCTATATAGTGCTCCTTCTGGCTATTTACACCTCTTAAGCACACAAAAGATAAAATATAAAAATGTATTCTTCTGAAATTCTTATTCTACTACTATCCTTACTATTGGTATATGTATCTATATCTATCAATCTCTGTCTATTCTTTTTTTATATCAAAGAGTGTGTTCTATTTTATATACCATATATGATAAGTGCCCTTCACCTATTGGTTTCATTGCACAAGTTAAGTTCTAGTTTAAGTATATATAACAGTAAACTAATTATCTCAGTACTATAGTAACAGAATCAGAATAAGTCTGTTCTAAAAGTGCCTGCAGTTTTTTTATACAAGATTTACTTTTAGCCCCTCATACAACACCTTTCTTTAGATCCCCAACTACATAATAAGCAATGTACCTCCTTCCATACTTAGTATGAAAAAATGTGCTTGATGTGTGAGTATTCACTAATTGTGAAACCCTCAGCACTTAGTAAGAGCCATTACCTATTTAGAGTCTTACTTTTGGTTTCTTATCTTCAAGCACTGCATATGTGCTTGCTTGTTTATCCACTTATTATATCTAGTTCCATGTTTGACCATCTTTTGTAAGTTTTCTAGAATAGCAGTGAAAGATACCTGTGGACTATAACTATGTGCTGTTGCACCAATCATAAGGTGAAACTTGTACCATCACCCAGAACTACTTTTTAAGCCTATACTATGCCTTCAGAACTAGCCATGATTTCCCAAGTACATATCATGCTCTTGTCCCATAGTCTAGTATGCAATTCTCTCTATCTTCTACTTTCTGCACAACATATCTCCATATTGAACTAAAAATATGAGTGTTGAGAGTCTACTTTTTCTGTGCTTTGGAGACCCCTTTGTTGTGGGCTTGTAACCACTCTTTGTGGAAACCCCTTTTTCTCACTTGCTTCAAACTGAGACAGTTTCTATGTTACTGTGAGATGTGTACCACAGTCTCCCTCTACTTGCAAGTGTCGCCAGGTGCTATAAAACCAGGTGCATATCTCACATTACTTCCTTGTTCCTCCATCTTCTCTTTTTATACCTTCTTAATTATCATGAAGCCCAATAACAACATTGTGAATGCTATATGAAAGTTTGTTAACACATGGCCTATTGCTGTTTTTGCTCCTAGGAATGGTCCACCCCAGACTAAGGCTGCTATCAAGGTTAAAGAGTTCTGAAAATGCTGAATAAGCAATGAAGTTACTCCTTGTTATTTTCAAAATCTGTCCATGGTATTAGCTTCTTTACTGAAAGTTTCCCTTTCTTCTTTCCTTCCTTTTTATCCTTCCATTACTAACCCCCCTTTTTTTTACTGTTTTCCTTTAGTCATGAGATTTCTTTAAAGTGTGAAAGATGAAATATATTTACCATGGTCAACCCACTGTTGCTACTACTTCTGCTGTCAATCCCAATGTGTCAATATCAAACCTCATAAGTCAGTGGCCATTAAGTGCCCTACTCCTGCCCAAAAACAAGTAAAACAAACTTGTTTCTTGCCTACACCTAGCACAGCTTTGAATACCACTCATCATTCACTCTTCTTGGAAGAGTCAATACCTACTGTGAGTTATTTTTTATTTATTTATTATATTCTTAATGCTAACAAAAATTGATCTTTGTGTTTCTTTAGGACACCCCAGCTACTACTTATTCTGAAACATCCCCAACTCTTCAAACCAAGTTTGTTATTACAGGCTTTGAAGAAGATCCTTTCTGGGCTATTCCACCCAATACTACCTTCTTGTCTCCCCCTGAAGAGGTGAAGTGGCCTGAGCTGGAGGCCACCCCTCTGCCTGCCATCCTTACTGATTGAGTTCTGACTCCAGCCACAGCAATTTCTTCTTTTAAAGATGACACTCCACAAATCCATCATCCTTTCCTTCAAGATTGGAAAGTACTAAATTAAGTTGTTGTGGCTCCCTACTGCCACACAGTAGATAGAATTAATATTGCCTTTGATGAAGTTCTCACTTATCTTGAAAAAACTCCAGCTTTTGATGAACAAGACATGCAAAAACATTTTTCCTTGGCTAAAACATTAAATATGACCTTTAAAAATATTTATGAGGACTGGGGGTATGCTTTCCTAGATAGAAGATAAAGTAAGTCCCCTCCTTCTTTCTTGTTTAGTAATGTAAAACTAATATCCCTTTCTTTTTTCTTTCCTAATTATTTTTTTTTCTTTTTTAACATCCCTGTAAAAAATCTTGTAAATAGTGTAGACTTATTGTTGTAATAAAAAAAATCCAAAAATAAAAATCTTCTGTTGCCATAATAAAATTTGTTGCACAAAAATTTCCTGTGTGAGCTATAAAACTTTTTAGCTAGCTAACTAGAATTTCTCCTTAATTTTGTTTCATTAAACCTGTAAAGTACTCCATCTCTTCCCATAAGCCCCTTAAAACTTGCAATGAGATTCCAAAATTTTCCCTAGATAAATTAATTTTTTAGTGCCTACTTTTATCCTTATATTTTCTATACATCATATTCTTGAAAAATATTCAGATCTTCTAAAGATCTGTGCTCCTTAGTGCTGACCCTCTTCTTATTTTTTAGCTTGGGCACATTCAATTCTTCTGCCCATTAGGTTTCCCACTTGGATACTATTCAGTACTTTATCATACCTTTACCCCCCTTATAGCGCCTTAATTTTTCTTTATATAGAGTCCTGTAATCTATCATCCTTCCGTAGCTAAATCTATTTACTACTAAGCCTGCAAGCATGACTCAATACCACACTTTAACTAGAGATCAATTTTGTGCCTTTTGCTATCATTTCAAATTTAATTGCACTTTCTCTAAGCCTTGTGGCTATTCCAATTTTAGACTTGCCTGTGATAATTTCTTCAAGTATCATAAAACCTGTACCTTCTCTTACACTTATCAATCTTCTCCTAATGTACTTATACAATTTCTTCCTAATGATGCATCTAGTGCTCCTGCTATCCTGGCTAGTCCTAATAGTGTTTATCAGTGTATCTAGTATTTAAGTATGAGTTAATAGTATTTAGTAATGTTCCTACTACTTATTAATAAATGATTTAATGATTAAACCTCAGGGGAAGACTAATAAAATAGTTTTAATCAAATAAAGCTCACAATACTTGGATTTAAATGCATGCTAGTGGTGGAAAATAGATGAATATAATATAGTTATAGCTTATATAAAGATATTATCAATTTATAAAGGCTTTATAATATATTTCTGAATGAAAATAATTGTGTTATAATGTTTATTTGAATTGTAGTAAGTAATTGATGTCTAATAACCATCAAAATCCTCCCTTACTTATACCAAAATCCACTGGAGTGCACAGACCTTCAATCCAGATGATGTCACTGCTATCCACAGCAATTACAGCACTTTGAGGGCCCATAACCTCCCCATGGCTTCCACTTCAAGCAGATTCAACACCCAGACCTCCAGTAAGGACCCTCCATCACAATTAATGATAACACAGACCCGTACCATAAATAGAAAATCCAGATAAAAGCAGATACCATAAAGAAACAGGTAAAATAACTCATACAAAGAGAATATAATGAAACCCAAAGCATATAAAGGAAAAAAATAAAATTTCCAGGCCCACAATAACATCTCCAAGCATCCATATTAACCCAGAAATGATCTCCTAACCCATAACTCCATGAATATCCATCCAAGGAAGCAGATTAAGTTCTCCAAACTGAGTGTATGAGCCTGAAATGGATGTTTATGATTCTTTAGGAGTTGTGAGTCCACTGGATACATCCATGTGACCTAAAATAAGCATAAAAACAAAGGTTATAGGCTATAAAGGGGCTAAAACACACTTATATACCTAAATATACATAATATACTGCATATTTCACTGAATATGAGATTTATGTATACATATAAGCTTATGTGTGTCAATAATTACTTAGTATCACTTAAGATAAGTATATTATGACTCCATTAACACCTTAATAAGTCTTTTTATGCTATAGATAAGCTATCTAAACTACTATAATTTATATAATAGAGTAATAATTATATATATATGTAATATAATCATATATATTATTGTTTTAACCTTATTTTTAAGATATAGGCTTAATGTAATTAAGGTTATCTAATTTTAAGTATAAGAAGTACTCAGTCCTAGGGATATCTAGGCTGAAAATCCCTCACCCAAAAAAAACAATAAAAAAAATGTTAAAACATTTTAATTAAAAGTAAGGAGTGAATAGAAATTTTTTTAAATTTTCTATAATACATATACTGAATAAACAGTATTATTTTGATTTAAACTTTTTCAAGAGATTCTTAAGATCAGAGATTTCATTTTTTGGAATCCACTGGTCATATTCACTTGATTTATTTATAAATCTTAATAGATACTCAACTCCCTTTTCTTTAGTAAGGTGTCTCTTTTTAAGTATCTTTTCAATTTCTGCCTTTTAAACTATTTCTTCAGGTCGCTGTTTATGCCTTCCTGATCTTCTTGGAAATAGAGCAGTATAATTAGAATGGTATGATTTTATAAGAGAAATAGGAAATACTGGATGTTTTTGATCATATGGTGCATATGGAATAACCTCAACAGCATTGTTACCAACCATCTTTTTAACTAAAAATGGTCCAATGAATAGATCCTTCAATTTAACATTACCATTTAAATTGAAATATAGTGTAGAAATAAGGACTTCATCACCCTCTTTGAACATTTGTTCTTTATAAGCTTTATCCCATCTTTTCTTCTCATACTCAAACATCTTATTTATACATTCATGAGCATGTTTTCTGCATAATTCTTGCATCTGAAGAAAAGATTTAGTACCTGGATGGATATCCAATCTAGGTAATTTATTAACAGTTTTAGCAGGGGTATTAGGTACATAACCCAACCATAACTCAAAAGGCTTTTTGCCAGTGACAGAATGTACTGTACTATTGTATGCAAATTCTAAACCTGGGATAAGGGTTACCCAATCATGCATGAATTTGTCATAGTCTTTAAAGTTAAGACCAAAAGCAAAATATCTTCTTATATATCCTTAATGATTTCAACATCCTCAAAATTCATTAAAGATTAATTTGACTCCATACTTAATATTGGATTATCAAAGATGGACAAATCATCTTCCAAAATACAGACTTCATTTTAGTCACTATCTGAGATATTTCTGTCATAATCACTTGAATCATTACTGTTTTCAACTTCATTTTCAGATTCATGTTGATTTATAACAATATTTATGTTTTCCTCACATTTGTGACCTTTAACCCAAGGTTTGTTACACTTATAACAATTTTTCTCTCATACTTTTTTGGTACTACAGGTGCAGTAGGTTTTTTCTGCTTCTCCTGAAGTGTTTTTGAATTCTGATTTTTCACAGGTTCAACATTTTTCTTATAAGTGGAATACCTTGCTTCATACATATGGTTTAGTAATATTTCATTGCAAATATTAATAAAGTCAGAATATTTAGTAACATTAATTGTTCTAACTACAACAATGTCTCTGACAGATATAGGTAATTTATATATTATCTTATCTTTCCATAAGTTAAAATCAATACTAGGCTCAATGGCTTTTAATATTTTATTTAAATTCATTAAAAATACCATAGGTTAGTCACCATTCAACGGATTGTACCTAGTTTTCTCATAAAGTCTCTGCTGAGTAAGTCTGAATTTAGAACCTCCAAATTGTTTTTCAGTTAGTTGTTTCCATTCAGCCCAAGAGTAATATTTACCCTCATTCAAGACAGTTTCAAACCATAATAAAGCAACATCCTTAAATAAAGAGATCAATTTTGATATTATTTCTTCATCTGGTAACTTATATGAGAATTTCAAATTGTCATTTCTTTGTATAATTTTTTGCCAATCAGAGCTGGATTTCCCATCATAATTTGGGTACTGATCTATCTTAGGCCAGTTCTTCTGATTGGATTTTATTTCACTTATCTTAGGTAAATTCAACAACTCATTTACTCTTGATAAATGGTCTTTTATTTCCTCCTTTACAGATTTGTGACTTACATTTTCAGATTTGACACTTCCACCAAATGGTTTTAGTTGTGGTGGTATAGGGAAGGAATGAGATTCACTTTTTCCAATGAAAGGATTATTATTATACTGAGTATACTTATGATTATCCTGGTTCATTAGTAGATTGGAAGTTTCAATCTCAACTTTAGTCAATCTTTGTAGCAACTCAGGGACACTTTGATTTGTATAAGCAAAATATAACTTAGTTCTTGATTCAGTTTTCAATAAATGTGTTTCATACAAGTTTTCCAACTCACAGAATTTGTTTGAAAGTTCACTATATTTATTACTCAATGAATCATATTTAAGAGTTAGAGACAAATGTTCATACTCTAATTCTTTATTACGTGTTGCCAGTTGAGAAATATTTAATGTTAAGAATGATATTGTATCCCTTGTTAGCTTAACTGTCTGTTCCTCACAATCAGTCATTCTATTCCACAATGCTGAAAAAATTCTATGGACAGTTGGATTATTATTAAAATACTCCATGTCTTACTTCTCAATTCTCTCACTCTCTTGTGAACTTCTCATATCACTATTAAGTGGTGGCAACTGAGGATTAACTGTATTATAAATACTACTGTTGTTATTGAAAAAAGACAAGTCAGGTGTATCTACATTAAAACCTAATTTTCTTAAGTCCTCCTCTATTTTCTGCACAGATTTGACATCAATAATATTACCTACATTGTAATTATCAGTATTGTTTTCAATCTGAGAGGGTCATCTACTTTCCACGGGATTTGTGTGAGCCTTGATTTTGGAGCCTTTGTTTTCCCTTGTAGGGGTGAACTGAGGAAGTATGATGAGGAGGAGGATCCTTGTTTCAGTTGTGACTGGACCATTGTTGATGGAACCATTCCCACTTCCATTTGTCTACCAGTATTTTCTCCTGCGAGTGATTTGACCCTCCTGGGGTAGGGGGTTGCTGACTTGGCTGGCCTCCCTTTATCTCTGCCAATGATTGGTTCATCTGCTGAAATCCTACCTTGCAATTGTTCTGTAATTGCTCTACCTCCTTGAGCATGAGGGACTTTGATTCCTCCAACTTCAATACCTGTTTTGCCAGATGGGATAGTTGATCCTTTAGAGGAGGAGACATCTTTTTTATGGTAATCTTTTTTAAGAGGGCATCTTTTTCCTCTATGCTCATTTGCTCTGCCTGTGGGTATGACTGACCCTCCATGGTTATGTCCTGGAGCAATGTTTTTGTTAGCTTTAGACCTGCTATTATAACAGGCTTTTCACTTAAATTGTCCTTGGGAGTGCTCATATTGATAAAAATAACAATATATCATGTCTACAGAAAGGAAAACCTATTGAAATCAGTAGATTAAAAGTATTAGCAATGTTATTACTAATAAAAAGCACTGGAGCTTACCCTGAATTTAAATCTTTATTTATTTAAATAAAATGTAATAAAAATTCAAAAAAATCTGTTAAAAATAAAATAAAAAGTTTAACTAGACCTTTATAAGTGTTAATAAATAGCATACCAAGCTTTAAACAAATACCAATTTAATTGGGTGTTATATAGGTGACCAAATACCAAGTGAAATTGGGTTTATATTGGGTACAGTTACTACTGTAAATACCTAATTTTTATTATAAAAAATTAGTAAAATTATTATAAGGGATATTTTCCGCAGTCACTGAATTATTATGACCCACTAATGTGCAGCAGACCCAAATATTTGGTTTTTTTGAGCTATACTAAAGTAAAAATCACGTCCCAAGGCTTATACTAAATAATAAGTAAAAACTAAGGAAAGACCCCCGATTGTCAGTTTTATCTAGTATATAAGTATGATTTAATAGTATCTAATAATGTTCCTACTACTTATTAATAAATTATTTAGTGATTAAACCTCAGGGGAAGACTAATAAAATAGCTATACTAAAATAAAACTCACAATACTTGGATTTAAATGCATGCCAGTGATAGAAAATAGATGAATATAATATAGTTATAGCTTATATAATGATAATATCAATTTATAAAGCTTTTATAATATATTTATAAATGATAATGATTGTGTTATAATTTTTATTTGAATGGTAGTAAGTAATTTATGTCTAATAACCGTCAAAATCCTCCCTTACTTATACCAAAATCCAATGGAGTTCAGACCTTCAATCCAGATGATTTCACTGCTATCCCCAGTAGTTAAAGCACTGTGAGGGCCCATCACCTCCCCATGGAGTCCACGTCAAGCAGATTCAACACCCAGATCTCCAGTAAGGACCCTCCATCACAATTAATGATAACACAGACCCATACCATAAATAGAAAATCCAGATAAAAGCAGATACCATAAAGAAACAGGTAAAATAACTCATACAAAGAGAATATAATGAGACCCAAAGCATATAAAGGAAACAAATGAAATGTTGAAGCCCCCGATAACATCCCCAAGCATCCATATTAACCCAGAAATGACCTCCCAACCCATAAATCTGTGAATATCCATCCAAGGAAGCAGATTAAGTTGTCCAAACTGAGTGTATGTGCCTGACATAGATGTTTATGCTTCTGTAGGCGTTGTGAGTCCACTGGATACGTCCACATGATCTAAAATAAGCAGAAAAACAAAGGTTATAGTCTATTGAGAGGCTAAAACCCACTTATATACCTAAATATACATAATATACTGCATATTTCACTGAATATGAGATTTATGTATACATAGAAGCTTATGTATGTCAATAATTACTTAGTATAACTTAAGATAAGTATATTATGACTCCATTAACACCTTAATAAGTATTATTAGGCTATGGATAAGCTATCTTAACTACTATAATTTATATAATAGAGTAATAATTATATATATATGTAATATAAATATATATATTATTTTATAACCTTATTTTTCAGATTCAAGCTTAATGTAATTAAGAAAATCTTATTTTAAGTATAAGAAATACTCAGTCCTAGGAATTTCTAGGCTGAAAGTGTTACCCATCCTTCTACTGAGACTTTTCCTGTTGATAGTGTGTCTGTCCCTGCTCACACTCAAGCAGAAATCATCATTCAGCCTAAAGCTGAATTAGCTACTTCCTTTGAACAAGATGTCTCTATGAAATCATCTTCCACTTATGTACCAAATGCTGTAAAAGTACTGTCTCCTTCCATGTGCCCCACAAATTGAAAGTAAGTACTTTGTTCTCATTTTTTAAAAAAATTAATTTAATTTTATTCAAAGGCTTTAAAAAATCTATTTCCTTAAGATGGGTTTAACAACCTCATACGTTTTTTCATTTGATGTGAATTGTTTTGTGCCTCTACCTTATATATGACACCATGTCATCATCATACAATTGTGCTCCTGAGTTTTAAGAAAATAAATTAAACTCTCACTATAATCATATTAGGGGGTGTCAGTTCTGCCAAATCCGCACTTAAATTAAGTGCGGATTTCAAACCAAATCAGCACTTACAAATCAGCACTTAAATTTTGCAAAAAAGTCACTTATTTCAAAAAAGGGTGTCAGTTATGACCTCAAATCAGCACTTTTTTCCCGTTTTTTTTCACAACCACATTTTGGCCACAAAACATCCCTTCCTTTCTTACCCCATCCCTGTCATATGTGACACACTGACCTTCCTCGCTACCTACCCATCAATCCTCGGCACACACCCCTTCCTGACATTTTCAATATTTTGACCAGGCATGTTTACATTCTTTTTTACTTATTTCTTCTACTTTTTAATCTTTTTTCTTGTTATGTGCCAGTTTCATAATGCCTCCCAGACATTCCAAATCTCAAAAGGTAACTCAAAAATCTGCTTCGTCACAAAAGTCTCCTCGTAAAGCAAGCCCTACACCTGAAAAATCAAAGGCAGGTTCAGGTCAGCTTAAAAAGGATGATTATCTCATCATAATCAACTTCCTTAAAATAAAATCAAATTTTGAAGCATGTTTTGGATGTGAAAAGTCCACTCGTATTGGACGTCCACCTTCTTCAAAGGTTAATGGCTACTTGTTGATGGCCAATGAAGTAAGGAAGAAAACAAGGGGGAGAATCGATATCAATCCTAAACAAATGAAGGAGAGATTTAAGAGTTACCATTCAAAATATAAAAAGACTCATCATGCTGTAAATGAAACTGGCTTTGTTATTGACGATGATGATTTGGAGATTGGAATTACTACTGTTTCCGAAAAGCTCAATGTCATGTGTCCTTTCTATGAGGAAATGGATAATCTTTTTGGCACCCGAGTTGATGTAAACCCTTGGTTTCTACACAATACTACTAAGCATATACCCTCTGGATCCAAACCTTCCTATAATCCTCCCAACACACCTTAACTTGAAGAAGATCAATCCCCTCCACCTTCTAACCATAGTTCAGCTGAAGATGATCCCAACTATCAAGCAGAACAATTATATCGCAGAAGATCTGAATCCTCAGAGGCCCAAAATTTAAATGTATGTTTACTTTTTGTTTTTTCTTCAATTCTTCTCTGAATTTCTCTTTCTTTCTAGTCTCCTCCTACTCAAACTCAATCTCCATTAAATAATCTCAATTCTGGAAATGTGAATACCTCTTTAGAAGCTGCTTTAGAAGAACTTCCTGAAGCCTCTTGTTCAAACTCCAAACTAAAGCGTCGAGCCTCAACTTCAATGAACTTGAACCATCTATTAAAACGTGGTAATACTTCAACAAGCTCATTTGGCTCCCTTGAGGAATATTTTGAAAAAAAAGATATAAGTAAGTTTTGTTTACTATATATCTTAATCATTAACTCATTTATTTATTTATTTCAATTTAATTTTCTCAGCGAAATCAACTATTGCAAATAATGCCCTTGACTTTGAGAAGATGAAGTTTGATCATATGCTAAGGAAAGATCAGCAAGCCTTAGATTTGGAAGAAAAAAAATTTGAGGTAGAGCAGATGGAAAGAGTAAATGACCGTCAATTTCAAAGAGAAATGGCTACTTGTGAATTGGAAAAACAAGAGAGTTTTAAAAAAAAAGATTTCATTATGGAATGTGTTAAAAATGGCCAATCTTATGAGGACATTAAAAAATTACTTGACCTTTTCAATTGATAAATTGTTTTTCTAGTTAATTTAATTTTGGTAATATTTTCTTATATGCTGACTTATAAAAGGAAAAGAATATAGTACGTTATTTTTGACAAAAATTTGAATGTATAATAAAAATTTTCTATCTTTACTTTCTAGTCAAAAAGTTTGCTTATCTAAATTTTTCTAAGTCATCAATTTCACATGTCAGATTTAAAAAATTGGCAATGCCCTCCCCTGCATTTTATTGAAACAAGGGGTGGGTACCACCAAATTTTTCTAAGTCATCAATTTCACATGTCAGATTTAAAAAATTGGCAATACCCTCCCCTGCATTTTATTGAAGTAAAGGGTGAAAGTCATCAAAATACAATATAATTACATAAATTAATTAATATATAAATAAGATATGTCAAGTATACTACTTTTAAAGTAATGACAATTCCTTAAGCCAAAATGCAGATCAAGTCTAGAAACTAGGTTCAATGCAAAGTATTTTTTGAAGCAACTTATTTAAATAATACTTTATTAAATTAAGTTGATCAATAAAGATTGATTGACAATATTGCAATTCTTAAATACAATAATTTTATTAAAAAATTTCAGATTACATATAAAAAAAATCAGTGACTTTTTCTATTACTTACAACTGTTTTTACAGAATTGAAAACTATGTTTCAGCTAATATTTTATGGAAGTGAACTCTGTTCTTCGCCCGAAGAACAGAGTTCATCCTCCTATTTTCACACTCTGTTTAAAAAGAATAAAATGACTTACCTGGAGAGATGAGTTGAGAAAAAAGAAATATAAGTGAATGGAAGTGAACTCTGTTCTTTGCCCGAAGAACAGAGTTCATCCTCCTATTTTCACACTCTGTTTAAAAAGAATAAAATGACTTACCTGGAGAGATGAGTTGAGAAAAAAGAAATATAAGTGAATGGAAGTGAACTCTGTTCTTTGCCCGAAGAACAGAGTTCATCCTCCTATTTTCACACTCTGTTTGCACCAATCTCCATCCCTTTCAATTCTATCAACACATGCTTGTCTTCCCTCCCCATGCCTTTCGCTATCCTCCCAGCCCCATTGTATGCCATCCTCTTTTGATCCCCATTTCACCCCTCTCAACCTCTCGGCGGACTTGCTAGCAAGTCCGCCCCCCATATTGCATGGTGTTAATGAACGATTAGCTGCAATCGTTCAATAACTTAACGATTCGTTAACGAATCGTTAAGTGAAGGTTAAGGGGGGGTAGGAGGGATATGAGGGAGGATTTGGGGGAGTTTTGAGGGGGATAGGAGGGGGGTTTGGAGGGGGGGTTAGAGGCGGGTTTGGTGGGGATTTGGAGGGAGGATTTGGGGGATTTGGTGGGGGGTGGAGTGGAATGAGGGGAAGATATGAGGAGACCAAGAAGGGGGAGAAAGGGAGAGATGAGACCAAAGAGGGAGAAAAGGGAGGTTAGAGTGAGCCAAGGAGGGGTGAATGAGGCAGCCAAAGGGGGGAAAAGGGGGATGATTCCAAGGAGTTGATGGCAGTGATACATCATTTGGTATAAGTGTTAACTGAACCATACCCTAAATCAAAGACATTTTCTAAACGTTTCAAAGCGGCTCCATTACCATTTGAACCCAAACGGCATAGTGTGATGGCCAATTGAATTGAAGGATGTCGTTGTTCTTTTTGAGAATTATTGTGAAATATGGGATGATCCTGAATAAGCTCAAGCAATTTAAGGAAAAATTCCTGAGAAGTCCTGAACAGCTGTCTAAAACTGGGTGTAGATAGGTTAAGAAGTGTTTGGATGGTGTACTTGGGGGTATGAAGTACTTGAGGCTTTCTGGGAAGAAGGTAACGTTTCCTGGCCATTTTTGATAAAACGACAAAATCTTCTTCTAGATCAGAATCGGAATCAGAGTCCAAGAGCAGTTCAAGCGCCATGAAAGTCATTGTTTTATGTAATTTATCACGATTTGAAAGTGAGGAAGGCATGACTCTTATATGATATGATATGAAGATGTAAGTGATGTACAATGTTTTGAGTTATGAAGTGTTATTCTGCGGAGTGCTGCGTATGAATGGGATGATGCTGAAAAATCAGTGAAATGGGACTTGATGGTGAAATCAGCACTTTTGGTTGAGAAAGTGCGGATTTGAGTGAAATAAGTGACTTATTTCATTTTGAAATCCACCAGTATTGGGGCTAGTGTGTTTTGGAAATCCGCACTTATTTAAGTGCGGATTTGGTCAAATTTAAGTGCGGATTTGTAAGTGCGGATTTGCCAGAACTGACACCCCCTATTGAAATGATTATTCAGCTAATGAAAAAGACAAGTTCTTCTTTAATTCCTGGTTTTCCCACAGATCCCAACCATTTCATCATGCCTGACAGATGGAAAGGATTCCCCATCAGTTTTGGTGGAGACTGTGCCTATTTTTAATCTTCACCTTCATTTCTTTTTGATTATTTCTGTCCCCTAAGCACTTGAAAATAGCCTTCTTTGAATATGTTTGCCTTCAAAAATATCATAAAATTCATAACATTCATAAAAAAATCATCATGAGCAAAGCCTGTAGCACTTTGAGATGCACTTTTTTGCTAACTTTTTTAAAAAAAATTAAGTGACTTCCTGACTGTGCTCCATCTACTTTCTTTAAGTAGCTTTTCACCTTTTAAATACTTATTAATTTTGAGATTTTCCATGAATTCAGATGCCTAAATAGGGTGCTTCATCTGCCAATCTTCTTCAGATAAAGTTACCAGCCTTCTGCTAAGTCTACAGTAGCTTCCTGAATTTCTTAGACGGCTTTTCCTCTATCCAGTTCATCCACTTCTTCATATCCCCTCTAATGAAAATAATTCTTCATTCCTTATAATCTCCCTCAAGTGCAAATGCCAACTGCCTATTCAGCCATAGATTCTTCATAATTTTAAGTTCCCTATCTGTTACAGCTGCATCATAGCCTCTTATGATTTATGCTTATAATCTTTTCATATACAAAAACTGATGATAGTTTACCCTCTTCCTGGAGCATAAAAATAATGTTGATAATTTATTTTTAGTCTATACTCATAATGAAGTATAAAAATAATGTTGATAATTTATTTTCAGTTTATACTTATCCTGGAGTCTCTTTTTCCCTTACTGGAACTCCCCTAGGATAGAGTCGTTGGACCTGATCTGTTGATGTGGTATGCATGAAGAAAGAAGCAGTCATTTGGCACATGGAAGGATCAAAATATTCTACCTAAAATGGAAAGGGTTCATGCCCAGATTACAAGGATTAGATTTTCAAATATCTGATGGCTTTCTCTTGAATTTTTGTCTTGATGATGGTTAAATGATTTTGGAGATTTATGGCAGCTATTTGGGTGATCAGTACTCCTGTCTCTGTCAGTTTAAAAGTTTAAAGGAATATATTAGCAGGTTATGGTCCAGAGAAATATCCGGTTGTACTTCTATATAGCTTCTTATTTAGTCTTATTTTTATGTCTTGATGATATTTTTGAGATAGTTAGGATTTGGTTGTTAATTTTGTGATTTCAAGTTTTGGAAGTTTACTAGTTTATTGTTTTATTTGTTTTGTGGTGGGAATTCCATATGTCTGAAAATGGCATGCTACAGAACACCCACAGCACAGTTTCTAATGGAATGCTAAGCCATTCCCACAGCACATTTGCCAGTGGTATGTCACAGTATGTCATGCCATGGCATATGAAGAGGAAGAAAAAAAAGAGAGAAGGGGGTTATCAGATTTTAACCATCATCTTTTTTTAAACAGTCAATTAGTTAGCTATTAAGGAATATTTTAACAAGTCAATGAATATAATTATTCTATTGTTATTAAACATTTCATAAGAGTAATCCTAGAGATTGTATAGGACTTCTACATATCATTAGACTGAGATTTTTATACTCTTTCTTTTGAGAATATCAAAATCATTATTTCTGTTACTTCAGGTTTTCAAGTATCAGTCCCAATTCTCTACATAAAGCTCATTCCACATTACTTTTCTAGGAAAACAGGAGTTTTTTCTACATTCTCCAACTCTTCTCAGTTCTGCTTACAGCAAGGCAACTGTAAGAGCTCTTCTACACAGAGGGAAAAAGAGTGAACTAGACATAAAGTTCAGTTTTTAGTCACAGGGAACACTTCTGGGTCTGTTTTATTAAGTAAAACTGTTTCAAAATAATGAGAGTGACCCAGGTTGTGCTCACATTTTTTTTGTTTTTCTAATGTTGGCAACCTTCCTTCTGGTGCCTTTCCCCCCTCTTCTCTAATCAATAGTGAGTTTTTTCTACTTTTGTTTTTCTATAATTAATTTTACCTCTTTCTGTAACTTCTTTTTTTCTCTAAACCATCCTTCTCTTTATCTTGAACAATTCTCATCTCTCTTCTGCACATTCCTAAGTCCATCTTTGGTAAGAAAATAAAAATCAAAAAATATCAACATCAAAAGTAATAGCAAGGCATATTCCTAAAAAGAAATAGACTAGCATACCATAAGCTACATAATTATTGGAAATGTAAATTTGAAAAAATAGTTCTGGTTCATGGAATCAGAACATTCCCCAGTATACTTTGTTAAAAAAATGGGGTGCAGCAGAAACTGAACTATGTCATGCTCAGCTCAAAGTTGTTCAAAAAAATGCTTTTCTCTTGGCCTGCAGTTTTCTATACAAGATTTAATATTAGCCCCTCATAAAACATCTATGTTTACATCCCCTACATTTAATGAGATTTCCAACTACATAATAAGCACTGTACCACCTTCCATACCTACTATAAAAACATGTGCTTGATGTGTGAGTATTCACTAATTGTAAAATCCTCGGCACTTAGTAAGAGCCATTCCCTATTAAGAGTCTTATTTTTGTTTTCTTATCTTCAAGCACCTCATATTTTCTTGTTTGTTTATCCACCTATTATACCTAGTTCTGTGTTTGACCATATTTTGCAGGTTTTCTAGACTAACAGTGATAGATACTTGTTATGGAAGTCTAAATTTTAGTATGGAACTAGGTTTATTAAAAAAGAGGATTGATGGGGGTGATTATTGAGATTAGAAAACCCAATCTAATTTTATAATGGTTTATATTTAAAGGAATGAGTACTTAAAAGGGTTAAAAAGGGTTAATTTTCTGAGTCAGGATTAAAAAACAAATTAATAGCCAGAAAATTTAACATAGGTCAAAAAGTGTATTGAAATTATTTTCAGGAGTCTCAAGAACATTTAGATATTTTCAGAGAATTTTTCTATTTTTCTTCTATTTCTTATAATTTTATAAAGTATTTTTAATTTTTTATAAGTTACTTAGCTTTGATGATTTTTACAAGATAAAAAGGTCTGCACAGACTATGAAAATTGTATGGGATTATAAAGGAGAAGTAGCTCAATCATCTGCAATTTTACTGGATTTTTTGTTAGTGGTTTAAGTTTCTAGTTAAGTCCAGAAGTTCAGACAAGCTTTGGGATGCTGAAGTTCAGACATGCTCTGCCTGTGAAAAAGAAATCATGTGACATACTATGCATATAAAGTCTGTAGACTCATAGTTAGATGAGGATCTTATCATACAGACATCTTGACTTAGAAAAAAAACCATTAACAACAACATCATATATTAACAACCATCATTATTATTTTACAAAAAAAATTATAAAATTGTAATACCATTATAAATATAACAGTTTTACATAACATATTATAACTTTAACTCAGAAACTCAAAAATATTAATCTATAGGGTATCATTGTAAAGGTCTCTACATCAGAAAAATTATTATAGCAACTAAATCCAATAAGAATATAATATTCAATCATTTAAATAACTTTTCTGAAGACAGCTTCACTGTTGTATTTCTTTCCCTCATTACAAAGAACACAGATTCTGGATCTCAATTCTGTTAATAATAAATAGCTTATTGGTCATTTTATATCAAGTAGAGGTTTTAGCTTAGCTAATTGTGAACTCTTTATTAACTTAAAGGGATAGGGTTTTCTTTGGTTTATCCAACTCCATTTTGTTTTCTGCTTACAGCAAGGCAACTGTAAGAGTCTTTCTACATTGGTAAAGCCCAATGTGGGGTTTGAATTATCTAGCTTTTAGAAATCTTACTTGGTACTTGAACTATCTTAGCCTGAAAGAGGCTTACTTATTTAGCGCTTATCTTATTTTAATGGTTTATCTTAAACTTTTGGGATGTCTTCTGCTTCTGGATCTGGTGTTTCTATTCCTGGAAATTCATTAGTCAGGATTGTATCTTTGAATGAGCCCAAGTTTAAATGGGAAGAAGTTAAATGACTCTTAAATTGTTATGAAGCTGCTGCTTCTGTTGATGGGACTTCAAATTTAGGCATGGTGAAGCAAATTAGGTTCTTTATTGTGGACAGAGAGGTGAAAATGGAGGTCATTGCTATGGATGGTTATAAAAGATGGGACTGGTTGAAATTATCAGAAGAGATTATTGATAGGGGATTCAGGTATACTATTGTGGACCTTAACAAGATTGTCAGTGATTAGCAAGTAAAGGGTGGTGTTTCAACTGTGGTGGACTTCAAAAGGTTATGTAGGCAGCTTGATGAAGTGGTGGAATATTTGATTCTGGTGGAGGAGATAGACCATGAAAATCAAGCAAAGGATTTATTTTGGTCATCTTTTACTAGGGACATCAGAATGGATGTATTGAAGGAGCTGTCTAGAAAAAACTTGATAAAGAAACAGAAACCACCTTCTCTAGAGGTTATTAAAGAAAACATTCAGGAATATTTAGAGCTAATAGAATTGGAAAAGTATCAAGAATCTTGTACTCAATATTTAAGCAAGGTTAGTGAAGTTTTGGCCAAAAATAATGATATTATGGTCAACTCTCAGGAGGAAAAGAAGGCTCAGTTGGGTTAGCCTATTTCTAAAGTTGAGGAGGATGTTGATAATAAAATGGTGGATCATATATCTTACTTAACTTAGCAATTCAGAGTTATTATTCAAGAAAATCAGAAGGCCAACAGAGCACATGTGGTTTCATCTTCTACTTCTTCTTCTTATAAATCAAGAGGTTATGAGAGGAGGTATTATGAAAATAATGGCAATGAAAACAGTTTAATGGGAATGGAAATGGCAATGGTGGTAGTAATGGTAATGGTAATGGAGGAAATGGCTTCATAGGTGGAAATAGTGAACTTAGGGTGTGCTCCTATTGTAAAAAGAGGGGGCACAAAGCAGAATATTGTTATTTTTTGGACAAGGACTTGCAGGCTGGTAGAGTCAAATTTGATGCAAAGGTTTACAAATTCCCTGATTGATATTTCATCAAACCCAGTGACAGGAAATCTTCTTCAGATTCAGTTAGAAGGGATATGATGGCTAAAAGGAGAGCCAGAATTGAAGAATTAACCAGTGATGATGGTGAAAATGTAAAAGGTGGTAAAAAGAATGGTAATAATGATGGTTGAAAAGTAGATAAGGGAAAAAAAAGAAGGCCAGTAAGGCCGCTTTCACAACTTCATTTGGTGAATTTAGGTTGGGAATGGTCACTAAGGTGGATGGTAACTGTATGATTGGGGAGTATGATTTTTATGCTTCCAGAAGAGTAGCTGCTACTAAAGGTAAAAGTAGAATTCAAAGCCAACTTAGGGAAAAACCAAGCAAGGCTGAAATTAAGAATATTGAGAAGAAACCTTACACCAAGGACAAAATTTATAAAATGAAGAGGGGAATGGCAGATAAAGGGTCTCCCAGTTATGGAAAATTTGATTTAAATGGTGAGCCTATGCCCAAAGAAGAAAAATCTGATTCTGAGGAGGATTTACCAATAGCATCTCTCCCCAGACCAAGCTTTTCTGGTCCTACTCCTATGGAAGGGGTAAGGAGAACCAGTGATGGATGTGGATTAGTGAAAGAAGCTGGTGATGTAGCTAGGGTTATGGTGGATGAATATTTTATTATGGAGGGTGAAGATGGAAATTTGTGTCATCAAGAGGTTCCCAGGGCCAAGGTTTTAAAAATAAAGTTCAAGATGAAAGGTCAGTAGTATCTGGTCAAGAAAATGCTATGGAAACAGTTTTGGGTAGGGTGAATCAACTCCAGATTCCTCTATCTCTAGATGAATTATTTATGATTATTCCTGCCCTTTCAGAGAAGCAGATGAAGCAGCTGAAAAGTTGACAGGTGTCTTTAGGAGAGGTGGAGTATATTTGTGAAAATGTGGAGAATTTTGAAGAGGAGGTGGAAACTTATTTTTCTGTTCCTCTAGGGTATTTAATAGTAATTTTAAATGGTAAAGAGGTAAAGGCCCTTGAAGATTCTGGGTCTCAAATTAACTTAATTTCTTTAGGGAAAGTAACTATTTTAGGCTTTCCAATTGAGTCTGGCACAGGTGGAAATTTAAGAGGTATAGGTGCACATGCAACCAAACTTATGGGAATAGCTGGACATGTCAAATTAAGTGTAGGTAAATCTGTTGGTAGGGTGCATTTTTATGTGGCCAGAGGAGCTGTGAAAACAGCTCTTAGTGGGACATTTTTAATATATTTCAAGGTTGGATAGGTTATCAGAGTGGAATGAGGATTATTTTAGAGATAACTGGAGATGATATGAGATAGCTTCATATGCAATTGGCACCTCCAGGGTTGATGGTTGGGAAACAAGGCCTGGACTCACTACTATGTGTCAGTCTTTTATATGCACCAAGAAGAGGCAAATAAAAAGTTCAGAATCAGGTGAATTTGTAAAAAAAGATAAGTATGAAGATCCTCATTTTTTGAGGTAGTAGGGACTTATTGCTCTAATGTTGAAATCTCTCCTCAAGAAGAGATCTTGGATTGCAATTGTTTGGCTCACTTGGAGATAATTCAAGGGGATTCTAAATTATTCTCTGTTGATATTTCATTGAAATGTCTTTATGTGTTGGATTTTTCTATATGTTTATATTTATCAAATTATTCTATAAAATTTAAAAATGGTCCAAAGGGAAAGATGGGATTTCTAACGTTGAATAAAATTTGGAAAGGGAATTTTTCTAATTGTGGTGATGATAGTGGTGGATTATTTTATGGCCTTCAGAAAGAGAATATATTGCAACTATCTCATCAAAATCAACAAAAAAAATCTTAGTACAATTAATTCACAAAAAAATAATATTTGTGATGGTTCTATTTCTGTCCTCCAAAAAGAGGATAAACTGCTAACTTTATTTACTGGTGATTTTATGGTAGAAAAAGGTAGAAAAGGTTTTTTAAATTAGATGTTAAAATAGATGAAGGAAAAGGGGGTGGTAATGAAAATATTGAAAATAAAAAATTTATTTCAACTTATTCTGTATCTGATTCTGATTCAGAAGATGAAGAAGATTCTTATTATGAACTATATAATGGTGAATCTATAATGGATCAAGTATCTCAAGTAAAAGTGGACATTTATGCGGAAAAATATAAAAAGGTAGCAAACAAAATTAGAACAATCAATGAACCACTGCCAGCCAAATTGAATCTGCCTTTGAAAAGACCAGCTTTATCAAGAGATCCATATCACTTTCTTTTAGTCAAGAACCTACTTAAATTTCCTGAAACTTAAAGGATCAATTTTAGGAGATTGGAGATTGTTAATTTTGAACCTGAAGATTGGCTGTCAGGTGAAGAAAAAAAGTTGTTGTTGGATGTAATGGTTAAGAGGGAGAACACAATTGCATTTGTGGAAGAGGAGAAAGGTATTTTAAGGAGTTCTTACATAGAGCCCCCTAAGATTCTAGTTTTTTGTCATGAACCATGGCAACAGAAACCTATTCCTATACTCATTGCTTTAAAAGAAGATTAAATTGAAGTCATTAGAGAAAGAATTCAAACTGGATTATACAAATAGTCATCATCAAGTTATTCAAGTCCAGTACTCTGTATTAACAAACCTAATTCCATCTTAGGGTACTTCACAGTCTCAGAGAATTAAATAGGGCCACAGAAAAGATGCAGGAATACTACCTAGCACAGAGGAGTTTGTGGAGATGTTTTCAGGAAGAGTGTGTTAAGGTTTGGGATATATAATGAGGGGATAAGATGAGAGAGAGTTGCATCTGTATTCTAGGCCTCTCACAACTTTTTATGAGCCACTTGGATAATTAAAGCTGACAAGGTTAACTAAAGGAGAAACAAATTCACTTACTTTTTATCAATCTCAGATGGCTTGGATTCTACAAGACAAAATATCACAATATGCTGATATATTTATTGATGATGGTGGAATAAAAGTACCTTCAACAGACTATGGTAATGAATTATTGAAGTAAAATCCAGGGATACAAAAATTTATCTTGGAATATGCTGTTATTTTAGAGAGGATTTTGGTTAGATTCAAAGAGGCTTGTTTAAATATTTCAGGTTCTAAGTTTTCTTGTTGTGTGCCAGATTTGGAAACTTTATGTCATGTGGTATGTAGAGAGAGTAGGATTATTTCAAAGAAGAAAGTGAAAAAAATTCATTCCTGGCCAATAGCCAAGAATATGACCAAGGTCAGGGTGTTTTTAGGCATATTTGTTTATCTCAGAATTTTTATTAATGACTTTTCTTCATTGGCTGCTCCTTTGAGATGGTTGACTAGGAAGGATTCTGACTGGGAGTGGGATGAAGAGTGTTACAAGGCATTTGAGAGATTGAAGAAGGTTGTTGGAGAAGATATTATCCTGCATAAGTTAGATTATGGGAAAGATGCAGGCCAAATTTATTTAGCAGTGGATTATAGTCAGATTGCTGATGGGGAAGTTCTATCCGAAATGGATAAATCTGGTTATATAAAACCAGTCAGGTATTAATCTGTGGTTTTTAATGAGGTGGAATCAAGATATTCTCAGCCTGAATTGGAAATTTTTTGTGTGGAAAAATTTTTAAAGAAGCTTCAAAATTTTTTATGTGGACAACACTTCAAATTTCAAGTTGATGCAAAATATTTAACTCAAATGATCAATTCCCCTAGTTTACCAAATGCACCCATGACCAGATAGATAGCTTTTATACAGCATTTTTCTTTTGATTTAGTTCATAATACCAGCAAGAAATTTACTATGCCAGATGGCTTTTCAAGAAGACCAAAAACTGAAGAGGATTCAGACTCTGAAGGATTCAATGAAGATATACCGTTGATCAAGGCCAGCATAAAAGGTGCTGAATAATTTCCTTACCCCCCCCCCATGAGGCTAAACTGGAAGGCTTAATATGTGTAAATAATGATTACAAAGACATCCCCCATGAGGTTAAACTGGCATTTTTAATATGTGTAAATAATGACAACAAAGACTTCCCCCATGAGGTTAAACTGGAAGGTTTAATATGTGTAAATAATGACAATGAAGACCTCCCCCATAATTTTAAACTGGAAGAATTAATAATTGTAGATAATGAAGACATCTATAATGAGGACAAACTGGAAAATAATAAAAGTATATTAAACTATGTGCTTGGGGAGTTTGGTGAAGGTGTAGCTGAATTTGGTAGAAAAGAGGTTGAAGATGTGGTATATATGGATGAGAATAGTGATATTGTGTGGGATAGTAGTAAGTTGGTGAACGGTGTATATGTTGAAGTATTAGTTAGTTTGGTTAAAGAGAGGTTGGGTGTTTGTGAAAACTCAGTAAAAAGGAGGTTGGATAAAAATAAGGTTGAGGATGCTAAAAAGAGTGATAAAGGAAAAGATGAAAATTTGATTTTTAAAAGGTTGGAAGGTTCTAAGATGGAAAACTCAAAATCTCTTATGATAAATAGGTGAATTCAAGGATTAAAATTATTGGCTCATTCATGCACAGGTGATTTAGAAGAAAGGGAGATGCCTGTTGAAATTACATTAATAGATTTTTCAAGACAATGTCTGGGGACAGACAGGGTTTCATTATAAAATGGTAAAATATCTATTAACTTTAGAAAGGCCAAACAAATTTTATTATGATGAATGGGTGGCTATAAAAAGGAAGTCATTGGAATTTTATCCTTCTGGAAGAAGATTAATGAGGAGGAGGTATCCGAATTCTCAAGTTGTTATTACTCAAAAGAAAGGGCAAGAATTAGTTATGAAATCACTACATGAAGATCTTGGGCAGAGAGAAGGTGGTGAAACTTATAGATGAACTTCTAATGGATTTAGGTGGCCTTGAATGAAGCTGGCTGCTAAAAAATGGGTTCAGTCATGCAAATAATGTCAAAGATAAATTTATTTAAGACCAAAAGAACCAGCACATGCAACCAGTGAAAACACTTATTTTTGGTAAGGTTAGTTTGGATGATGTTCATACAAAAGAGGGGAGACATAAATATTTAATTGTAGTTAGAGATGATTTATTTGGTTGGGTAGAGGCGAAACCTCTTATTAATTTGAATTCCAGGAATGTGGCAGCTTTTTTAATGAAAAATTGGGTATATAGGTATGGAGTGATGAAGTTGGTAATGGTTGGTGGAGGTCCTAAATTTGGGACTTAGTTCAAAGAGAATATATCAAAAGTTGGATCAAAGGTTAGGGTAGCAAGCCCATATTATCCTGAAGCTGAAGGAATGGTAGAAAGAGGGAATCAAGTTATAAAGGATGCTTTAGTTAAAATGTGTGGATCAAGTGCTGAAAAATGGAGGCACTATTTGCCATTAGTATTATTTTCTGAAAGAATCACTACCAAAATGACAACAGGATACTCACCATAAAAACTTTTTTTGGTCAAAAAGTGGGTTTTCTGGTAGATTTAGAGGCTGAATCATATCTGGAATAGACTGGGATACGGTTAAATCGACTGAAGAATTCATATGTGCAAGAATGATTCAGTTACAAAAGAAAGAAGAAACTCTAGAGAAGGCATATTCAAAAATGATCAAAATTAGAAATAAGTCAGTAAAATATTAGGATAATTGGCTGGACCATAGGCCTAGAAAGCCTTTGAAAGCTGGAGATATGTTTTTGGGGTATAATAGGAGTTTGGAAAGTCAGTAGGGTAAGATGTTTTCTGATAGGTGGAATGGATGATATGTAGTGAAAGAACAGGCTTCTGGAAGTTCATATGTATTAAAAGAGTTGGATGGTGTGAAGTTAAAGAATAGGTGAGCTGCTGAGTAAGTGAAGCAGTTTTATCCTAGGAGAGCAAGGAGTGCTGAAATATGACTCCAAAATCAGGATAAACTACTTTCTATAGTTTTGAGATGAAATATTCTGCAAATAGTATAAACTAAAAACTATCATTAAAATATACCATAATTAAAATTTGAATGTAAAAGAATTTATGGTGAAGATTTGAGAAGGAATGTAATTATTTTTTGTAGAAGTGTTCACAGTGGAACCTTCTAATTTAAATATTGGCTAGTTTGGGGTTAATTGATGGGCTGGCTGCTATAAACAAATTTACCCCACAATTTTTGTTACCATAGTTTCCCTGTTTCTAGTTGACTCCTGGATTTTTTTTTGTTATGTAGGAAGTCCTCTAAGACTATAAACTGTATCACTATGATAACAATTGATCACACTCATTTTTAATCCCAGATTAAAGATTCTATCTGATATAATTTATTTTAGTTCTGTTTCATTTTGTTCAAAAACTATATGTAGAATTTTATTTTACTTTATTTTTGTTTTAAAATTTATAAAAATTTAATTTTTTCAGGTATAATTCTCACTGGTGGTCTCCAATCATTTTTATAAATTGGAGGGAGCCCACCCAGTGATCATTTCTCTATTTTTCTATTCATGTTTTTCAAAATTTTCAAATTATTTAAGATTATTTTAAATTGCTTTCTTGTGTATCCTACATCAAGGTGCACTTGGATGTGGATATGATGTCAAGGGTACATCTCATCAAATGGCTGGGGGACATCTTTTAAAATAATTTTATTTATTTTTAATTTTCAAATTTATAATTGTATATTTTTTATTTCAAATTTCTTTTACCTTAGATTTTTAATTCTTTGCAAAAAAAAGTAGTATGTTTTAGGTTATATATATATAAATATAGTTTTTTTATTTTCTTTTAAAATTTCTAGCAGGATCCTGAAGAGTTTAGGAAGTTTTTCTGCAGAGGAATATGGCACAATAAAGATATCAGGAGAGGCTCTAGTGAATCTTTCAATTTCTTTAAATTGACAACATTGTTTATGGTCAAGCCAAGTGGCCATTATAAAGTGAAATTTTAAAACTTTCTCTCTTGAAAATACTTCTGCACAATCTTTTTTCAGATAATCTTTGTAATGGTCAAAGTTAAGGTTGAAGATAAAATATAGTTGTTGAGAAACCTTATTACATTTCATCTCAGTTGAAGTGGGTTCTGGATCAGGAATATAATAAGAAGATGGAGAATAACAGGATCCAGAAGAATATAAATCAGATCATTAATAAAAGTCAAGAGTTAAATTTACAAATAAGAATGAAAATTTTAATTTCTTACTAGAGTCAACTGTGTCAATCTCAATATTTAAGGGCAGGCTTGGTAGAAATATTTTTTCAAGAGGGGAAGAGTAGGGATTTTTAATGTTGTGATAAGAAGATGGTTTTAGAAAATTAGGAAGTCTCTGGATGGAGCAGGGATAGGTGATAAATTAACTGTTGTAATATTTCTTTTCTTTTGGAAAATTAATGGAGGACTGGGAGATCTGAGTCTCTTTGAAGAAGAAAAAGAAGAAGGAAAATGGGTGCTGCTAAATTTAGGCTGAAGAGGAATAGGCTCTGTTATAGGAGGTGGAGAGAAAAAATATGAAGAAGGAGATACATCCAGAACTGATTTAGGTGGATTCAACATTACTTTTAAAGTGGTAGGAGCTCTAGGGATTACAGAAGAGAGTCTTGATTAAAGATATGTAGCAGAATCAAGAGCAGATGGAGGTGGAATGAGAGACTCTGATTCAGAAAGAATATTAAAAAAGGCTGATGGTGTGGAAGGAGTAGTAATTTTAACGGTGGATGATTTTGGAGATGGAGTAGAAGGTTTGAAATTGGAGGCAAAGCTGGTGGCAGGAAGAAAGAGTGAGCCATATTTAAGGCCAGAGCATTTTCTCTTCATTTCAAAGCAGTTGGAACAGGACCTGTTGTAGGTGTATCTTTTCTGGTTATATGTGTAGGTGCACTCTTGATGGTCAAAAGAAAAATAATCAGAGGCTTGGTCACTAGAGGCAGTGAAGTTGGAAGGTGTAAGCCAGGCTACGAGACTTACACAGTAAATAATTAATTATTTACTAGAGTAGATATATGCCTTTACCTCTCATTTAATTATTTATACTTACTTTTTAAATTAATTATACAATTTTAACTAATTAAATAAGTAAAAATAAATAGGGATATAATTCTATTGTTTTCTCATATTTTTTTTATTCTTTGACAGTGTCCTCATGACAGCTGAAAAGAAAACTAAAAATAATAAATATTAAATTAAATTTTTTTATTTTGACATTGACATTTACAGAAATTTAAAATAAATCAAATAAAATGGACATATACAGATAAATACTGTATATGTGTACATTCTTTATAGAACAACTTTAAATATTTAATTTGTCTATCTGTGAAATTGTTCTTTCTCTGATACTCATGTAAATAGAATTTTGGTTACGTAGATTCTCTCCTTTTGCCTATATAAGGCCTCTCAATCTGGATGTTTTCTTTCATTCCATTCTTACTTTACAAATTTATTATATACATACAAATCACATATATTACTAATGTTACTAGCTTAGTATTTACATCTGGGTATTTCTAAGCTTTTAAAGTAATAATCACTATGCAATATAGGGGGTGGACTTGCTAGCAAGTCCCCAACCTGAGCTCAGACAGAACTCAGATGGAACTCAGACTGAACTCATACTTAACCCATACTGAAATCTACTTAAACACCCACCTGAAACTGTTCTGCTGAGTGGTGCTCATCCCTGATTGTATGGTTTCTTTGTCAATAGCTTAATGTGTGTTCAATCTGTGGTGAATTTGAGTCCAAGGTTGCGGACTTGCTAACAAGTCTGCCCCCCATATTGTGTGGTGAATAATAATAATTTTTTTCCATTTCATTGAGTATTTAAATACAAAGAAAAAATATGTACCTCTTTTTGAAATCTTGAGTTTTCCTCATCTTTCATTTCTTTTGGACCACCATAAAATCTTTTAGACCCAAATTATCCCTTGACAGCTGAGGGCCTTTCCAAATAGTTGTTGACCCATTCTTATCTTGACTCTGGCAACTGAGGGACCATTGAATCCAACACCTATAGAAACTTTTTGGACAAATGACAAACATTGAATGTCAAATGCATGTTACTAATGTTTTTTCTGTGACTGGGATTATAACCTTGCCCCAATCTAAGGTTTATATAAGTGTAATTGTCCTATATGTTTTTAGTGACTATAGAAGTTATTATCTATAGGTCCCACTCTATATATTTCATTATATATGTATATCTTTTTACTCAGCACTCTGTAGTTGGCATTAAATTACTCAAATTAAAGGGGGAGGTGTCAGGTATATAATACTTTTTTTCCTAGTTGACCAAGATAGAGAAAAACTGTTCTTAGTCCTAGAAGTAATATAATTTAATTTATTTAATCTAAAAAATTTAATTATTTAATTATTTCAGTTGAAAAATTTTCCTGAAAATTAAAATATTATTTTATTATTTCAGTTGACAGATAGTCCTGGTAATTAAATTAAGAACAATATATAAATTAATTATTTAACTAAAAAAGTATATTAAAAAATTATATTAAAAAATTATTTCAGTTGAGATTTAGTCCTGGTAATTAAGAAATATAAAATATATAAATTGGTTGTTTGGTTTAAAAATTTTATTTATTATTTCAGTTGATTTTTTGAACTGATAATTAATATATTAATTAATTACTTAAGTTGATTTTTAGTCCTGATAATTGATATGTTTTCATTATTTCAGCTGATTAGTAGTCCTGGTAATTGTTAATAAATTAATTTTTTCAGTTGATTTTTGGTCCTGATAATTGATATATTTTCATTATTTCAGTTGATTAGCAGTCCTGGTAATTGGAAATAAGCTTTAAATATTTTTATTTTATCTCTTATTGTTTTAACAAAAAAGAATAACAACTGACAAAATATTAATATTTTTTTTCTCTCAGCTCAAGTTATACAAACAATGGCTGAATTAAATCTTTCTACCACCCATGATGAGGAAGTGGATCTTATTGATTATGATGCAATTTCTGAAAGCTCTCCTTTTACTACGAAATTTTCTCAAATTAATCAATTAGTAAACTAGACTGGATGTAGAAAGAAAGGAGGTGGAAATCAAGAAGGAACATCCTCCCCTGGACTCCAAGTCTGTCACACGCCATGTGACACTCAAAGCAAAAGCAGCTCATTAAATCAATAATACAGAGGTCTAAATCCATACTCTAGGCGCAGAAATCAACTCTTTATAGCAACTGCGAATTTCCTTTGTGTACTCACTATTCAACCGCGATAGTCTAAACTCTAAATCTAAATTATTCAATCTCTCAATAGTGTGTCTCAGTCTTTTCCTCAATAAGTGACGCACAGCACAATAGTCAATGTAATAGTACACTAAAAGGTTTATTAAATGTCTGTGGATTATTCAAAGGGGTAGTGAGCATGGACGGAATGGTTAGTGGAGGATTAAAAGGTTGACGGATGTTAGTGAGGAGCGTCCAGGTGTAACGGTTGTATTTTTTAATGGTCTGTGGTGTGCGGAATAGTGGATGGGTATAAGGTCAATGTGAGGAGGAGTAAAGGATATAAAAGGGGTTGGGTTTTTGGTTTGACATTCTTTAGAATTAAATTATAAAATGTATATATAGTTAATAGTGGTAAACTTTAGGTTAAATCATTATTATTGTATCTTTCCTTATTTTCTCAGTAATCACTTCTAAATCCTAAATCTTTGATTATTGAGTTTCCAACCCTTTGTGAGATTTTAAGAATTTTAACATTACCTTTAAATTATACTAGAATTCTTCTCGAACATATCTCAAAGCAGTAGCTCTTCCTTTGAGTCATCTTTGAATCACTTACTCGAACATTTCCTCTGTGCATCAAAGAAGTTTCTAAACTCCTCCCTCCATCTCACTTCCAGGAACACCCTCTACCTTGTGCATAGGTCGTCCGGTGACAAAGTCCCAGGTACACCCCTAGAAGAGCTTCCAAAAGGCTTTAAAACAAAAAAAGATTCCAGTTCAGAAACAAGTAAAAAACCTGTTAGCTCACATCAAGGAGTTGAAGTCAGAGAACCTTAAAATAAGGGCAAAGGTAGAATCCTTAGAAGAAAACATAAGAAGTATGGAAAATTTTTTAAAAAAGAAGAAGAAACATCCACAGGGAGAAAAACCCCTTCCACAGTTGGCTCCTCAGCAACAAGAAAAAGTGGAAGTGTTAAAATGGCAATTGGAATGTCTGAACACCCAATGGGACTCCCTCCAGGCTCAGAAAATGCAGTAGGCTCCTCAAGCAGGACCCTCCAGGGCCCAACATTTCAATCCCACCCCTTCTCACCCTTACCAAGGAGGCAGAAGAAAAAAATAAAATTATCTTCAAATTATTTCAAGACTATGATAAGGCCTTCCATTGAATCTCAAGTTCCTTTCCTTTTTACTTATTCAGTTCCTTCAGGTAACTCTGGGATGGTAGATAACATCTTGAGCCCAGGAGAAGCTGGTTCTAGAAGGAAAAGTGATCAAAGTTCTAGTCTTTTCAATACTCCTTTAGTGTTAATTGCTATTTCAACAATAAATCCAGAGATTTCTTTTATAGATGAATCAATTGATCCTGACATTTATGAGACTTTTGAAAATTACTCTATATCTCTTCTGAGAAATGCTCCTGATGTAGCAACTATTAATAATCAATTTTTGAGAGACATCTTCACAAAACAAAATCAGATAATGAATACCTTAAAATTGACTTAAAAATTTAATAGCTTGTTAGCTGAAAAAGGTTACCAAGCATTTCAAGGTGAGTTGAATAGGGTATCTGATGAATTGTTTAGGTAAAAAGTAAATTATGAAAAGAAATTTGCTTTATGGTAAAGTATAAGGAATAATCTATCCAAAGTACAAGAGACTAAGTCTATCTGTTTCCAAGAACTAGAAGGTCAGAAATTACATTTGAAAAAATTAAATGACCATTATTCATCTCTGAAAAATAAGAATCAACTATCTTTTGCAACAATCAATGAAACATTAACCAGTATTCCAAGGGTGAAAACTAGGCTAACAAACATTCAGGAACAAATGAATTCATTTTTATTTGACCAAAAATACTCTTTCACTTCTGGGAAGGAAACTGTTGCACAGGCTACTCCACATGTACCTGAGACAAGCTCTTCTAGAGAAGAATTAGTAAAAGAGAGACCTGTAGATAGTTCTGAGTTTCCATCATAAATTTATGATGCACCCTGTTCATCTGCAAATGTGTTAAATAATGAGATCACAGCTCAATTAGAGAAATTTCAACTTCTTCTTACACAAAAAGAAGTAAACCAGAATGAGATTACCTCAAATCAGAAAAATTGGCCCAAACTTGACCAATATCAAAAATTTGATGGTGATTCTTCCTCTGAATAGCAGCAATTCATCTGTAGGATTGATAATATTAAGAATTCTTATAAACTACCAGATGAAGAAATTGTGTCTAATTTAATTTCTTTGTTTTCCAGTGTTACCCTCATGTGGTATGAGTCTGTGCTCTTTGATAATAATTATTACTCTTGGGAGGATTCAAAAAAATTGATTAAAGCATGATTTGGTGGCTCAAAATTTAGGTTAGCCCAGGAAAGGAAGTATGAGAAGTCTAGATATAGCTTATCCTCTACAGAAAAACCTACTGAGTTCCTGATGAAACAAGTAAAAATCTTGAAAGCAATGGATCTAAATATGTATTATAACTCTGGAAGGACAGGATTCTTTATAAATTGCCAATGTCTTTGAGAGAGTTAATTGTTGCAAAAACTGAATTCCCCAGCGAGCCTTCTTCCTTTATTAATAATTGTAATGAAGTTATTTTAAATAACAGGTATGAATCTAGGAAGTTCTTCCCAAGACCTTCAGTGGAGAAACCCTCCAACTACCAACATAAACTTCCTGAAAAATCTAGTAAACCCTCTGACCCTTTTGCACCTAAAAAATATGCAACAAACACTTGCTTTAAATGCAGAAAGACTTGGAAGAAAGGCAATGTTTGTGACAAGAAAATAAACCTTTTTAAACAAACAGAGGAGCCTGCTGATGACACAGTTGCACTAGATGATACTTCAAGTGATTGTGCCAGCAACATTTCTGTTGAGTCTAACTAGGAAATCTTAATTCTGTAGGAAGATATTCAATATTTAAATAATATTTACATTGATAAAAATGATTTTTTCCACAGTTGAAGATGCTGAAATCATAACAAATCTTGAGGACACCTCAATTATTATTACCCCTCTCAAGGCACAAGTCTTAATTAATGGAAATAACATTGAGGTTGTTTTGGATTCTGGAGCTAGAGGAAGTGTTTTATCTGAGAAAGAACTTACTTCAGTTGATCAGGATTATAAATCAAAAATTATGCCTATCACTTCTGAAAATTGGAGAGGTCATGGCTCTGCTTTGACCCCTAATTGGTAAATGCAAAGCAACAGTATTTTTCAAATATAACAATGGCTTTGTAAGAGCTATGTGTGAATTTGTAGTTATAAAAAATGATAACTTAAGCAATTGTTTCATTGTGAAAAATGATATATTAACTAAATATGGCATTAATATTAATCACTCAAACTAATGCTTTACAATGGGGCTGAATGGGAAGAGAAAATTTAAAATTTACTCCTCCAGAAAACTATTGACACCAGGATTGAACACATGTCATTCTGTAGTTCAATATAAAGGAAGATCTACAAAAGAAATCCCTACCCTTCTGTCTGTAATCGACACTGCTTCTTTTGGAGAACAACTTTCTGGTGAGGAAAAATACTCAATCATTCAGTTGATAAAATCATTTCCTATGCCGTTTGCTCTTGGGTCACATGAGTTAGGATTAGTAAAAGAAGAAATGAAGCTTTCATTATCTTGTCCATTAACTTAAATACCACCTAGTTTAAAGAAGAAGCCTTATCCTGATTCTTCCACAAAGAAAAATATAATGAGGACAATATTTCTATACTTTTGAAAATGAATATTATTGAAAAGGTAGTTGAAACACCTAAATATTGTGTTATCTCACCTGTCTTAATTTCTTATGAGAAAGAAAAAGCCAGGCTATGAGGTGATTATAGAGAGTTAAATAATTATACTGTAGATGATATTTATCCTTTACCAAGAATTAGCTCCATCCATGCTACCATACAAGGTGCAAAATATATCAGCTGTCTAGATGGTAAAAAGGGATATTACCAGGTACCTGTTGAGAAGAATTCACAGAATTCTCTAATGATTGCTACTGATATGAGTATATATAGCTATGTTAAGATGCCATTTGGCCCCAAAAATTCCCCTTCAGCTTTTCAGAAAGTTATGGATAACACATTCCATCAAGAAATAATTGAAGGATGGCTAATGGTTCAAATTGATGATATCATCATATTCTCCAAGACATTTGACTACCACCTTAGCCACCTATGTAAAGTGCTCCATAAGATGGATGAGATAAATATGACACTTGCTTTGTAAAAATGTAAATTAGGTTTCCATTACTTGAAAGTGCTTGGTCATGTTTTCTCAGGATTACAGATATGTGTTTACCGGAACAAAGTTACAGCCATACAACAGGTAAAAGCTCCTACTAAAGTCATAGAGCTCCAAAGTTTTTTGGGAATGTGTGGATACTATAGAAAATATAGTAAGAATTATCACGTCATAGAATTAACCCTTACACAATTAAATAGGAAAGACATTGCTTTTGTCTAGAACAGTGAAAGACATGGAGCTTTTGAAACTATGAAACATTTTTTGATGTCAGCACCAATTCTTGCCTTTCCTTTGCTCAACCATTTGTTTTGTACACTGATCCAAGTTTTATTAGCCTTGTGCTTCTCTCCACCAAAAGCAAGTTATGAATGACAAAGTATCAGAAGTAGTAATTTGTTATTTTTTAAGAATCTTAAGAAATAGTGAATTTAAATATGGTGCCACTCAACTTGAGTGTTTGGCAGTTTTTTTGGCTCTGGAGAGACTACATTACTATCTGGATGACCAGAAATTTGAACTTGTTACTTACTTCAGTGCAGTAAAGTCCCTCTTAAACTTAAAAACACCTAACAGACACATTTTATGATGGCAGTTGGCTGTTCAGGAATACAGATTAAGGATAAAAATAATTCATAGGGCTGGTATTGTTCACTCAAATGTGGATATGTTATCAAGGTTACCTTTTCCAAATGATGAATTTAATCCTGAATATGATCCTGAGGATGAAATAGTTCACATTCATGGGATATATGTGGTTGATATAGAGGAAGAGCTATTAAAGCTTATTCAGATTCATATGATAAAGACACTGACTTAAAAAAGCTGTGTACTATATTAAATGATCCAAAGAATGCTTTGATACAAGCATCAATTAAAACCCTCCCACCAAAGTACCAGATTTTTTCGAAAAAGTAAATTTTCAATTGATTAAGGCTACCTCTATTATAGAAGAAAGTTGAGTAATGTTATTTTTATTCCTCCTTCTATGAAAGAAATCATTTCAGCATAGGTATCTCCAGCACTGAGTAATTCTTATTTTTAAAATAAGATAACCTTAAATACATTAAGCTTATATCTTAAAGATAAGGTTAAAACACTTATATATATGTTTATAATACATATATATATAATTATTACTCTATTATATATATTATAGTAGTTTAAATAGCTTATCCATAGCCCAATAATTCTTATAAAGGTGTTAATGGAGTCGTAATATATTTATCTTAAGTGATATTAAGTAATTATTGACATACATAAGCTTATATGTATACATAAATCTCATATTCAGTGAAATATGCAGTATATTATGTATATTTAGGTCCATAAGTGGGTTTTAGCCTCTTAATAGCCTATAAACTTTGTTTTTCTGCTTATTTTAGGTCATATGGACATACTCAGTGGATTCACAACGCCTACAGAAGCATATACATCTATTTCATGTACATGTACTCAGTTTTGACAACTTAATCTGTTTCCTTGGATGGATATTCATGGATTTATGGGTTGGGAGGTCATTTCTGGGTTAATATGGATGCTTGGGGATGTTATTGGGGGCTTGGAAATTTAATTTTTTTCTTTATATGCTTTGGGTTTCATTTTATTCCTTTTGGATTTGTCATTTTACCTGTTTCTTTATGGTATCCACTTTTATCTGGATTTTCTATTTATGGTCTGGGTTTTTGTTATGATTAATTGTGATGGAGGGTCCTTACTGGTGGTCTGGGTGTTTAAACTTCTTGAATTGGAAGCCATTGGGAGGTGATGGGCCCTCAAAGTGCTGTAATTGCCGGGGATAGCAGCGACATCATCTGGATTGAAGGTCTGTGCACTCCAGTGGATTTTGGTATAAGTAAGGGAGGATTTTGACAGTTATTAGACATCACTTACTTACTACAATTGAATTAAACATTTAAAAACAATTATTATCATTTAGAAATATATTATAAAGCCTTTATAAATTGATATTATCACTATATAAGCTATAACTATATTCTATTTATCTATTTTCCACCACAAGCACGCATTTAATTCCAAGTATTGTGAGTTTTATTTGAGTATAACGATTTTATTAGTCTTCCCCTGAGGTTTAATCACTAAATAATTTATCAATAAGTAGTAGGACCATTATTAAATACTATTAAATCATACTTATATACTAGATAAAACTGACAATTGGGGGTCTTTCCTTAGTTTTTACTTATTATTTAGTATAAGCCTTGGGACGTGATTTTTACTTTAGTATAGCTCAAAAAAACCAAATATTTGGGTCTGCTGCACATTAGTGCGTCATCATAATTCAGTGATTGCGGAAAAGAACCCTTATAATAATTTTACTAATTTTTTATAATAAAAATTAGGTATTTACAGTAGTAACTGTACCCAATATAAACCCAATTTCACTTGGTATTTGGTCACCTATATAACACCCAATTAAATTGGTATTTGGTTAAAGCTTGGTAAGCTATTTATTCACCCTTATAAAGGTCTAATTAAACTTATTATTTTATTTTTAACAGATTTTTTCAAATTTTATTACATTTTATTTAAATAAAGAATTTACCTGTTTCTTTATGGTATCCGCTTTTATCTGGATTTTCTATTTATGGTATGGGTCTGTATTATCATTAATTGTGATGGAGGGTCCTTACTGGAGGTCTGGGTGTTGAATCTGCTTTAAGTGGACGCCATGGGGAGGTGATGGGCCCTCAAAGTTCTGTAATTGCCGGGGATAGCAGTGACATCATCTGGATTGAAGGTCTGTGCACTCCAGTGGATTTTTGTCAAGGTCGGCTTTTACGTCTAGAGGGTTTTCAAGGTAGTTCAAGGATGGCAACAGTGGATTTAAAGGACTCAAGATAATGTATGTATTTCTCTTATAGTTTTAAAGATTTAATACTCAATGATAAGAGGTAAGGGTTTAGTTAATATTATAATTATTGGGTTTAGAACTACAAGATTGTAAGTACTAAAGATAGTAATAAATGTTTAATGGTAGTATTGGTTTGTAATAATGTAAGTAAAAAGGATTGTTTTGAAAAGTAAAAAAAGACAGTGCCTTTATAGGCAAAGATGTGAGAAATAAAGACATGGATTTAACACCACCTGATACAAGGGTGTGGGGAAAATAAACTAAATAAAGAGTGTATATGAAATAAAAAATATACTAAATAGTGCGTTAATAAAAGATATCATTAAATTTGAAATAAAAATTTAAATCCCTTGGTTTGTCACATTTAGTTCAAAAACATTTGATTTAAAATGTTGATTCAACAAAATTTAAATAAAGGAATTTAAAAAGTTTTTTTCTCTTTATATTTTTATATTTTTAATACCATTTTTATTCCCTCTCATCTGTATTATTGAGCACAGTGTTAGGAAAAAAAATGTCTGTGACAGTTACTTATTTTTATTAATTATTTACATTACTTATTGCACTTAGCTAGTTAGTTTTAAGTAATACATAAGTAGTTTGTAAATAATTAATTATTAATAAGGATTAAAAGGCGTGGCTTCATCTCAGTAAGATAATTAATTATTTTACTGGATAAGTCTAGTAGCCTGGCTGACAATTTTGGTATAATTAAGGGAGGATTTTGACAGTTATTAGACATCATTCACTTACTACAATTCAAATAAACCTTACAACACAATTATTAGCATTTAGAAATATACTATAAAGCCATTATAAATTGATATTATCATTATATAAGCTATAACTATATTATATTCATCTATTTTCCACCACTAGCACGCATTTAAATTTAAGTGTTGTGAGTTTTATTTGAGTATAACTATTTTATTATTCTTCCCCTGAGGTTTAATCACTAAATCATTTATTAATAAGTAGTAGGACCATAAATAAATACTATTATATCATACTTAAATACTAGATACACTGAAAATAGTTAATATTATTGATGTAAAATCTGTGCAGAGAATTGAGGAGGACTTGAGCAAATTAGGTTTTGATGTAGATACACATGACTTATCTTTTGTCAATAATAACAGTACTATTTATAATAATAATACAGTTAATCGTCAGTTGCCACCACTAACTAGTGAGATGAGAAGTTCACAAGATAGTGATAGAATTGAGAAGGAAGACATGGAATATTTTAACAATAATCCAACTGTCCATAGAATTGTTTCAGCATTGTGGAATAGAATGACTGATTGTGAGGAACAGAAAGTTAAGCTCACAATTGATACAATCTCATCCTTAACATTGAACATTTCTCAACTGGCAACACAAAATAAAGAATTAGATAATCAAAATCTTTCTCTAACTCTCAATTATGATTCATTGAGTAATAAATATAGTGAACTTTCAAACAAATTCTGTAAGTTGGAAAACTTGTATGAAACACATTTATTGAAAACTGAATCAAGAACTAAGTTATCTTTTGCCCAGACAAATCAAAGTGTCTCTGATCTGCTACAAAGATTTACTAAAGTTGAGATTGAAACTGCCAATCTACTAATGAACAAGGATAATCATAAGTATACTCAGTATAATAATAATCCTTTCATTGGCAAAAGTGAATCTCATTCATTCCCTATACCACCACAACTAAAACCATTTGGTGGTAGTGTCAAATCTGAAAATGTAAGTCACAAATCTGTACAGGAGGAAATACAAGACCATTTATCAATAGTAAGCGAGTTGTTGAATTTACCTAAGATTAGTGAGATAAGATCCAATCAGAAAAACTGGCCTAAGATAGATCAGTACCCAACTTATGATGGGGAAGCCAGCTCTGATTGGCAACATTTTATTCAAAGAATTGATAAGTTGAAATTCTCATATAGGTTACTAGATGAAGAAATAACATCAAAATTAATTTCTTTATTTAAAGATGTTGCTTTATTATGGTTTGCAACTGTTTTGAATGAGGGTAAATATTACTCTTGGGCTGAATGGAAAGAACTACTTGAAAAATAATTTGGAGGTTCTAAATTCAGACTCACTTAGAGGAAACTTTATGAGAAAACCAGGTACAATCTGTTGAATGGTGACAAACCTATGGTATTTTTAATAAATTTAAATAAAATATTAAAAGTCATTGAGGCTAACATGGATTTTAACTTTTTCAGAGACATTGTTGTAGCTATAACAATTAATGTTACTGAATACTCTGACTTTATTAATATTTGTAATGAAATATTGTTAAAACATAAGTATGAAGCAAGGTATTCCACTTATAAAAAAATGTTTAACCTGTGAAAAATCAGAATTCAAAAACACTTCAGGAGAAGCAGAAAAAACCTACTACACCTGTAGTACCAAAAAAGTATGAGACAAAAATTGTTATAAGTGTAACAAACCTTGGGTTAAAGGTCACAAATGTGAGGAAAACATAAATATTGTTGAAAATCAACATGAATCTGAAAATGAGGTAGAAAACAGTAATGATTCAAGTTATTATGACAGTAATATCTCATATAGTGAATAAAATGAAGTCTGTATTCTGGAAGATGATTTGTTCATTATTGAAGCTCCAATATTAAGTATGGACTCAAATGAATCTTAAATGAATTTTGAGGATGCTGAAATCATTAAATATATACAAGCTGACAACTTAAGAATGACACCTATCACGGTTCCAGCTATCATTTCTGGTGAAAATGTTAATATAGTATTGGACACAGGAGCTTCTGGTTCTGTTGTTTCTACTAATAGATTACCAAAAATTGATAGTGAATATAAGCTTAAGCTTGAACCACTTCAAATTAAAAATTGGAGAGGTTTTAGATCAGTACTACACCCCATTGGTAGATACAAAGCTGCTGTTTTCTTTAAACATCAACATGGTAATGTAAGAGTAACTTGTGACTTTGTAGTAATGGATAATACTAACTGTGGTAACTTTTTTATCATTGGAAATGATATTCTGACTAAGTTTGGTGTTAAATTAGACCCTGCTAATAACAATTTTACAATTGGCATGAATGGTAAAAGAAAATTTAAAATAAATTCTTTTAAGACAGTCTTACATATTGAGTCAGTAACAAATATTCTGTGCAAAGGAAGAGAATCCAATGAGATGGAACTTCTGGAAACTGAAATTTCTAAAGCATAATTTGGCACTCAGATAAGTGAAGCTGAAAAAAATAATATTTTGGACTTAATTAAAGCATTTCCAATGGCTTTTGCACATGGTACAAATGAACTTGGCCTTGTAAAAGATCATGAGATGAAAATTAGTTTAATCTGTGATATGAATAATATTCCTGCTAGTCTTAAAAAGAAACCATACCCTGCTTCACCAATGAAGTGGAAAAACACAGAGGATAATAATAAGATGTTATTAAAAATTAAAATTCTTGAAAAGGTTGAAACTATACCAAAATATTGTGTAATATCACCAGCTCTAATTTCTTATGAAAAAGATAAAGCAATACTGTGCAGTGATTATGGAGCATTTAATACATTTACAGTAGATGATATTTATCCCTTGCCAAGGATTGCCTCTATACATGCTACCCTTAAAGGTGCTAAGTATATAAGTTGCTTAGATGGAAATAAAGGGTACCACCAAATTCCTGTTGAAAAGAATTCACAGAACTTTTTGTTGATAACAACACACATGGGAATTTATAAATATTTCAGAATGCCATTTGGACCAAAAAATGCTACATCAGTATTTCAGAAGTTGATGGATATAACATTCCATAATGAAATGATTGAGGGATGGTTAATGATATACATTGATGACATCATCGTGTTCTCTAATACATATGATGAAAACTTAATCCATTTTAAAAGGTATTTCAGAAAATGGATGAAATAAAAATGACCCTTGCATTGAAAAAAAGTCAATTTGGGTTTGAGTCTTTAAAAGTGCTTGGTCTTATTGTATCTGGCTTACAAATATGTGCAGACCAAAATAAGGTGGCTGCAATCAAGAATATTGGAATTCCTCAAAATGTAAAGGATGTACAATCTTTTCTTGGTATGTGTGGTTATTATAGACAATATATAAAAACTACCAATTAATCGCTGCACCATTGACCACACTGATACAGAAATCAGAAGCTTTCATTTGGAATAATGAAAGACAACAGGCTTTTGATAAGTTAAAATAATGTTTTTTGACAGCTCCTATCTTGGGATTACCAGATTTCCAATTGCCTTTTGTATTATATACAGATTCAAGTTTTATTGGTCTGGGTGCTGCTTTGCATCAAAAACAACTTATTGAAGGAAACATGTCAGAAGTAGTGATTTGCTATATTTCACGCACTCTAAGAATTAGTGAATTGAAATATGGTTCTACTCAACTTAAATTTTTGGCAGTAGTATGGGCTCTTGAGAAGCTACATTATTACCTTGAAGACCAAAAATTTGAGTTAACAACTGACTGTAGTGCAGTTAAGTCACTCTTAAACATGAAAACTCCTAATAGACACATGTATAAATGGCAATTAGCTGTACAAGAATACAGAGGACGGATGACTATTACACATAGAGCAGGAACCTTACACTCTAATGTAGATTTGTTATCAGAGTACCTCTGCCTAATAATGATGATAATTCTACTTATGTTCCTGAGTCAGAGATTATTAACATTTATGGCATTTATATAGTAGATCTTGAGGATGAATTTATGCAATCAATTCTTGACATGTATGCTTTGGATGCTGACTTGAGTAAACTCAATACAGTATTAAATGATCTGTCTAATGCTTCAATGAATTATTTAATAAAAACATTTCCGAATAAGTATAAAGAGGCATTAAAAATAGGAAACTTTTCTATTGAGGATGGTTTTATATATTACAGGAAAAAATTAAATAATGTAATTGTAATTTCCCCTTCAATGAAGGAGTTAATGTTATGTATATGTCATGATGATATCTTAGCAGGTCAATTTGACTACCATAAAACATTAACCAGAGTAAAAAACACAGCTCGGTGGATTAACATGCCTGAGGATGTTCAAAAATATGTTGAGACATGTGATTCTTGTCAAAAATCTAAAAGATTAACAGGCAAAAGAGCTGGTTTATTACAAAAAATTGAGCAAACAAAAGCTCCATGGGAAATAATTAACATGGACTTTGTAACAGGTTTGCCAATAGCAGGGCATAAGAGTTTTAACTCCTGCTGGGTAATTGTAGATAAATTTACAAAGATGTTTAAATTTATTCCAACCCACAAAGAGGTTTCTTCAAAAGACTTAGCTTTTTCATGGTGGACACAAATGTTAAATATAGCTGGTTTTCCCAAAGCAATACTCTCAGACAGAGATCTTAAATTTACTTCTGAGTTCTGGACATCACTTATGGATGTTTCAGGGTGTCAATTAAAACTTTATACAGCACACCATCCACAAACTGATGGGCTAGCAGAAAGAATGATACAAACCTTAGAGGATATGATAAGAATATATTGTGCTTTTGGTCTTAACTTTAAAGACAATGACAAATTCACACATGATTGGGTAACCTTTATCCCAAGCTTAGAATTTGCATACAATAGTACAGTACATTCTGTGACTGGCAAAAAGCCATTTGAGTTATGGTTGGGTTATGTACCTATAACCCCTTCTAAAACTCTTAATAAATTACCTAGATTAGATATCCATCCAGGTACTAAGTCTTTTCTTCACATGCATGAATAATGCAGAAAACATGCTCATGAATGTATAAATAAGGCGTTTGAGTATGAGAAGAAAAGATGGGATAAAACCCATAAAGAAAAAATGTTCAAAGAGGGTGATGAGTCCTTATTTCTACACTGCATTTCAATTTAAATGGTAATGTTAAATTGAAGGATCCATTCATTGGACCATTTGTAGTTAAAAATATGGTTGGTAACAATGCTATTGGGGTTATTCTATATGCACCATATGATAGAAAACATCCAGTATTTCCTAATTCTCTTATAAAACCATACCATTTTAATGATACTGCTATACTTCAAAGAAGATCAGGAAGGCATAAACAGCAACCTGAAGAAATAGTTAAAAATGCAGAAATTGAAAAGATACTTAAAAAGAGACACCTTACTAAAGAAAGGGAGTTTAGTATCTATTAAGATTTAAAAATAAATCAAGTGAATATGACCAGTGTATTCCAGAAAATGAAATCTCTGATCTCAAAAGTCTCTTGAAAAATTTAAATCAATATAATACTGTTTAATTCAGTATATGTATCATAGAGATTTTAAAAATTATTTTTCTATTCACTCCTTACTTTTAATTAAAATGTCTTAACATTTTTTTAATTGTTTTTTTTGGGTGAGGGAGTGTCAGCCTAGGCATCTCCAGTACTTAGTATTTCTTATTTTTAAAATAAGATAACCTTAAATACATTAAGCTTATATCTTAAAAATAAGGTTAAAACACTTATATATATGTTTATAATACATATATATATAATTATTACTCTATTATATATTTTATAGTAGTTTAAATAGCTTATCCATAGCCCAATAATCCTTATTAAGGTGTTAATGGAGTCATAATATATTTATCTTAAGTGATATTAAGTAATTATTGACATACATAAGCTTATATGTATACATAAATCTCATATTTAGTGAAATATGCAGTATATTATGTATATTTAGGTCTATAAGTGGGTTTTAGCCTCTTAATAGCCTATAAACTTTGTTTTTCTGCTTATTTTAGGTCATATGGACATATTCAGTGGATTCACAACGCCTACAGAAGCATATACATCTATTTCAGGTGCATGTACTCAGTTTGGACAACTTAATCTGTTTCCTTGGATGGATATTCACAGATTTATGGGCTAGGAGGTCATCGCTAGGTTAATATGGATGCTTGGGGATGTTATTGGGGGCTTGGAAATTTAATTTTTTTCCTTAAAATGCTTTGGGTTTCATTTTATTCCTTTTGGATTATTTATTTTACCTGTTTCTTTATGGTATCCGCTTTTATCTGAATTTTCTATTTATGGTCTGGGTCTGTGTTATCATTAATTGTGATGGAGGGTCCTTACTGGAGGTCTGGGTGTTGAATATTCTTGAAGTGGACGCCATGGGGAGGTGATTGGCCCTCACAGTGCTGTAATTTCCGGGGATAGCAGTGACATCATCTGGATTGAAGGTCTGTGCACTCCAGTGGATTTTGGTATAAGTAAGAGAGGATTTTGAAGGTTATTAGACATCACTTACTCACTAAAATTCAATTTAATATTTAAAAACAATTATTATCATTTAGAAATATATTATAAAGCCTTTATAAATTGATATTATCATTATATAAGCTATAACTATATTCTATTTATCTATTTTCCACCACTAGCACACATTTAAATCCAAGTATTGTGAGTTTTATTTGAGTATAATTATTTTATTAGTCTTTCCCTGAGGTTTAATCACTAAATCGTTTGTCAATAAGTAGTAGGACCATTAATAAATACTATTAAATCATACTTATATACTAGATAAAACTGACAAATCATCTTGAAAATTTGTATTGATGAAATATTAGCAGGACATTTTGATCTTAAAAAAGTATTAATTAGAATTAAGAACACTACTTGGCGTGCTAATATGTCTTAAGACACCAAATTATATGTTGAATCTGATTATTCTTGCAAGAAATAAAAAAGATTAAATGGGAAAAGAGCTAGATTAATGCAACATATTGAGTCTCCTGATGCACCGTGGAAAATTATAGAAATGGACTTTGTAACAGGATTACCCATTTCTGGGTAAGACAGTTATAACTCTTGTTGGTTTAATGTGGACAAATTTACAAAAATATTCAAATTCATCCCTACTCGCAAGGATTTATCTACTAAAGAATAAGCCTTATTTTGGTGGTCTCATATGCGTAATTTTTCTGGTTTTCCTAAAGCCATAATCTCTGACAGAGACCCTAAATTTACTTCTGAATTTTGGATGTCTCTGATGGATGTTTGTGGTTGTTATCTGAAGCTTTATACTGCCCATCACCCCCAGAATGATGGATTAGATGAGAGAATGATTTAGAATTTAGAGGACATGATAAGAAGGTATTGTGCCTTTGGCCTTGAGTACAAAGACAATGACAGGTTCACTCATGATTGTGTCTCCTTACTTCCTGGTTTGGAATTTTCTTATAATATCAATTTTCATTCTGTTACTCAGAGAAAGCCTTTTGAGCTCTGGCTTGGATATGTTCCAAAGACTCCTTCACGAATTCTCAATAATAAAATACCTAAATTTGATTTAAAACCTGGTGTAAAATTGTTTCTTCAAATGCAACAACTTGGAAGAAGTCATGATCAAAAATTTATTGAAAATTCTTTTGAGTATGAGAAGAAGAGGTGGGACAAATCCCATACAGAATACACCTTTAAGAAGGGTGATGAAGTACTGATTTCTACAGTCCACTTCAATTTCCAAAGTAAAAACAAATTATAAGACTCATTTTTAGGTCCATTTGTTTTCAGATGAATGGTTGTTGATAATGCAGTTGAAGCTATCCTATATTCTCAATATGACAGGAAACGTCCTGTTTTTCCAATTTCTCTTTTGAAATCTTACACATCCAATAGTGATTTATTTCAGAAATGGAGGGGAAGACCAAAGAAAACCCCTAATGAAATCACTGAAACAGCAGAAATTGATAAAATTCTAAATTACAGAATTGTCACTGCTGAAAAAGGTACTTATTACTTATTGAGATCAAAGAATAAATCTTCTGAATATGATTCTTGGATTCCTGGGAAAGAGATGTCTAATTTTCCTGCTCTACTAAAGAAAGATAAAAAGAAAAAATCTTAGCATTTATTATTATTACTATTTTAGAGTGAGGGGGTGTCAGCCAGGCTACTAGACTTACACAGTAAATAATTAATTATTTACTAGAGTAGAGATATGCCATTACCTCTCATTTAATTAGTAATACTGTCAGTATATTCTAGTATATAAGTATGATAAAATAGTGTTTATTTATGGTCCTACTACTTATTGATAAATTATTTAGTGATTAAACCTCAGGGGAAGAGTAATAAATAGTTATACTCAAATAAGACTCACAATACTTGAATTTAAATGCGTGCTAGTGGTGGAAAATAGATGAATAAAATATAGTTATAGCTTATATAAAGATAAGATCAATTTATAATAGCTTTATAATATATTTCTAAATGCTAATAATTGTATAATAGTGTTTGTTTGAATTGTAGTAATTGAATGATGATAAATAACCGTCAAAATCCCTTCTTACTTATACCCAAATCCACTGGAGTGCACAGACCTTCAATCCAGATGATGTCACTGCTATCCCCAGAAATTACAGCACTGTGAGGGCCCATCACCTCCCCATGGCGTCCACTTCAAGAAGATTTAACACCCAGACCTCCAGTAAGGACCCTCCATCACTATTAATGATAACACAGATCTATACCACAAATAGAAAATCCAGATAAAAGCGGATACCATAAAGAAACAGGTAAAATAAACAATCAAAAAGAGATTTAATGAAACCAAAAGCATATAAAGGAAGGAAATAAAATGTCCAAGCCCCCAATAATATCTTCAAGCATCCACATTAACCCAGAAATGTCCTTCCAACCCATAAATCCGTGAATAACCATCCAAGGAAGTAATTTAAGTTGTCCAAACTGGGTGTATGCGCCTGATATAGGTGTCTATGCTTATGTAGGCGTTGTGAGTCCACCGATTTCGTCCATATGACCTAAAATATGCAGAAAAACAAAGGTTATAGGCTATTAAGGGGCTAAAACCCACTTATATACCTAAATATACATAATATACTGCATATTTCACTGAATATGAGATTTATGTATACATATAAGCTTATGTATGTCAATAATTACTTCATCTCACTTAAGATGAGTATATTCTGACTCCATTAAAACCTGAATAAGTATTATTAGGCTATGGATAAGCTATTTAAACTACTAAAATTTATATAATAGAATAATAATTATATATATATATAATAGAATAATAATTATATATATATATAATACAATAATCTATATTATTATTTTAACCTTATTTTTAAGATATAAGCTTAATTTACTTAAGGTTATCTTATTTTAAGCATAAGAAATACTCATTCCTAGGGATATCTAGGGTGACACTTCCTCACCCCTTAAAAAAACAATAAAAAAAATGTTAAGACATTTTAATTAAAATTAAGGAGTGAAAATAGAAAAAATTAAAATATTTTTTATAATACATATACTAAATAAACAGTATTATTTAGATTTAAATTTTTTCAAGAGATTCTTAAGATTAGAGATTTCATTTTTTGGAATCCACTGGTCATATTCACTTGATTTATTTATAAATCTTAATAGATACTCAACTCCCTTTTCTTTAGTAAGGTGTCTCTTTTTAAGTATCTTTCAATTTCTGCCTTTTCAACTATTTCTTCAGGTTGCTTTTTATGCCTTCCTGATCTTCTTGGAAATAAAGCAGTATCATTAGAATGGTATGGTTTTATAAGAGAAATAGGAAATACTGGATGTTTGCTATCATATGGTGCATATAGAATAACCTCAACAGCATTATTACCAACCATCTTTTTAACTACAAATGGTCCAATAAATGGATCCTTCAATTTAACATTACCATTTAAATTGAAATGTAGTGTTGAAATAAGGACTTCATTACCCTCTTTGAACATTTGTTCTTTATGGGCTTTATCCCATCTTTTCTTTTCATACTCAAATGCCTTATTTATACATTCTTGAGCATGTTCTCTACATAATTCTTGCATCTGAAGAAAAGATTTAGTACCTTGATGGATATTCAATCTAGGTAACTTATTAAGAGTTTTAGCAGGGGTATTAGGTACATAAACCAACCATAACTCAAATGGCTTCTTGCCAGTGACAGAATGTACTGTACTATTGTATGCAAATTCTAAATCTGGGATAAGGGTTACCCAATCATGCGTGAATTTGTCATTGTCTTTAAAATTAAGACCAATAGCACAGTATCTTCTTATCATATCTTCTAAAGTTTGTATCATTCTTTCTTCCAGCCCATCAGTTTGTGGATGGTGTGCTGTAGAAAGTTTTAATTGACACCCTGAAACATCCATAGGTGATGTCCAGAACTCAGAAGTAAATTTAGGATCTCTGTCAGAAACTATTGCTTTGGGGAAACCTGCTATATTTAACATTTTTGTTGACCATAAAAAATCTAAGTCCTTTGCAGAAACCTCTTTGTGGGTAGGAATAAATTTACACATCTTTGTAAATCTATCTACAATTACCCAGAAGGAGTTATAACTCTTATGCCCTGCTATTGGCAAACCTGTTACAAATTCCATGTTAATAATTTCTCATGGAGCTTTTGGTTGCTCAATTTGTTGTAATAAACCAGCTCTTTTGCCTGTTAATATTTTAGATTTTTGACAAGAATCACATGTTTCAACATATTTCTGAACATCCTCAGACATGTTAATCCACCGAGCTGTGTTTTTTACTCTGGTTAATGTTTTATGGTAGTCAAAATGACCTGCTAATATATCATCATGACATATACTTAACATTAACTCCTTCATTGAAGGGGGAATCACAATTACATTAGTTAATTTTTTCCTGTAATATATAAAACCATCCTCAATAGAAAATTTTCCTTTTTCTAATGCCTCTTTATACTTATTAGGTAATGTTTTTATTAAAACATTCATTGAAGTATTACATGGATCATTTAATATTGTTGTGAGTTTACTCAAGTCAGGATCTGAGTAATAATTATCAAGAAATTATTGCATAAATTCATCCTCAAGATCTACAATATAAATGCCATAAATGTTAATAATCTCTCACTCAGGAACATAAGCAGGATTATCATCATTATTAGGCAGAGGTACTCTAGATAACAGATCTTCATTAGAGTGCAAGGTTCCTGCTCTATGTGTAATAGTCATCCGTCCTCTGCATTCTTGTACAGCTAATTGCCATCTAAACATGTGTCTATTAGGAGTTTTCATGTTTAAGAGTGACTTAACTGCACTACAGTCAGTTATTAACTCAAATTTTTGGTCTTCAAGGTAATAATGTAGCTTCTCAAGAGCCCATACTACTGCCAAACATTCAGTTTGAGTAGCACCATATTTCAATTCACTACTTCTCAGAGTACGTGAAATATAGCAGATTACTACTTCTGACATTTTTCCTTCAATAGGTTGTTTTTGATGCAAAGCAGCACCCAGACCAATAAAACTTGCATCTGTATATAATACAAAAGTTAATTGGAAATATGGTAATCCCAAGATAGGAGCTGTCATTAAACATTCTTTCAACTTATCAAAAGCCTGTTGTCTTTCATTATTCCAAATGAAAGCGTCTGATTTCTTTATCAGTGTGGTCAATGGTGCAGCAATTGATTGGTAGTTTTTATATATTGTCTATAATAACCACACATACCAAGAAAAGATTGTACATCCTTTACATTTTGAGGTATTCCAATAGTCTTGATTGCAGCCACCTTATTTTGGTTTGCACATATTTGTAAGCCAGATACAATAAGACCAAGCACTTTTAAAGACTCAAACCCAAATTGACTTTTTTTCAATGCAAGTGTCATTTTTATTTCATCCATTTTCTGAAATACCTTCTTTAAATGGACTAAGTGTTCATCATAAGTTTTAGAGAACACGATGATGTCATCAATGTATACCATTAACCATCCTTCAATCATTTCATTATGGAATGTTATATCCATTAACTTCTGAAATACTGATGGAGCATTTTTTGGTCCAAATGGCATTCTGACATATTTATAAATTCCCATGTGTGTTGTTATAAACAAAAAGTTCTGTAAATGCTTTTCAACAGGAATTCGGTGGTACCCTTTATTTCCATCTAGGCAGCTTATATATTTAGCATCTTTAAGGGTAGCATGTATAGAGGCAATCCTTGGCAAGGGATAAATATCATCTACTGTAAATGTATTTAATGCTCTATAATCCCTGCACAGTCTTGCTTTATCTTGCTCATAAGAAATTAGCACTGGTGATATTACACAATATTTTGTTGTAGTTTCAACCCTCTCAAGAATGTTCATATTCAATAACATCTTAATATTATCCTCTATGTCTTTCCTCTTCATTGGTGAAGTAGAATATGGTTTCTTTTTAAGACTAGCAGGAATATTATACATATCACAGGTTAAACTAATTTTCACTTCATGATCTTTTACAAGGCCAAGTTCATTGGTACCATGTGCAAAAGCTATTGGAAATGCTTTAATTAATTCCAAAATATTATTTTTCTCAGCTTTACTTATCTGAGTGCCAAACGATGCTTTTGAAATTTCTGTTTCCAGAAATTCCATTTCATTGGATTCTCTTCCTTTACACGGGGAATTTGTTACTGACTCAATGTGTAAGACTGTGTTAAAACAATTTTTTTTAAATTTCTTTTTACCATTCATGCCAATTGTAAAATTTTTATTAGCAGGGTCTAATTTCACACCAAATTTAGTCAGAATATCATTTCCAATGATAAAACAGTTACTACAGTTAGTATTATCCATCACTACAAAGTCACAAGTTACCCTTACATAACCATGTTGGTGTTTAAAGAAAACAGCAGCTTTGTATTTACTGTTGGGGTGTAGCACTGATCCAAAACCTCTCAAATTTTTATTTTGAAGTGGTTCAAGCTTAGACTTATATTCACTATCAATTTTCTGTAATGTATTAGTGGAAACAACAGAACCAGGAGCTCCTGTATCCAGTACTATATTAACATTTTCACCAGAAATGATAGCTGTAACTGTGATAGGTGTCATTCTAAAGTTATCAGCTTGTATATCCTTAATGATTTCAGCATCCTCAAATTCATTAAAGATTCATTTGAGTCCATATTTAATATTGGATTTTCAAAGATGGACAAATCATCTTCTAACATACAGACTTCATTTTCATCACTATATGAGATATTGCTTTCATAACCACTTGATTCTTTACTTTTTTCAGTTTCAGTTTCAGATTCATGTTGATTTTCAACAATATTTATGTTTTTCTCACATTTGTGACCTTTTATCCAAGGTTTGTTACTTTTTTTAACAAGTATTTGTTTCATACTTTTTAGGAACTACAGGTACAGTAGGTTTTTTCTGCTTCTCCTGAAGTGTTTTTGAATTCTGAATTTTTACAGGTTCAATATTTTGTTTATAAGTGGAATACCTTGATTCATACTTATGGTTTAATATTATTTCATTGAAAATATTAATAAAGTCAGAATATTCAGTAACATTTAATGTTCTAGCTACAACAATGTCTCTGACAGATATAGGTAATTTATATATTATCTTATCTTTCCATAAGTTAAAATCCATATGAGGCTCAATGGCTTTTAATATTTTATTTAAATTCATTAAAGATACTATAGGTTTGTCACCATTCAACGGATTATACATAGTCTTCTCATAAAGTCTCTGCTGAGTAAGCCTGAGTTTAGAACCTCCAAATTGTTTTTCAATAAGGTGTTTCCATTCAGCCCAAGAGTAATCTTTACCCTCACTCAATACAGCTTCAAACCATAATAAAGCAACATCCTTAAATAAAAAAATTAATTTTGATGTTATTTCTTCATCTGGTAACTTATATGAGAATTTCAAGTTGTCAATTCTTTGAATAAAATGCTGCCAATCAGAGCTGGCATCCCCATCATAAGTTGGGTACTGATCTATCTTAGGCCAGTTTTTCTGATTGGATCTTATCTCACTAATCTTAGGTAAATTCAACAACTCATTCACTTTTGATAAATGGTCTTGTATTTCCTCCTGCACGGATTTGTGACTTACATTTTTAGATTTGACACTACCACCAGATGGTTTTAATTGTGGTGATATAGGGAAGGAATGAGATTCACTTTTGCCAATGAAAGGATTATTATTATATTGATTATACTTATGATTATCCTGGTTCATTAGTAGATTGGCAGTTTCAATCTCAATTTTAGTTAATCTTTGTAGCAACTCAGAGACACTTTGATTTTTCTGGGCAAAAGATAACTTTGTTCTTGATTAATTTTTCAATAAATGTGTCTCATATAATTTTTCTAACTCACAGAATTTGTTTGAAAGTTCATTATATTTATTACTCAATGAATCATATTTAAGAGTTAGAGACAAATGTTCTTTCTCTAATTCTTTGTTACATGTTGCTAATTGAGAAATGTTTAATGTCAAGGATGAAATTGTATCACTAGTGAGCTTAACTGTTTGTTCCTCACAATCAGTCATTCTATTCCACAATGCTGAAACAATTCTATGGACAGTTGGATTATTGTTAAAATATTCCATGTCTTCCTTTTCAATTCTCTCACTCTCCTGTGAAATTCTCATCTCACTAGTAGGTGGTGGCAACTGAGGGCTAACTGTATTATCATTATAAATAGTACTGTTATTGTGGACAAAAGACAAGTCAGGTGTATCTACTCTAAAACATAAATTTCTTAAATCCTCCTCTATTTTTTGTACAGATTTAAAATCAATAGAATTACCTATATTGTAATTATCAGTATTATGTTCAATCTGAGAGGGTAATCTACTTACCATGGGATAGATGCCAGTCCTGATTTTTGGCGCTTTTTTCCTTTGTAAGGGTGATCTGAGGAAGTCAGATGAGGTGGTGGATCCCTGTTGCAACTGTGGCTGGTCCATTGTTGATGGAACCAGTCCCATTTCCATTTGTCTACTAGGATTTTCTCCTGGGAGTGAGTTGACCCGCCTGGGGTAGGGGGTTGCTGACTTGGCTGACTGGGATGGCCTCCCTTTAACTCTGCCAATGCCTAATTCATCTGCTAAAACCCTACCTTGCAATTGTTTTTCAATTGCTCTACCTCTTTGAACATGAGTGATTTGGATTCTACCAACTTCAGAACCTGTTTGGCCAGGTGGGACAGTTGATCCTGAAGAGGAGGAGACATCTTTTTTATAGTTATCTTTTTTAAGAGGGCGTCCTTTTCCTCTATACTCATGCTTTCTGCTTGGCGGTATTGTTGACCCTCCATGGTGATGTCCTGGAAAGTTTTTGTTAGCTTTAGACCTGGTATTATAAACAGGCTTTTCACTTACACTGTCCTGGGGAGCACTCATATTGTTAAGAATGACATTATTTTATGTCTACAGAAAGGAAAACTCTATGGAATTAGTAGACAAAAGATATTAGCAATGTTATTACTAATAAAAAAGCAATGGAGCTTACCCTGAATTTATATCTTTATTTATTTAAATAAATTATAAGAAAAATTTGAAAAAATCTGTTAAAAATATAATAATAAGTTCAACTAGACCTTTAGAAGGGTTAATAAGTAGCTTACCAAGCTTTAACCAAATACCAATTTAATTGGGTGTTATATTGGTTTCCAAATACCAAGTGAAATTGGGTTTATATTGGGTACAGTTACTACTGTAAATACCTAATTTTTATGATAAAAAATTAGTACAATTATTATAAGGGTTATTTTCCGCAATCAATGAGTTATAATGACCCACTAATATGCAGCAGACCCAAATATTTGGTTATTTTGAGCTGTACTAAGGTAAAAATCAAGTCCCAAGGCTTATAAATACTAAATAATAAGTAAAATATAAGGAAAGACCCCCAATTGTCAGTATAGTCTAGTATATAAGTATGATATAATAGTGTTTATTTATGGTACTACTACTTATTGATAAATGATTTAGTGATTAAACCTCAGGGGAAGACTAATAAAATAGTTATACTCAAATAAAACTCACAATACTTGGATTTAAATGTGTGCTAGTGGTGGAAAATAGATGAATAAAATATAGTTATAGCTTATATAAAGATAAGATCAATTTATAATGGCTTTATAATATATTTCTAAATGCTAATAATTGTATAATAGTGTTTGTTTGAATTGTAGTAATTGAATGATGATAAATAACCGTCAAAATCCCTTCTTACTTATACCCAAATCCACTGGAGTGCACAGACCTTCAATCCAGATGATGTCACTGCTATCCCAGGTAATTACAGCACTGTGAGGGCCCATCACCTCCCCATGGCGTCCACTTCAAGCAGATTCAACACCCAGACCCCCAGTAAGGACCCTCCATCACTATTAATGATAACACAGATCTATACCACAAATAGAAAATCCAGATAAAAGCGGATACCATAAAGAAACAGGTAAAATAAACAATCAAAAAGAGATTTAATGAAACCAAAAGCATATAAAGGAAACAAATAAAATTTCCAAGCCCCCAATAATATCTTCAAGCATCCACATTAACCCAGAAATGTCCTTCCAACCCATAAATCCGTGAATAACCATCCAAGGAAGTAATTTAAGTTGTCCAAACTGGGTGTATGCGCCTGATATAGGTGTCTATGCTTATGTAGGCGTTTTGAGTCCACTGATTTCGTCCATATGACCTAAAATAAGCAGAAAAACAAAGGTTATAGGCTATTAAGGGGCTAAAACCCACTTATATACCTAAATATACATAATATACTGCATATTTCACTGAATATGAGATTTATGTATACATATAAGCTTATGTATGTCAATAATTACTTCATCTCACTTAAGATGAGTATATTCTGACTCCATTAACACCTTAATAAGTATTATTAGGCTATGGATAAGCTATTTAAACTACTAAAATTTATATAATAGAATAATAATTATATATATATATAATATAATAATATATATTATTTTTAACCTTATTTTTAAGATATAAGCTTAATTTACTTAAGGTTATCTTATTTTAAGCATAAGAAATACTCAGTCCTAGGGATATCTAGGCTGAAAAATACCTAGTTTATAAATTAATTATACAATTTTAACTAATTAAATAAGTTAAAATAAGTAAAGATATAATTCTATTGTGCTCTCATTTTTTTTTCTTCTTTGAATGCATTCTCATGACAGCTGAAAATAAAACTAAAAATATTAAATATTAAACTAAATATTTTTATTTTTACTTTGACATTTACAGAAATTTAAAATAAATAAAATAAAATGGACATGTACAGATAAATACTGTATATGGGTGCATTCTTTAAAGAACAACTTTAAATATTTGAATTTTTTATCTGTGAAATTTTTCTTTTTCTGATACTCATGTATTTAGAATTTTGGTTACATAGCTTCTCTCCTTTTACCTATATAAGGCCTCTCAATCTGAATTTTTTCTTTCATTCCATTCTTACTTTACAAATTTATTATATACAAACAAATCACATCCTTTACTAATGTTACTAACTTAGTATTTATATCTGGGTACTTCTAAGCTTTTAAAGTAATAATTATTATAATTTTTTACATTCTATTGAGTATTTAAATATAAAGAAAAAATATGTACTTCTTTTTTAAATCTTGAGTTTTCCTCACCTTTCATTGCCGTTGGACTTCCATAAAATCTTCTAGACCAAAAGTAAACCTTGACAGAAGGAGTCACCTTGAAAAACTGATAATTAGGACAGAAAGATAACCTGGATAGGAAAATAGAGAATGGAGGAAAAGGATAGTGGCAAAAATGTGCCCAAGGACACCAGTAGGCAGTTGGAATTGATGGAATTTTCAGGTCCACCATGACCTAAAACTAGAATAAACTATAGGGATGGGGTCCTCCATGGCCTTATACTAGCAAAATATCAATCATTGGTCCCCCATGACCTCAAACTGACAATTTACTTTCTCTTTGGTCCACCAAGACTTTAAACTGGCAATTCAATCATTATATAGACAATTTATGTGGGTTTTTTCAAAGGGTAGCCCACCAAGGCCATAAACTGGAATTAAATTCAAAATTTGGTTTTCAAGTATTTTAGAAGGAAATTTCAATCTAGAAGGGTTCTCAATATAGTCATTTTTAATTTATCAATGGTTCATCAGTACTCATACTGGTACTCACTCATTTGGACAACTCAGTCATTGATGTAAACAGTGAAACTAACTTTAGGGAATGAAGATTTCATTAAATGGATTTAATAGAATTAAAAAAAGATGGGCATTTTAAAGGTTATTGATGGAGATTCTTAAAAAGCTGAAAATAAAGGTGCCAAGAAATTCTGGTAAAATTATGAATTCTGATAAAATTTAGGAGTAATTTTAAAGGGTTCAAAATTTATTTGAATTTTGTGATGCTTAATCATAGAAGATGGATAGGACTTGGATTTAGTGGGTCTCTTTGGTAGACTATTCAGGTGAAGCTTGGAGGACCTTATGATGAGAATGAAATTGTAGTATTCAGCTCAGGGGGAAACTAATGGGAATGGAATCAAAAGTATTTAGCCCATTAGGGAGGCCCACTCTCTCATGCTGTGAAAGAAAGTAGAGACTCAAAGAGGGGAGTCTGAAGGGATTCAAACCTTGCACTTAGTAGTGGAATTATGACAGTACAAATACAGTTTATTAAAAGTTTATTTCAAATATGACAATTAAAAGACAATTAAAAGAATTAAATCAACAAGACAACAACATTTATCAGCACCCAGAATGAATAAAGTATTAAATTTTAAAGAAGAGAAGACAATTAAAATAAAAAATCTCTTTGAAATCTTTTAACATCAATATCAAAGCTTTGCATTAAAAGATGAAAATATGGTCAAACAATTATGAAAATTTAAAGAATGGGACATTCTTCATTAAAGGGAGGATGTGTCAGTCTAAAGTCTAGTATTGAACTAAGTTTGTTAAAAAAGAGGACTTAAGGGGTTGATTATTGGGATTGGAAAAGCCAATCTAATTTTATAATGGTTTATATTTAAAGGAATGAGTATTTAAAAGGGTTAAAAAGGGTTAATTTTATAAGTCAAGATTAAATGATTAATTAACAGTCAGAAAATGCAAGTATAGTTGTAAACGTTTATGGAAATGAAATTCAGGAGTCTCAAGAACCTTTAAAAAATTTCAGGGAATTTTTAGTATTTTTCTTCTATTTTTAATTATTTTATAAATGGTTTTGGATTATTTTTTCCTTTTCATAATTTACTTATCTTTAATTATTTTTTACTATATGAATAGGGCTGTTCAGACTATAAAAATTGTATTTAATTATAAAAGAGAAGTATCCCTATCATCTGTAATTTTTTTGGATTTTTCATTTGTGGTTTAAGGTTCTAGTTGAGTCCAGAAGTCCAGACAAGCTCTGGGATGCTCTACGTGGGAAAAAGGAAGCATGTCACATACTATGCATATAATTCCTGTAGACTCATAATTAGATGAGGATCTTATACAGACATCTTGACTTACAACAAAATCAATTAACAACAACATCATATATTAACAATCATCATTATTATTTTACATAATAAATTGTAAAATTGTAATACCCTTATAAATATAACAGTTTTACTTAAAATTTTATAACTTTCACTCAGCATCTCATAAATATTAACTTATAGGGTATCAATGTAACAGTATCTAAATCAGGGACATGATTATAACAGCTAAATACAATAAAAATAAAATCTTCATAAAAATATATTATTCAATCATTTAAATATCTTTTCTGAATACAGCTTCACTGTTGTATTTCTTTCCCTCTTTACAAAGAACACAGATTCTACATCTCAATTCTGTTTATAGAAAATATTTTATTGTTCATGTTATTTCAAGTAAAGTTTTTAGTTTAGTAAATTTTGAACTCTTTATTAACTTAAAGGGAAAGGTTTTTCTTTAGTTTCTCCAATTCCCTTGAATTCTGCTTACATCAAGGCAACTGTAAGAGTTTTTCTAAATAGTGGACTATAAATATGTTCTGTTGCACCTATCTTAAGTTGAATACTGTACCATCACTTGAAACTACTTCCTAAACCTATACTATGCCTTCAGCTCTAGCCATGATTTCCTCAATTACATATTATTCTTTTGTCCTATAGTCTAATATGCACTTCTCTCTATCTTCTACTTTCATGGAATGTATATACATATTTCACTAAAAAAATTGAGTGGGGAGAGTCTAATTTTCCTGTGCTCTGAAGACCCCTTTTTTTTGTGCTTTGGTAACCATCCTTCATGGAGACCCCTTTGTTTCACTTGCTGCAAACTGAGACAATTTCTGCATTACTGAAAGATGTGTACCAAACCACTACCAGCTGAATTAAATCCACATTTGAAGAAGCCAAAATTTTCAAGAGACCCTTATGAATTTTCTTTATTCAATAATCCACCTGAATTTTCTGAAACATCAAAAATCACTTTGGAAAGAAATGGTGTTGCAAATTTTGGACCTGAAGATTGGCTCTCAGGTGAAGAGAAGAAGTTTTTTCTGGATGTGATGGTAAAAAAGGAGAAGGCCATTTCATTTGTGGAAGAAGAGATAGGTGTGTTAAATCCATCTTTTTATGAGCCTTACATTATTCCTGTTGTATATCACAAAACTTGGAAGCAAAGGCCAATTCTGATTCCTGCAGCCTTAAAAGAAGACTATATTGAACTCATTAGAGAACGTATTTAAACTGAATTATATGAAAATTCTTCATCAATTTATTCAAGCACATGGCTTGTATTCTTAAAGATAAAACCCCTTAATATGCAGGTATATTTACTGATTATGGTGGAATTAAAGGTCCTTTGACAGATTATGGCAAGGAAATGTTAGATGAGAATCCAGGGATTAGACAATTTATCTTGGAGTATGCTGTTGCTTTGGAAAGGATATTTTTTAGGATTGAAGAAGCTGGGTTTACTATTTATGGTCAAAATTCACTTGTTTTGTGCCAGCTTTGTAAATTCTTTTTTATGTGGTGTATAGATAAGGTAGAATTATTTCAAAAAAAGAAGGTTAATAAAATTCAGTCCTGCCCAAGACCCAAAAATACTACTGAATTTGTAAGACTTTTAAGGGTATGTTTTTATGTTAGAATGTTCAACAAGGACTTTGCTTTATTGGTAAATCCTTTTAGAATATTTACTAGGAAAGATCCTTATTAGGATTAGGATGAAGAGTTTGAAGAATTTCATGTGAAGTTGAAGAAGGTGTCTGGTGAAGATATAGTGTTACAACAGGGTATGAATGTATTGTATTTTTGAGGGTCGAATTAAGATATTCACAGCCAAAATTGAAGCTGTGTGGTGTGAAAAAAATTTTAAAGAAGCTTCAAAATATTTTATGGGGCCAACATTATGGCTTTTGTCAGGCTGTGGTCAAGTATAAAGATGTGAACTAGCTTGAATATTCAGTTGTCTAGAAGATTCTAATGGTCTTATATGAATACTGTAGTACAAATCTAATAAGTATTAAAATATAACTCAATATAAGGGTCTCAGTAATTCTAATCTCACTAATTATATATGGCTTACAATCTTTATAGTTGGTAGAAAAATAGATTTAATAATTCAGATACTATTCAAAGACTTTATAAGTACTATTGATATGTATTGTAATTGTATTGGTTATATGTTTTAATTGTAATGATAAAGAATGAAGAAAATAAAACCAAAAACATCCTCCTTTTATACACAATTACTTCCCCAATGACCCATATAATTTACCAGCTCAATACACAGTTAATGACTCCTCATTCTAGTCAATAGACATGTTCAGAACCAAAAAGAGTGACTATTAACATAATTAGAAGGATATCATCTGCTAAAATCCTGTAGTAATAGAGATAATCCATCAAAAATAAAGAATAAGCAAAAATAAGAGTATATGCATATTATACATTAATATAAAATTACAAAAAGGGAAAATTAAGACCTATTAATACTTAATAATAAGGGGGATTAACTGTAGAAATGTTGGGGCTAATCATGACATTATACTACGTGAAATCCCCATTCAAAAATAACCAAAATTGACTGAGAAACCACCAAAAAACCCAAAAAATGGTGTGGGATGTGGGGTAACTACATGCAGTCCTTGGCAGGCGCTTGCACAGGTAAATCCTTGACTAATTTAGACAAATTTAAGCGTGGTAGTGAATGAAAGCACCAAGAATGAGGTTATTAATGAAATTAGTGGATATAAGGAGGGTCAATGCATTAATAATTAAGCTAGGACACTAAATAAGCGCCTGTTGCCTATTTTAGTGTGTTTCCTCACAGTGGACGTAGAATGTGGGGTAATTATAGTGTGAAAATGCTAACTTTGCTAAAAATGAAGCTATTCACACAGGAATAATGCAGGCAGTATGTGGCCAGTACACAGAAGCCATTTCTGGCATAAAAAACACCAAATTTGAAAAGTGTTATTTTTATGCATTTGAGTAGCCAAATAAATAGCCCTAATTAAGACAAATTGATCTGTCAAAGCGAATTTTTAATATTATTAAAGTTATAGCGCATATAATCAACTTTTAAGTGATTTAAAGCGCATTTCTTGTTTTTTGCATTAAACAATGAAAATAACAGCTTTAAGTGTACTTAAAAGTTATGTAGCCTTATATTTAAGGCTCTTAATATTACCCTAACATATTCCAACTTAATATTAAGTACATACGACTTATAAAAGGTGGATATATGCGTGTATATAAGGTGTTATAATGGCATATTTTGTATATTATCATAATTTTACTTTTGTATACTATTTGTGTACTCTAATTTATTGCTCCCATGTATAGTCAATGTTTTTAAAATAACTTATAAGTACTTTCTACTCAATCCTGGGAATATCCAGGCTGACAGTTTTCAAGTGGATGCTAAATCTTTAATTAAAATTAGTAATTCTTCTAGTTTACCAAATGCACCCATGACTAAATGGGTAGGTTTTATTAAAACAATTTCATTTAATTTAGTGCAAAAGCCTGGAAAAACTTTTACTATTCCAGATGGATTTTCAAGAAGACCACCCACAGAGAAAAATTCTGATTCAGAAGAATTTGATGAAGACATACCTGCTATAGATGCCAGCACAAAGATGCTCAACACTTTCCTTACCTCCCCCATCAGGTTAAAATGGCTGGTTTTATTTATGTAAATAATGAGGATAAATGTGTGCATAAATTGTTTAAATAGTTAATGATTATGTATAATTAGGTAAAAAAGAGGTTGGAAATTTAGAGGTTTTTTATTATGAAGGTGTAATTGTGTGAGACAGTACTGGATTGGAAAACAGTGTATATGTTGGGGAATTAAATATGGTTAAAAAGATGTTGGAAGAATGTGAAAATTGGTTTAAAAGGAGGTTTGAAAATAGTAATTTTTTAAAAGGAAATTTGGTTAAAGAGAGGTTGGGTGGTTTTAAAGCAGGTGTTAAAAATTTTTATAAACTCAGGCAGAAAGAATATTGTATGATACTTTTAGCTCATTTTTCTGTAGATTATTTAGGTGATAAGAAGTGGCCATTGATGTTGCTTTAATGGAATTTAAATTTGAATTCTGGGTTCATACTGGGTTTTATTATTTTTTGTGAGATATTACTAAAGCTGGAAAGGCTGGATGATTGTGGTGATGATTATTGGGTGGCTATCAAAAGGAAGTCTCCAAGTTTTATTTGTCTGGTAGAAGCTTGATAAAGAGGAGGTATCCAAATACTCATGTTATTTTTACTCAAAGAAGAGGGAAAAAGCTGGTATTAATATCACTACATGAAGGTCTTGATAATAGATGCATCAGTGAAGCTTATAAAATAGGTTCTGATAGATGTTAAGGCCTGGTATGAAGATGCCTGTTAAAGGTTTGGTACAGTCATGTAATTAATGTCAAAGGATAATTTATTTAAGGACAAAAAAACTTGAACATGTGGCCAGTGAAAACACTATTTTTGGATGGGTCAGTTTAGATGCTGTTCATATTAAAGAAGTTATATATTAATATTCAATTTTGGCCAGAGAAGATCTATCTATATGGGTTGAGGAGGCACCTCTTATTAATTTTAACTCCAAAAATGTGGCATATTTTATGATGAAGGATTGGATGCACAGATATGGTGTGAAAAAATTGGTAACTGTGGATGGATGTCCTGAATATGGGGCAGAATTTAGGGAAGCTATATCAAGAGTTGAATCAAAGGTTAGGGTAACAACCCAATAATATCCTGAAGCTGAAGGAATGGTAAAAGCAAGGAAGCAAGCTATTAAAGAAGCTTTGGTTAAAATGTGTGAGACAAGGTCTGAAAAATGGAGGCACTATATACCATTAGTTTTGTTTGCTGACAGAAACACTTACAAAATGAAAATTTGGTATTCATATTACAAAGTATTTTTTGGTCAAAAATCAGTTTTACCAGTTAATCTAGAAGATGAATTTTGTCTTGGAGTTGATTGGGACAACATCCAAACTACTGAAGATTTGCTTTGTGCTAGGATGATTAAGTTAGAGAAGAAAGAGGAGTACTTAGAGAAGGCATATTCTAGAATGATTAATATTCAAAATAATTCTGTCAGATGTTGGGGTAAGAGGTTGTTTGGTAAATTAAGGAAACCTTTGAAATCTGGAGACATGGTGTTTGTGTATAATAGGTGTTTGGAGAGTCAATGGGAAAATATGTTTTCTGATAGGTGGAATGGACCATAAAAAGTTAAAGAGAAAGTATCTAGTGTTTCATATATTTTAGAGGGGTTGAACAGTATTGTGTTGAAGAAGTTTAACTCTGAAATGAAGATAAACTACCTACTAAGGTTTCTTAATTCAACTGTTTATTTTAAATGTCAAAATATTTTTTATGGTGAAGATTGGTGATGGAGTTATTTTATTTTGTTAGGAGTGTTCAGGGGGGAGCCTTCTAGATTTAATATTTATAAAGTTTGGGGGTAATTGATGGGATAGATTCTCTATAAAAAATAACCCACAATATTTGTTTCCATTTTGTTTCTGTTTCTAGTGGAGTTCTGGCTTTACTCCTGTCATATAGGTAGTCCTCTATTATTATAAACTAGAAAATTATCATATCAGACCAAATACTATTCATTCAAAACTAGGATTCAAGATATTTTTAATAATTTTATGATTTGGTTTTTTATTTTATTTTATCTCATTTTGTTTAATTTTTTTAAATATATATTAATTGATTATTCAGGTATAATTATCACTATTGATCTCCAATTATTCTTACAAATTAGAGGGAGCCCACCCATTTATCATCTTTCATATTTATTTAGTTTTGTGTTTTCATTATTTAAAAAAAAAAAAATTATTCTAAATTTCATATCTTGTGTATCCCAAATCAAGGTGCACTTGGATATGGGTATGATTTCAGTGATAAAGCTCATAAAAATCTGGGGGGCATCTTATAAATATATTTTATTTTAAATATTATAATTTTCATTAACACATTTAATTTTCTTATTTTATTTGAATTTTTTATATGACACCTAATAAAATGATAGAATAATAAAATTATAATAATTATAATAATAATAATAAATGATTAGTTTTAAGAAGTAGTTTTAGTTATAATTTATTTTATTTTTCAAGTTTTTATTCAGTTCAGCTAAAAAATTGAAGAAAGAAGAAAATATATATCATGGAATTTTATCCTTTAAAGAGGAGGCTAAATTTGAATACTGTTTTAGATGAAGTTCATGAAAAAAAAAATTCAAAAATAGTTTGACAGTCATTTTGGGTTTTGAGCCAATTGGAAATCTTATTTTGATCTTCTGAAAAAAAAATTTGAAAGTGACTTCCTGATAATCTCTTTAAGAGACAGATCTGTAATAAGTAGCAATGTTGTTTAGTGCAGGATATTAACTTCTACAAATTTGGTGGAAAGTGATAACAGGTGATTGTGGTACCATTTTTGGTAACTGATAGGATGATTTTAAAATATTAGAGCAAGAGAGTCATAAAGAAAAATTAATTTCCACAAGATAAAGAAGGATAAGTAATATTAACAAAGTTAATAAAGAAATACCATACCAGATTCAACACTTTCAAAATTAAAACTAATAAGCTGACTGGGAAGAAATTTTTCTTTTAGAAAGTAGAAGTAGGGTTTTTTTAAGTTAGGAGGAAAAAGATGTTTATTTTAAATAGAAGAGAAAAATGATGGAGGTCTATTGTGATTTTTGGAAGAGGATTTTCTTCTTGGAGATGGGTATTTGGAGTGAGAAGATCTGGGCCTTTTTTATGATCTAGGATAAGAAGAGTTGGGATGGCTGCTAGGGACATAAAGTGGAGAAGCTGAAAATTTATAAGGAATCGGAGAATGGATAATAAGAAAAGGCAAAGTTTCAAGATTATTATGGATAAATGTATATTTTTGCATGGCTCTTGGAGTATTTGGTGTTCTTGAAGGAAGAATATGTGGACTAGAGGCCAGTCTGTATTTAAGAGATGGAGCAGAAAAATAAGGTGTAGGAGGTCTAGGTCCCAGAGTTTCTGAATCTGATTGAAGGTTGAGATAGGTGGAGGGAGTAAAGGGAGTTGTATTGGTAGAAGTAGAAGGTTTTGGTGGTGGTGTATATGAATGAGAGTTACGGTTGGAAAAAGAGGAACATCTAGAAGCAGGAATAGAAAAAAGAGCCACATTTGAGGCCTGTAAATTTTCTATTCTTTTCATAGAAATTTGTGCAGGCTCTGTTGAAAGTGTGCCTTTTGGAGCTAAAAGTGAAGATACATTTTTTATGGGTGAAGGCACAGTACTAGCAGGATTGGTCTGGTACAACATCAAAGTTAGATGGTAAAATGGTGATAATAGTAGGATTTTGGATGAAAATAGATGAAAATTGTGAGAAAAGGGATTTTGGAAAATCAGGTCTCAAGGTTAACTCTAGGAAGTTGGTAAATCAACAAATATTTGGTCCCCCAAGACCTTAAACTTGGATTTCAATGTTGTTTGGACAATTTAACTAGAAAGCTCATCAATCTTTTTAATTTAACATTTTTCACCCAGGCTCTAAACTAGATATTCAATATTTTGAAAGAAATCAATCATTTTTGGTAAAATAGGATGCTAAACCTGGGATAGGATTGAACTCAATCTTTTGTGATGGGATTGTATTACAGTGGAACTTATAATGATAAAAGTATGGTATAAATAAGGTGCATGATAAAGTCTGGATAAAGATGTCTAACTTCTGACAGATTTCTTAAAAATGGTTATGTTATGATGGTGTGTTTCATTTAAATTTGGCTGATGAAAGACATTTGAAGTTGTTTTCTAGTTGGTTTAAGTAGATTGACTGAAATCAGGTGTCTTGAAGGAATCTTGGAGCACCTTATGGCATTGACTGGATCATGAAACTCAGCTCAGTAGGCATGGAGCCTACTGTCTAATGCTATGTATCAGATAGAAGATTGGTTTAGGAGTTTGGAGGGATTAAAACCTCATCCTCAGTGTATGGAATCATTAAAAATCAAATATGGGTTAATCTTTCAGTGTGTTTTTTTAATTCAGAAAAATAAAAGGTTTTATAAAGGTGGATCATCCAGAAATCAAGTTTAAATAGCACCAAAAAGAATAAAAATATAGAACAGAAGAAGAATTAAAAAAGATAATTTCTTTGAGATTGTTCCACATAATCATCAAATCTTTGCATCAGCAACCTTCTCCCCACTTAATCTTCTTGACTATTTGAAAGAGTATCTTGAAAAAATTTAAAAAACTTTCTCTTCATATCATCAGTAATTTCAAGAAAAAGATATCTATGGAGTTTAGGATTATGGTTTACATAAACAGTTTTAACCTGGACAACCTCATCAGTGTTTCTAATTTCAACAGCTTAAAAGAAGAAATGAAAAGAATGATTTATTAGGATTGTGGATGTGAAAATTAATTAATCAAAAAACTTTGGGAGCCTGGGAATAATGTTTGAGAAAAACTAAAAGGTTGAACTGGCTGGATAGGTGATGGATCCTTTGATGAGTGAAGAAGCTCAGGATCAGTATTTTTGGATGATTAGGTTTTGTCTTTTATCCTTCTAAGGATGACTGGTATTTTCAATAATCTTTTCTTAGGAATGGTGGAACCAGTCAGGGAAGCAGGTCCTGTGTAGAAATTGGTAGTTGAAGGGATGACTTGTCTGATACATTTTACTTTCTTTAAGCTGCAGAGTTCCCAAGAAGTTTTTCCAGGTAGATCAGGGTTAGAAATTAGGCAGGTTACTTTGTATCTTTTGCAAATTTTACAGAAAATGACCAAGTCTTTCATGATGATGATTTAATTTGATGATTTAAGAAGATTAAGTTTAGAAATCTATTGGAGAAGACGGTTGTAGGAGGTGAAAATAAAATGAATATATGATCATTCAAATATTTACGTTTAATAAGTATGGGGACATTCTTAACATGAAGGAGAATATGGTATCTTAATTTTAGTACAGCACCTAAAGTGTATGAAAATTACAGTAGGACATTCATTTGCTGATGTTAAGTGGTTACTGTCAGCCAGTAACTTATTTAATATAGTAAAACTGGTCTGATTAAATTTATTACTCAATTACTTAATTACTTAATTATTTAAATATTAGAAGGTGTCAGTTCTGGAAAATACACACTTAACTTAAGTGCGGATTTCAAAGGAAATCAGTACTTAAATTTTGCAAAAAAAGTCACCTATTTCAAAAATGGGTGTCAGTTATGACTTCAAATCAGCACTTATCCACATGTTGGCCACCTCATCCCTTCCTTTCCCACCCCATCCCTGTCACATGAGACACACAGACCTTCATCCCCTCATCAATCCTTGACATACATTCCTCACTAAGATTTGAAACATTTTATTGCAAAATTTTAACCAGGCATGTTTTTTTCCTTCTTTTTTTATATTTTCAACCTTTTAACCTCTTTTCTCTTAATATACAAGTTTCATAATGCCTCCCAGAAAACCAAACACCTAAAAGGAAAATCAAAAAAATGCTACATCACAAAGGTCTTCCCATAATACAAGCCCTTCACTGGGGAAATCAAAGTCTGGACAGCTAGAAAAGGAAGATTATCTCATCATCATCAACTACCTCAAAATTAAATCAAATCATGATGCGTTTTTTGGATGTGAGAATTCCACCTTCATCAAAGTTCAATGGCTTCTTTTTAATGGTAAATGAAGTAAATTGAAAACAAAAAGGAGAATCAAAATCAATCCTAAGAAAATGAATGATGGGTTCAAAAGTTATCAATCCAAATACAAAACGGCTCAATTTACTTCCACTTCCACTGTATTTGGTATTAATGATGATGATTTGGAGATTGTAATTACTATTGTTTCCAAAAAGCTCAATGTCATGTGTTCTTTCTATGAGGAAATGGATAATCTTTTTGGTTTTCAAGTTGATGTCATACCTTGGTTTATACACAATACTACTAAAGATATGCCCTCTGGATCCCAACAAGCAGATAATCCTCCCAAACACCTGAAACTCAAGGACATAAATCCCCTGCAGATTCTAACCATTGTTCACCTGAAGATGATCCTGACTATCAAGCAGAACAATTATTTTGGAGTAGATCTGAGTCCTCAGAGCCCCAAAATTTACATGTATTTTTACTCTCTCTTTTTTCTTCAATTCTTAGCTAAATTTCTTATTCTTTCTTTTCTAGTCTCCTCCTACTCAAGCTCGAATTTCTAAAAAGAATAACAATTCCAGAAATAACAATCCTACTTTAGATGAACTTCCTGAACCCTCTAGCTCAAACTCCAAACTAAAGTTTTGGGCTTCAACTTAAATGAACTTGAACCATCTTTTAAAATGTGGTAATACTTCAACCACCTCTTTATTCTACCTTGATGATTATGTTGAGAAAAAAGATATAAGTAGGATTCTATCACTATGTCAGCCAGGCTATCTCAGCAGCCCAGTAATTTATATATTAAATTACTGAAATCATGTAAGGGAATAACATTATGTATTATGTAGCTACAATAAATTATTTTATTAAAAAATAAAATTATAAATATTTTATGAATAAGTAAAATAATTACTATATTTAATTTTATTATTAAATAAATTTTTATTACATAAACAAATATTATACTCTATAAAACATGGCACATTTCTATGTATTTAATATTTCTGAAAAATTAATAAATAAATTATTATATTATAAGCTTAATAATATTTAACTTATAATGTAATTACAAATAAATTAATATAATTTATATGTTAAATCCAACTCATCATATATTATTACCCATAAATATTGGGTGCTTTCTTGACCCTTAATTGTGTCAGTAAAATTACTAAATAACTTAAAACACATATTTAATATAATAATATTAACTTCTCACTTAAAATTAGTTACAATTAAATTAATTATTTGTTTCAATTAAATTAGTTATTAAATTACTATGATAGTTAAAATAACTAATTAAATTCACTTGATAACTGAATTAAATTGCTTCCATAAATTTTGGCATGAAAATAATTTTATTTGTCTTAATTAAACCCTTTTCATCCTATTATAATATTTGTTTAGAATATTTTTTCTCATAGCTCTCATGGTCATACTCATTTAGTTACTCATTATATTAAATACTTGTTTGGGACTTTATGGTGGAAAAATTATTCACTTCTTCACGGATTTTATTTTTTTTTTCAATTTTTCCCTCAATTCGTATGTTTTAATTAATTTCTTTTGTTCCACATTATTATTACTTTTGTATATACAATTGAGGCTCTTCAGAGGTATCCTTGCCTATAAAAAGACCTTGGGATTTCCCTTTAGCAGGTATCACTTACATTACACACATTTTAAATCTCACAATACATTATTATTATTTTTTTATTAGTATCACAAATCTAGTATAAATAATCAGTAAATAATCTAAGGTTGCTTTAAGTTTATTAATAATAATATTTTCTAGCTGATCAGAGAAATCTCTACTTACTTAATTAAATAGTTATCAATAAATCAGTCATTACTGTTGTGTCATTACTCATAAACTGTTCTTGCATCACTCTCATTTTGTTTTAATTATTTTATAAATTTTTTTATTTCATTTTTCTTTTCCTATTGTTTCTCTCTCTTTATTTCTCCCTTCTTCTCCATTCTATTTCATCTTGTTTTCATCCTTCTTCTAGACTACCCGCCGACAATTGAGGACTTTTCCAACCGACAACGTCCTTTTTTGATGAATGTCATAACACACAGACCACCTAGCGCAAAACAGAAAATTTTTGCCATAACTGTGTTTTGAACTTGGGTTCAATCTTTTTGCATTATAATATATTAAATTATGTATATTATAAAGTGATTTCTCAATCACCATAGTAAGTAAACCTTTTCACCTCTCAAATATATTAGGGGGTGTCAGTTCTGGCAAATCCGCACTTAAATTAAGTGCGGATTTCAAACCAAATCAGCACTTACAAATCAGCACTTAAATTTTGCAAAAAAGTCACTTATTTCAAAAAAGGGTGTCAGTTATGACCTCAAATCAGCACTTTTTTCCCGTTTTTTTTCACAACCACATTTTGGCCACAAAACATCCCTTCCTTTCTTACCCCATCCCTGTCACATGTGACACACTGACCTTCCTCGCTACCTACCCATCAATCCTCGGCACACACCCCTTCCTGACATTTTCAATATTTTGACCAGGCATGTTTACATTCTTTTTTACTTATTTCTTCTACTTTTTAATCTTTTTTCTTGTTATGTGCCAGTTTCATAATGCCTCCCAGACATTCCAAATCTCAAAAGGTAACTCAAAAATCTGCTTCGTCACAAAAGTCTCCTCGTAAAGCAAGCCCTACACCTGAAAAATCAAAGGCAAGTTCAGGTCAGCTTAAAAAGGATGATTATCTCATCATAATCAACTTCCTTAAAATAAAATCAAATTTTGAAGCATGTTTTGGATGTGAAAAGTCCACTCGTATTGGACGTCCACCTTCTTCAAAGGTTAATGGCTACTTGTTGATGGCCAATGAAGTAAGGAAGAAAACAAGGGGGAGAATCGATATCAATCCTAAACAAATGAAGGAGAGATTTAAGAGTTACCATTCAAAATATAAAAAGACTCATCATGCTGTAAATGAAACTGGCTTTGGTATTGACAATGATGATTTGGAGATTGGAATTACTACTGTTTCCGAAAAGCTCAATGTCATGTGTCCTTTCTATGAGGAAATGGATAATCTTTTTGGCACCCGAGTTGATGTAAACCCTTGGTTTCTACACGATACTACTAAGCATATACCCTCTGGATCCAAACCTTCCTATAATCCTCCCAACACACCTTTACTTGAAGAAGATCAATCCCCTCCACCTTCTAACCATAGTTCAGCTGAAGATGATCCCAACTATCAAGCAGAACAATTATATTGCAGAAGATCTGAATCCTCAGAGGCCCAAAATTTAAATGTATGTTTACTTTTTGTTTTTTCTTCAATTCTTCTCTGAATTTCTCTTTCTTTCTAGTCTCCTCCTACTCAAACTCAATCTCCATTAAATAATCTCAATTCTGGAAATGTGAATACCTCTTTAGAAGCTGCTTTAGAAGAACTTCCTGAAGCCTCTTGTTCAAACTCCAAACTAAAGCGTCGAGCCTCAACTTCAATGAACTTGAACCATCTATTAAAACGTGGTAATACTTCAACAAGCTCATTTGGCTCCCTTGAGGATTATTTTGAAAAAAAAGATATAAGTAAGTTTTGTTTACTATATATCTTAATCATTAACTCATTTATTTATTTATTTCAATTTAATTTTCTCAGCGAAATCAACTATTGCAAATAATGCCCTTGACTTTGAGAAGATGAAGTTTGATCATATGCTAAGGAAAGATCAGCAAGCCTTAGATTTGGAAGAAAAAAAATTTGAGGTAGAGCAGATGGAAAGAGTAAATGACCGTCAATTTCAAAGAGAAATGGCTACTTGTGAATTGGAAAAACAAGAGAGTTTTAAAAAAAAAGATTTCATTATGGAATGTGTTAAAAATGGCCAATCTTATGAGGACATTAAAAAATTACTTGACCTTTTCAATTTATAAATTGTTTTTCTAGTTAATTTAATTTTGGTAATATTTTCTTATATGCTGACTTATAAAAGGAAAAGAATATAGTACGTTATTTTTGACAAAAATTTGAATGTATAATAAAAATTTTCTATCTTTACTTTCTAGTCAATAAGTTTGCTTATCTAAATTTTTCTAAGTCATCAATTTCACATGTCAGATTTAAAAAATTGGCAATGCCCTCCCCTGCATTTTATTGAAACAAGGGGTGGGTACCACCAAATTTTTCTAAGTCATCAATTTCACATGTCAGATTTAAAAAATTGGCAATACCCTCCCCTGCATTTTATTGAAGTAAAGGGTGAAAGTCATCAAAATTTAATATAATTACATAAATTAATTAATATATAAATAAGATATGTCAAGTATACTACTTTTAAAGTAATGACAATTCCTTAAGCCAAAATGCAGATCAAGTCTAGAAACTAGGTTTGGGACTTTCCACAGGTATAGGCTAGAGGAACCCCATGAAACAAATTAATGTTATCATGATTACCATTTATACAACACAAGGTCGTGGGCCCATTACTTTAATTTCATAAATTGAAATATCATATTTATTTATTAAAAATTTATGGAAGAATATTAAATATTTGGTTATTTTTTTGTATATATTACTTGATTGAGTTACTAAGAGGGGCAATAATGCTCTAACAACATGCTCGCTGCATTAGAACTCAATCATGTAATAATACAAAAAATTTTAAAGAATTTTCTTTGATGGAAAAACAATAATTTTACATTTTCAGCTAATATTTTATGGAAGTGAACTCTGTTCTTTGCCCGAAGAACAGAGTTCATCCTCCTATTTTCACACTCTGTTTAAAAAGAATAAAATGACTTACCTGGAGAGATGAGTTGAGAAAAAAGAAATATAAGTGAATGGAAGTGAACTCTGTTCTTCGCCCGAAGAACAGAGTTCATCCTCCTATTTTCACACTCTGTTTAAAAAGAATAAAATGACTTACCTGGAGAGATGAGTTGAGAAAAAAGAAATATAAGTGAATGGAAGTGAACTCTGTTCTTCGCCCGAAGAACAGAGTTCATCCTCCTATTTTCACACTCTGTTTAAAAAGAATAAAATGACTTACCTGGAGAGATGAGTTGAGAAAAAAGAAATATAAGTGAAATTGATTGAGTGATGTAGGAAGAGAGGAGAAAACAGATATGAGTGAAGAAAAAAAAGAGAGTGACTGAAAAAATATGCGTTTGCTGAAAATATGCGATTTCATTTTTGTTGGCCAGGTGAGAAGTTGAGATTCCAAGGAGTTGATGGCAGTGATACATCGTTTGGTATAAGTGTTAACTGAACCATACCCTAAATCAAAGACATTTTCTAAACGTTTCAAAGCGGCTCCATTACCATTTGAACCCAAACGACATAGTGTGATGGCCAATTGAATTGAAGGATGTCGTTGTTCTTTTTGAGAATTATTGTGAAATATGGGATGATCCTGAATAAGCTCAAGCAATTTAAGGAAACATTCCTGAGAAGTCCTGAACAGCTGTCTAAAACTGGGTGTAGATAGGTTAAGAAGTGTTTGGATGGTGTACTTGGGGGTATGAAGTACTTGAGGCTTTCTGGGAAGAAGGTAACGTTTCGTGGCCATTTTTGATAAAAAGACAAAATCTTCTTCTAGATCAGAATCAGAATCGCAATCAGAGTCCAAGAGCAGTTCAAGAGCCATGAAAGTCATTGCTTTATGTAATTTATCACGATTTGAAAGTGAGGAAGGCATAACTCTTATATGATATGATATGAAGATGTAAGTGATGTACGATGTTTTGAGTTATGAAGTGTTATTCTGTGGAGTGCTGCGTATGAATGGGATGATGCTGACAAATCAGTGAAATGGGACTTGATGGTGAAATCAGCACTTTTGGTTGAGAAAGTGCGGATTTGAGTGAAATAAGTGACTTATTTCATTTTGAAATCCACCAGTATTGGGGCTAGTGTCTTTTGGAAATCTGCACTTATTTAAGTGCGGATTTGGTCAAATTTAAGTGCGGATTTGTAAGTGCGGATTTGCCAGAACTGACACCCCCTATTATTAAATTTTTATTGCAATAACAGTGTTTTTGGCTTAATTTCTGAATCACTGAGTGTAAGTGATCATTATTTTTTAAAATTTTTTTTCCTAGTTGACCATAATAGAGTTATCCTTGTAGTCCTAGAGGATCATTAAAAAAATTTTAAATAAATTATTAAATTAATTTTATTGAAATTTTTTTTTTGATTTATTGGTTGACCATAATAGTACTCAGTACTTAGTCCCAATATTACCAAGATATATTTTTGGTATTATTTATTTTGGTTGACTTATTAAACCTTTTTGGTTGGTACCTTAATCATTATTGTTATTTCTCAATAATATCATTTGTAATTATATATTTTTTGTATTACATTTTTATTGTTAATTAGTTAATTTTTTGAATAAAATTTAAAATTTTTCTTTAAGAAATAATTTGATTATTTTTCAATTGAAAATTTAAATTTAAATCATTAAAACCATTTGATTTTTTGTTCACAGTTTTATTTCCAGTAGTTTGGAAAACAATATTGTTTTTAGCCAACAAAAAAAAATAAGAAGTGATCATAGAGCTATCTCAGATAAAAATATTCATCTGAATAGAGCTTTGAGTGAGTTAAAACCACTTATTGAAGAGAATTATTCATTGAAAAGTGAAATTAAGTCTCTAAATAATGAGTTAAAAAAGCTGAAAAATGATTTCCAAGCTCTGAGTACCAAATACACAGTTTTTGAGGGCAGAAATGTTTTATCCCTTGCAAAAATAAATGACCAAATGTCTGAAATTCCAAGGATAAGAAATTCTTTGTCTTACCTACAGGAAAAATTCTCAGCCTTAGCTGTCAATCATTATGCTGTACATGAATATGCTGCCCATAAGTTGCATAAAAATAAAGGAAAGGGGCCTGAAAAAAGCAGCTCTTTTCTTCCTCATACTTCAACCATCTAACAAACTGACAATGAGTCTGTAAAATCTTTTTCTACTAGCGGAAAATCTTTTAATGGTCATGAACCAGCTGTTTCTGTAAATAATGAAATTTCTGAACACCTGGCTAAACTTCAAGAATTATTAATCTTAAATAATTCAAATCAAAAGATGGACCATCCCGGTAGCCAGAAAAATTGGCCCAAACTGGATCAATATCACACTTTTGATGGTGACTCTTCATCTGACTGGCAACACTTTCTTCAGAGAATTGATAATCTGAAAAACTCTTATAAATTTCCTGATGAAGAAATTGTGTCTAAATTAATTTCTTTATGTTCCAAATTAGCTTTAATGTGGTATGAATCTTTCTTACTGGACAATCAACATTATACTTGGATAGAGTGGAAAACCTTGATTGAAAATCAATTTGGTGATTTAAAATTCAGGCTTTCCCAGAAGAGATTATATGAAAGTGCTAAATGTGCATCCTCCTCTCCTGAAAAACCTATTGTTTTCCTTATGAAAATTACAAAAATTCTTTGAATTATCACTCCATCATTGCGCTGAAAGTAGTTTTATATAGACAAATTGTCCCCTGGAAGTTTGTCCAAACCTAAGGTAGACAATTTTTTCCTTTGGTAAAAAGTAAATTTGATCCATGTTAATCTATGATGGTGCCCATTTTTTCTGAAGCCTCTACTGGCTCATGATAGCAGAAATTATATTTAATATCTTTATTTCATGTTTGATCTTTTTAATTTTAATCTTACCCTTTTATTTATCCTTTAGCTTTTAAATATCAATTTTTTTTTGGTAAAACTGATAACTTTCACATTTTTTTACATTTATTATATTATATTATTAAAGTTGTAAAATCATCCAGTGTAAATTCATTACACATGTTTTTGCTATACTAAAAACATTAATAATATAATGGTGACTAAAAAATAATCAAATAATAAATATGGATGACAAAGAAAGATCAAATACCCATAGACATTTTTAAAATGAATATAAGATTAACTGTAGAAGACTTGCACCCTAGCTGCTCTCCATCATAAAAGTGTCCAGCACAATTTCAGCTGAGCTTGTGCTGGACACTTTTGGTTGCATGCAGTCAGATGGGATAAATTTACTCAATGGAAGTTAAAATGAATTTTTGCTCAATCATTGCACAAGAAGTAGCTTTATATTGCTATACTATCCTCCTGATTTTTTGAAAAACCTCAGGTGGACACTTTTATTAATTTTAAATAAAAGAAAACATATTCCAAATCTAGAACTGGTGGTGCAAATTTGGTCTGAAAACTCAAATTATCTTTGATGGCAGAAAGTTTATTTGAATGTTTAATTTCATATTTAATCACTTTTATTTTACTTTTTTATTCCTGTTTTTGCTTTCAAATATCAATTTATTTATTGTAAAACTAATACTTTTCATATTTTTTTTACTTTTATTTAATAAGATTATGAAAGATGTAGCATCTCCCAGTATGCATTTGGCTTACAAGTTTTTTCAATACTAATAACATTAATATTATAATGGTGAAAAACAATGAATCAAATGATAAATATGAATGACACAGAAAGATCATATACAAGTGGATTTGTTTATAAGGAATACCTGATGAACTGAAGAAGACCTGCACCCTAGATACTCACCATCATAAAAGTGTCCAGCATAAGTTCGGCTGAGCTTGTGCTGGACACTTTTGGTTGCATGCAGTCAGATGGGATAAATTTACTCTATGGAAATGAAAATGACATTTTGCTCAATCATTGCACAATAAGTAGTTTGATATTGCCAAAATTTCCTTCTGATGATTTTTCAAAACTCATCAGGACACTTTCTTTGGTTTAACAAAAAAGAAAATATAGTGCAAGTTTAGCCCTGGTGGTGCACATTTGATCTAACACCTCTACTTGTTATTGATAGTGGGAATTTTCCTTAGATTTTTTTTTCTTATTTTATCCCTTTTATTTTACTTTTTTATTGCTCATATTGCTTTGGATATCAATTTTTAATTTTTAAAATAAATAATTTTCATACTCTTATACCTTTATTTAATAATATATGATTAAAGGTGGAACACCACCTGGTGTGCATTTTTCACGCAAGTTATTACTATAGTAATAACGTTAATAGTATAATGATGACAAAAAATTAATCAAATGGTAAATTTAAATGACACAGAAAGATCAAATTCCAGTGGAAATGTTTATAAGAAATCCCTTTTGAGTTTAAGAAGATTTGCTGTATGCCTACTCTCAATTATAAAAGTGTCCAGCACAAGTTTGGCCGAACTTGTGCTGGACACTTTTGGTTGCATGAAGTCATATGAGATAAACTCTCTCTATGGCAATAAAAATGATATTTCACTCAATTATTGAAGTAAAGAATGTTTAATATTGTAAAATTGTCCCCTGGAAGTCTGTCCAAACCTCAGGTCAAAATTTGTTAGCTATACATAAAAGTAAGTTTAGACCAAGTCTTGACCTAGGGGTCCCCAACTGTCCCAACACCACTTCTGGCTCTTGATAGTAAAAATTTTACTTGTATTTTTTATTTCGTATTTGATCCCATTTATTTTCATTTTACTTTTCTATTACTCTTTTTTATTTTAAATATCAATATATTTTTTTAAAAACTAAACATATTCATATTTTTTTAACTTTATATAATAATATTATTAAAGTTGTAACATCACCAATTTCGCATTTGGCATGCAGGTTTTTGCTATACTAGAAACATTAATAATATATATGGTGACAAAAAATTAATTATAAGATAAATATGAATGATAAAAAAAAGTTAAAAACCCAATAGAAATGTGAAAAACAAAAAACTGATGTACTGAGAAACACTTCCACCCTAGCTACTCTCCATCATAAAAGTGTCCAGCACAAGTTCGGCCGAACTTGTGCTGGACACTTTTGTTCAGGTGCAGTCAGATGGGGTCAATTCTCTCTGTGGAAATTAAATTAAAAAAAATGCTAAATAATTACATTAGAAGTATTTTGGTATGGCTGAATTATCCACCTTGAGTTTTTCCAAACCTCAGGTGAGAAATTTTTTATCTTTAAAAAAATTAAATTTTATCAAATTTAGCCCTGATGGCACCCATTTGTTTCAACACCTCTACTGGCTCTTGAAGGCAGAAATTGTTCTTGAATTTTTCTTTTTCATATTTGATCTCTTTTACTTTACTTTTTTATCACTCATGTTACATTTGGATATTAATTTATAATTTTGGAAAAGAAATCATTTTCATATTTTTTTAACATTTTTTAATAATATTATAAAAGGTGTAATATAACATGGCATGCATTTGGCGCACAAGTTTTTTCTATACTAATAAAATTAATAATATTCTAATGACAAAAAATTAATCAGATAATAAAATACAAATAACACAGAAAGATCAAATACCATTTGACATGTTTTAAAAAAATAACAGTTGCACTGAAGAAGACCTGCACCCTAGCTACTCTCCATCATAAAAGTGTCCAGCACAAGTTCGGCGGAACTTGTGCTGGACACTTTTGGTCAGGTGCAGTCAGATGGAATCAATTCTCTCTAAGGCAATGAAAAAAATTATTTGATAAGAAACTTCACTAGATGTAGTTTGATATAGCTGAATTATCCACCTAGAGTTCATCCAAACCACAGGTACACAATTTTTTATCTTTAAAAAACAATCAATTTAGTACAATTTATCCCTGATGGCTCTCATTTGCTTCAACATCTCTACTGGCCTTTGATATTAGCAATAATACTTGGAGTTCGTTTTTCATATTTGATCCCTTTAACTTAATTTTTTATTCCTCATATTGCTTTTGGATATCAACTAATAATTTTTAAAATAAATTATTTTAATATTTTTATACATTTTTTTAATAATATTATAAAAGGTGTAACATCACTCAGTATGCATTTGGCACACAATTTTTTGCTATACTTATATAATTAATAATATAATTAAGACAAAAAATTAATCAAACAATATGTATGAGTGAGGCACAAAGATAAAATACAAGTAGACATGTTTGTAAGAAATTCCAGATGAACTGAAGAAAAATTCTACCCCAGCCGCTCTCCATCATAGAAGTGTCCAGCACAAGTTTGGCCAAACTTGTGCTGGACACTTTTGGTCATGTGCAGTCAGATGGGATCAATTCTCTGTATGGCAACAAAAAAATTTTTTTATCAAATTTCACTAGAAGTAGTTTGGTTTAGCTGAATTCTGCCCAATACACTACGCAATATAGGGGGTGGACTTGCTAGCAAGTCCCCAACCTGAACTCAGACTGAACTCAGATGGAACTCAGACTGAACTCATACTGAACTCATACTGAACTCTACTTGAAGACCCACAAAAACTGTTATGCTGAGTGGTGTTCATCCCTGATTGTATGGTTCCTTTGTCAATAGCTCAATGTGTGTTCAATCTGTGGTGAATTTGAGTCCAAGGTTGCGGACTTGCTAACAAGTCCGCCCCCCGTATTGTGCGGTGATATCAGGTGTATAATTTTTTATCTTTAAAGAAAAGGTCACTTATTACAATTAAGCCCTGATGGCTCCCATTTGCTTTAACACCTCTACTGGCTCTTGATAGCAGGAATTTTACCAGTATTTTTTTCATATTTGAACTCTTTGACTTTTATTTTACTCTTTTATTCCTCTTTTTACTTTTGAATTTCTATTTAATTTTTGTAAAACTAATCCTTTACATATTTATTTACGTCTATTTTAAAAAATTATTAAAGGTATAACTTCACATGGTATGCATTTGGCACACAAGTTTTTGCTATACTAATAACATTAATAATATAATGGTAATAAAATATTAATCGGATGATAAATATGAAAGATACAGACTGATCAAATACCAGTAGACATGTTTATGAGAAATACAAGATGAAGGAACTGAAGAAAATTTCCACCCAAGCTACTCTCCATCATAAAAGTGTCCAGCACAAGTTCGGCCGAACTTGTGCTGGACACTTTTAGTCACGTGCAGTCAGATGGGATCAATTCTCTATATGGCAACAAAAAAACATTTTTTTATTAAACTTCACTACAAGTAGTTTTGTTTAGCTGAATCATCCACATGTAGTTCTTCCCAACCTCAGGTGTATAATTTTTTATCTTTAAAAAAAAGGTCACTTATTACAATTTAGCCCTGATGGCTCCCATTTGTTTCAACACTTCTACTGGCTCTTGAGAGCAAGAATTTTAGTAGTATTTTGTTTTTCATAATTGATCTCTTTGAGATTAATCTTACCTTTTTATCCCTCATATTGCTTTTGTATATCAATTTATTTTTTGTAAAACAAATCATTTTCATATTTTTTTACCTTTATTTAATAAAATTATAAAAGGTGTAACATCACCCGGTATGCGTTGGGCACAAGAGTTTTTGCTATACTTATAATATTAATAATATAATGGTGACAATAAATTAATCAAATGATATATATGAAAGAGGCACAAAGATCAAGTTCCAATGGACATGTTTATAAGAAATACCAGATTAACTGAAGAAAAATTCTACCCTAGCTACTCTCCGTCATAAATGTGTCCAGCACAAGTTTGGCCGAACTTGTGCTGGACACTTTTTGTCACATGCAGTCTGGTGTGATTAATTCTCTCTCAATCATTGAACTAGAAGTTGTTTGATATGGCTAAATGGTTCTGCTGAAGTTTTTTTAAACCTCAGATTGGCACTTTTTTGTTTTTCAAAAAAGCAATTATAGTCCAAGTTTAGCCTCACTGGTGGACATTTGCCCCAACATGTCTACTTGCTCTTGATGGCAGTAATTTTATTTTAATTTTTTATTTCATATTTGATTCCTTTAATTTTACCTTTTTATCCCTCATATTGCTTTTGTATATCAATTTATTTTTTGTAAAACAAATCATTTTCATATTTTTTTACTTTTATTTAATAATATTATAAAAGGTGTAACATCACCCGGTATGCGTTGGGCACACGAGTTTTTGCTATACTTATAATATTAAAACATAATGGTGACAAAAAATCAATCAAATGATAAATATGAGTGAGGCACAAAGATCAAATACCAGTGGACATGTTTATAAGAAATACCAGATGAACTGAAGAAAAATTCCACCCTAGCTAAACTCCATCATAAAAGTGTCCAGCACAAGTTCAGCTGAACTTGTGCTGGACACTTTTGGTCACATGCAATCTGATGTGATCTATTCTCTCTATTGCTATGAAAATGAATTTTTCTTCCATAATTGCACTAGAAGTTGTTTGATATGGCAAAATTGTCATCCTGAAGTTTTGGTAAAGCTCCAGTGGATTTTTTTTTTTTTTTACAAAAAAGAAATTATAGTCCAAGTTTAATGCCACTGGTGGGCGTTCACCCCATCAAGTCTACTTGCTCTTGATGGGAGGAATTTCAATTTAATTTTTTATTTCATATTTGATCCCTTTAATTTTACCTTTTTATCCCTCATATTGCTTTTGGATATCAATTTATTTTTTGTAAAACAAATCATTTTCATATTCTTTTACCTTTATTTAATAATATTATAAAAGGTGTAACATCACCCGGTATGCGTTGGGCACACGAGTTTTTGCTATACTTATAATATTAATAACATAATGGTGACAAAAATCAATCAAATGATAAATATGAGTGAGGCACAAAGGTCAAATACCAATTAATCAATAGTTCTTTTTAATATTATAAATTTTTTGATTAAATAAAATGGTAATAATGAATTATATTTTTCATCCACAATTCCTGTCAGCCTGTATATCTCCAGGACTGAGTAAAAAGTGCTTATAAGTTATGTTAAACACATGAACTATACATGGGAACAATAAATAAGAGTACACAAATAGTATACATAAGTAAAATTATGATAATACACAAAAAATGCCATTATAACACCTTATATACACGCATATATCCACCTTTTATAGGTCTTATGTACTTAATATTAAGTTGGAATATGTTAGGGTAATCTTAAGAACCTTAAGTATAAGGCTACATAATTTTTAAGTACACTTAAAGCTGTTATATTCATTGTTTTATGCAAAAAACAAGAAATGCGCTTTATTTCACTTAAAAGTTGACTATATGCGCTATAAAATTGAGAATATCAAAATTGCGCTTTGACAGATCAATTGGGCTCATTTAGAACTATTGATTTGGCTATTTAAATGCATAAAAATAACACTTTTCAAATTTGGTGTTTTTTATGCCAGAAATGGCTTCTGTGTACTGGCCACATACTGCCTGCTTTTTTCCCGTGTGAATAGCTTCATTTTTAGCAAAGTTAGCTTTTTCACACTATAATTACCCCACATTCTACGCCCACTGTGGGGAAACACACTAAAATAGGCGACAGGCGCTTATTTAGTGTCCTAGCTTAATTAATAATGCATTGACCTTGTTTATATGCACTAATTTCATTAATAACCTCACTCTTGGCACTTTATTTCATCACCACGCTTAAATTCGCCTAATTTTAGTCAAGGATTTACCCGTGCAAGCGCCTGCCAAGAACTGCATGTAGTTACCCCACATCTCATGCTCTTTTTTAAGTTTTTGGGTGGTTTCTCAGTCAATTTTGGTTATTTTTGAATGGGAATTTCACGTAGTATAATGTCAGGATTAGCCCCATTATTTCTACAGTAAATCCCCCTTATTATTAAGCTATTATTAACCTTAAAAAGTCTCCTTTAGTCTTTAATATTATTGTTTAATACGCATATATTCTCTTTTTGTCTTTTTCTTTAATTTTGATGGATTTCCCTTATTATTACAGGATTTTGGCGGTTGTTACTCTTCTAATTATGTCATGGGTTACTGGGAATGTTGATGGGCATGTCTATTAGTTTTTTAGAGGCGTCATTAACTTTGTATTGGGTGGCACATCAAGGGAATCATTGGGGAACTCAGTGTGTATAAAAGGAGGAGGTTTTTGGGTTGTGTTTCTACATTAATTATCATTACAATTTAACCAATATAACCAAATCAATTACAATACATATCAATTAGTACTTTTATAAGACTTTTGAATAGTATCTGAATTTATATAATCTATTTTTCTACCAACTATAAAGATTGTAAGCCATATATAAGAATAGTGAGAATTATATTACTGAGACCTTTATATTTGATTATATTTTACAACTTAGTGGATTAAAACTACAGTATTCATATAGGACCATTAAAATCTTCTAGACAACTGACTATTCAAGATAGTTCACGTCCTTGTACTTGACCTTAGCCTGACAATTGGGGACCTTTCCTCAAGAATTCTGTTATAATCCTGTAAGTGAAATTTTCAAAAGAAGGTGCACGTAAATAATATCCCTATAGAAATATTTGGATAATTACAACAGGTTGGGGTCACTTATATAGTGATTTCAGAAAAAGAAGCCCTGTTATATAATAAAATTGTGATATTGAATCAACAATTTTACCACTAATTTAACATATAATTGTTATTAGTGGGTCTGTCAATAGACCAATTAAATTTGTGATCTTTGCAGATAAAATTTTTACCACTAATTTAACATAAAATTGTTCTTAGTGGGAGTCTGTCAATAGACCAATTAAATTTGTGATCTTTGCAGATGATATCCAATTAAACTGATTAATTGTTTTCTTTTTACAGGACTCTTAATCCCTTTTTATTGGTTTGTAAAATTCATTTAATATTTGGAAAGAATCTTACTAACAAATTTTCTTTTTTAAATATAAATACACGGCTACATATTGTAGACCAGTTAAATCAAGTGACCACATAAAAGCATATTTGACTTTTGGCACTTAAGGATTCACTTCATACCAATAAGTAAGCAATAAAATTGTCTTCAGTGGTATTAATAAATACTGATTAAACTCCTTTTTGAAGTTTTTCATATCTAAACTTTCAATTCTCTAAAAATTCCACGTAAAAATGTGTGACAACAATGACATTGTAAGTAATAAGGCAAAACCTTATAACTTAAGAACTAGAGCTGAAAGACCTGTTACAGGACATCCAAATGGAGGGTCAAGAATCACCAGTAACAATAAACAACACCCCACCAATGTCCATGGAGGAAAAGGAAAAGCTCTTAAAACAAATGTCAATAAAGAAGTCCAAAAATACCTTACAAGAGCAAATTCACTCCCTCTCAACCCTACTGAATACACTAACAATAAGAGTAAATAATATGTTAGACCAGATCAACAATCTGGAGAAAAGGGCGGCACAGGGCTTTATAGAAGTCAACCAGGCTCTAGTGGATATAAGGTCTCATCAACAACCAGTGGCACCAAATACCACAGCAACACCTCCAGTCCCAGAAGAGGACCAAAAGATAACTGTAAGCAAATGGAAGTGGGATTGGTATGCCCAAAACTACAACAGTCCTCCTCAACAGGGATCCAGCAGTCACCCTTACAGGGGAAAGCCAAGGAGAGGCAGGGGAAATAGAATAAGACCATGGTAAGTCATCCATCTTCTCAAGATCAATTATATAATCCTAACAATGAATTACTTATAGGTAATGAAATTGATAGAGAGTTATTGGATATAATTGATAAGGATTTAAAAAATTATTCATTTGAAAATAACATGTTAGACTTGTCATTAAATGAGGACAATGTACATAGTTTTATTGATCACCAGGAAAATACTATTAATATAAAAATGGAATCAAATGAATTAAAAATTGACCCTGATGATAAATCTTCTGAATTGGAAACAGACAAAATTGAATATTTTCTAAAAGAAAATCCAATGGAATCAAAAATAATTAGTAAACTATTATTAAGAATTGAAAAATTGGAAGAATTCTCTAGAGAGTCCAACAATAATACGGAAAGTGTATTATTAAACATTACACAATCATTGAGTACAACAGCCAATAAGTTAAAAGTTATTGAGAATTCAAATAATGAATTGATCAATGAAAACAAAAGATTAAATTCTGAGATTAAAAATTTAGAAATTAAATTAGAACATTCTCAGAATATTATGGCCACCATAGAGGGACGTGTAAAATTGTCATTTTCAAATGTAAATGATACCTTAACTCATGTACCTGTGATAAAAGATAGGTTACAAAGAGTAGAAATTGAGGTAGCTAACATTTTGAAAAATACTGAAACAATAAAAGATAATACCTCTTATGTAGGAAGAGTACCAGTTTTTCTGCAACACTCTGATGATAAACCAATGATGGAACATGAACATAGTATCATGGGCTCTGAGAATATAAAATCAGTAAAAGATGAAATAAATGATCATCTTTCTAAAGTGAGTGAATTACTCAATATTCCTCAGGTTAGGGAAGCAAAAACTAGCCAAAAGAACTGGCCTAAGTTAGATCAGTACCCTTCTTTTGACGGGGATTCAAAATCTGATTGGCAACATTTCATACAAAGAATTGATAACTTAAAATTTTCATATAAATTACCTGATGAAGAAATTACTTCAAAGTTAATATCTTTATTTACAGATGTGGCCTTATTATGGTTTGAATCTGTATTGAGTGAGGGAATTAATTACTCCTGGAATGAATGGAAGGCACTAATTGAAAGGCAATTTGGTGGCCCAAAATTTAGAATCACTCAACAAAGACTGTATGAAAGGGCCAGATATAATCCAAATGCTGGAGATAAACCCATGGTCTTCTTAATGAATTTAATAAAAATCATGAAAGCTATGGATCCAAAAATGGATTATGAAGAGTGGAAAGAAAAAATAATATACAAGTTGCCTATATCAGTTAGAGACATTATTGTAGCTAGAACTGAAACTATCAGAGACACCTCTGGATTTATTAATATATGCAATGAGATATTATTAAACCACAAGTATGAAACCAAGTATAGTAATTACAGACAAAGTGTTGACATGGTAAAACCTACTACAAGTAAGTTACCAGTGGAGAAGAAAAAACCTTCAGCTCCCCTTGTCCCTAAGAGACAAGAAAATAACACTTGTTACAAATGTAATGAACCTTGGGTTAAGGGTCACACGTGTAAGAAGGGAATAAATGTTATTGAAACCTCACAGAATTCTGAACCTAGTAATCATGAAGATGAGAATGTGGAATCTAGTGAGGATTGCAAAAGTAACATATCTTACAGTGATGATGAAAATGGGATATTTGTATTAGAACAGGATGTAATGTTCCTGAATGATGCTATACCTCATACAGACACATCTTTAACTTCCATAGAGGAAGCTGAAATAATTAAAGATGTATCTCATGATACTTAAAAAATAATACCTATCAGAGCACCTATTATCATATGTGGAAAAGAAATGAATGCCATTCTTGACACTGGGGCTGCAGGTAGTGTAGTTTCAATTAATACATTAATGAAACTTGATAGTAAGTACCAGGAAAAACTAGAATCTGTTCAGACAAAGAACTGGAGAGGTTTTGGTTCAGTATTAAATCCAATTGGCAAATATAAAACTGCTGTATTCTTTAAATATAATAATGGATATGTTAGAGCAGTTTGTGAATTTGTAGTAATGGATAATAATAATTGTAGTGATTGGTTTATTATTGGCAATGATTTATTGACAAAATTTGGCATTAAACTAGATCCTGCAAACAGTTGTTTCACCATAGGCGTGAATGGTAAAAGAAAATTCAAAATATGTTCTGAAAATTCAGTATATACCATTTCTCCTAGAGAAGAACAACTGCAAGGTGGAAGAACCACCAATGAAGTGGTTGAATTGGAAAATGAAATCCAAAAGGCCTCTTTCAGTCCTCAACTCTCAAAAATTGAAGAAGAAGATATTTTGAGATTGATTAAATCATATCCTATGGAATTTGCTCATGGTTCAAATGAACTAGGATTGGTCAAAGACCATGAGATGAAAATCTCTCTAAGCTGTGATTTGGATAATATTCCTGGCAGTCTAAAAAGAAACCTTACCATGCAAATGATCCTGACTTATTTCCAAAAAGAAGGGGAAGGCCTAAAAAGCAACCTGAAGAAATTGTGGAAAAAGCAGAGATTGAAAAAATACTCAAGAAAAGAATCCTTACTAAAGAAAAAAGGAAATGAGTATTTACTAACATTTAAAGGGAAATCAAATGAATTTGATAGATGGATACCTGAAAAAGAAATTTCTAATTTATCCACCCTTCTTAAAAAATTTAAACAGAAATAAATTCTGTTCAACCAGATGAGGGGTTAAAAACCAGTACTCATAATATTTTATTATGTTTTATTTCTTTAAAGATTAATCTTTAATGCTACAGAATTATTATGAATACCTAAAAATTACAAATTAATAAAATAAAATGTATAACTTATCATTTTTTTATTGTTTTTTTGGGTGGGCGAGTGTCAGCCTGTATATCTCCAGGACTGAGTAAAAAGTGCTTATAAGTTATGTTAAACACATGAACTATACATGGGAACAATAAATAAGAGTACACAAATAGTATACATAAGTAAAATTATGATAATACACAAAAAATGCCATTATAACACCTTATATACACGCATATATCCACCTTTTATAGGTCTTATGTACTTAATATTAAGTTGGAATATGTTAGGGTAATCTTAAGAACCTTAAGTATAAGGCTACATAATTTTTAAGTACACTTAAAGCTGTTATATTCATTGTTTTATGCAAAAAACAAGAAATGCGCTTTATTTCACTTAAAAGTTGACTATATGCGCTATAAAATTGAGAATATCAAAATTGCGCTTTGACAGATCAATTGGGCTCATTTAGAACTATTGATTTGGCTATTTAAATGCATAAAAATAACACTTTTCAAATTTGGTGTTTTTTATGCCAGAAATGGCTTCTGTGTACTGGCCACATACTGCCTGCTTTTTTCCCGTGTGAATAGCTTCATTTTTAGCAAAGTTAGCTTTTTCACACTATAATTACCCCACATTCTACGCCCACTGTGGGGAAACACACTAAAATAGGCGACAGGCGCTTATTTAGTGTCCTAGCTTAATTAATAATGCATTGACCTTGTTTATATGCACTAATTTCATTAATAACCTCACTCTTGGCACTTTATTTCATCACCACGCTTAAATTCGCCTAATTTTAGTCAAGGATTTACCCGTGCAAGCGCCTGCCAAGAACTGCATGTAGTTACCCCACATCTCATGCTCTTTTTTAAGTTTTTGGGTGGTTTCTCAGTCAATTTTGGTTATTTTTGAATGGGAATTTCACGTAGTATAATGTCAGGATTAGCCCCATTATTTCTACAGTAAATCCCCCTTATTATTAAGCTATTATTAACCTTAAAAAGTCTCCTTTAGTCTTTAATATTATTGTTTAATACGCATATATTCTCTTTTTGTCTTTTTCTTTAATTTTGATGGATTTCCCTTATTATTACAGGATTTTGGCGGTTGTTACTCTTCTAATTATGTCATGGGTTACTGGGAATGTTGATGGGCATGTCTATTAGTTTTTTAGAGGCGTCATTAACTTTGTATTGGGTGGCACATCAAGGGAATCATTGGGGAACTCAGTGTGTATAAAAGGAGGAGGTTTTTGGGTTGTGTTTCTACATTCATTATCATTACAATTTAACCAATATAACCAAATCAATTACAATACATATCAATTAGTACTTTTATAAGACTTTTGAATAGTATCTGAATTTATATAATCTATTTTTCTACCAACTATAAAGATTGTAAGCCATATATAAGAATAGTGAGAATTATATTACTGAGACCTTTATATTTGATTATATTTTACAACTTAGTGGATTAAAACTACAGTATTCATATAGGACCATTAAAATCTTCTAGACAACTGACTATTCAAGCTAGTTCACGTCATTGTACTTGACCTTAGCCTGACAATTCCACTCTAATGATTCCCACTGCACAAAAAGGGTTCACTTGGTCCTTTCTTTACTGCTTGTGCATATATTTTATTGCCCACAGTACTACAATTTTTTGTAGTGATTATCCCACATCAGATTCAGGAATATTTTTAAACAATATAAGCTTTTTTCACAAAAGACCTTATCATATCCAATATCCCACAAAAAATACAACCTGTTTTTGTATTAAAGCCCGTTAATTATTAAGAAATTGTTAAAATAATTAGATTAGACCCTGGCACAGCGAGATCCATACCAACCAACCTAAAGTCTTTTCAATATTAAAAACAATTAAATAAAATTATGATATCATACTAAATTATGGGCACCAACCATAATTCAGCACTTCTCATTTGCTCTGCTACAAAATGAGTGCATGTAGCATTTTTCTAACGTCGGACTGTTTTTCTTCCTTCCCTCACACCTTTAGTCCAGAATGAAAATTTAGTATGAGTTTTGGTCAAAATGGTTTGCCAGTGTTATCTGTATGCAATATGAATTCATATTGCATATATCTTTTATGCATAAAATATACTTGTTAAGCATCATTTTTTTTGCATTTTTCAATCATTATGCATATTTATGCATATTCATTATACAGATTTATATGCATATTAATATATTTTATTCATATACATATATGCACCTTTTTTTTGCATATTCAATATGCATATTTTTAATGCATATTCAATATGCATATTTTTAATGCATATTCAATATGCATATTTTTATGCATATTCAATATGCATATTTTTATGCATATTTTTATGCATATTTTTATGCATATTTTTATGCATATTTATTCTTCATAGTCATTATGCATACACTTTGGATAGGCATTTCACATCAATTTTTAGCATGCAATATGTCAGCCTGTATATCTCCAGGACTGAGTAAAAAGTAATTATAAGTTATGTTAAACACATGAACTATACATGGGAATAATAAATAAGAGTACACAAATAGTATACATAAGTAAAATTATGATAATACACAAAAAATGCCATTATAACACCTTATATACACGCATATATCCACCTTTTATAGGTCTTATGTACTTAATATTAAGTTGGAATATGTTAGGGTAATCTTAAGAACCTTAAGTATAAGGCTACATAATTTTTAAGTACACTTAAAGCTGTTATATTCATTGTTTTATGCAAAAAACAGGAAATGCGCTTTATTTCACTTAAAAGTTGACTATATGCGCTATAAAATTGAGAATATCAAAATTGCGCTTTGACAGATCAATTGGGCTCATTTAGAACTATTGATTTGGCTATTTAAATGCATAAAAATAACACTTTTCAAATTTGGTGTTTTTTTATGCCAGAAATGGCTTCTGTGTACTGGCCACATACTGCCTGCTTTTTTCCCGTGTGAATAGCTTCATTTTTAGCAAAGTTAGCTTTTTCACACTATAATTACCCCACATTCTACGCCCACTGTGGGGAAACACACTAAAATAGGCGACAGGTGCTTATTTAGTGTCCTAGCTTAATTAATAATGCATTGACCTTGTTTATATGCACTAATTTCATTAATAACCTCACTCTTGGCACTTTATTTCATCACCACGCTTAAATTCGCCTAATTTTAGTCAAGGATTTACCCGTGCAAGCGCCTGCCAAGAACTGCATGTAGTTACCCCACATCTCACGCTCTTTTTTAAGTTTTTGGGTGGTTTCTCAGTCAATTTTGGTTATTTTTGAATGGGAATTTCACGTAGTATAATGTCAGGATTAGCCCCATTATTTCTACAGTAAATCCCCCTTATTATTAAGCTATTATTAACCTTAAAAAGTCTCCTTTAGTCTTTAATATTATTGTTTTATATGCATATACTCTCTTTTTGTCTTTTTCTTTAATTTTGATGGATTTCCCTTATTATTACAGGATTTTGGCGGTTGCTACTCTTCTAATTATGTCATGGGTTACTGGGAATGTTGATGGGCATGTCTATTAGTTGTTTAGAGGCGTCATTAACTGTGTATTGGGTGGTACATCAAGGGAATCATTGGGGAACTCAATGTGTATAAAAGGAGGAGGTTTTTGGGTTGTATTTCTTCATTCTTTATCATTACAATTTAACCAATATAACCAAATCAATTACAATACATATCAATTAGTACTTTTATAAGACTTTTGAATAGTATCTGAATTTATATAATCTATTTTTCTACCAACTATAAAGATTGTAAGCCATATATAAGAATAGTGAGAATTATATTACTGAGACCTTTATATTTGATTATATTTTACAACTTAGTGGATTAAAACTACAGTATTCATATAGGACCATTAAAATCTTCTAGACAACTGACTATTCAAGCTAATTCACGTCCTTGTACTTGACCTTAGCCTGACACAATAAGTATCCACCATGCAAATTCAAATGCATATGCATCTATATCATACACGCAACATATATTCAAGTTTAATATTTGAATATTAATGTATGCTAAGTGATGTTGTTCAACCTTTTGCCAAACCTGAGATTAACTGATGTTCAATGTGGTTCTTAAGCTCTGCTCAAGGAGGGATTGTTCTGGATTCAATCTGTGACAGTTTATTTTTTCAATGTTTTTTCATCAGATTTAAAAACATCTTTCTGACAGTTTCAGGATGGTTTCCCAACAGTTTCCTGACAAATTCCTGATAGTTTCAAATAGAGGGAACTGCTAGCAGTTCACCCCCAGATTTCCCGTGGTGGATAGGCTTCAGAAGTATCTTCAGCTAAAAGGACAGTTGATTCAAATAAACCTGACCCTAATTCTGACTCTTCTTTTCAAAATTGCACAAAAACTTAAAAATTGATGATGAAAATTCCAAAAAAAAAAAAGGAGATAAAATCCTAGATAATCATCAGATAAGAGTTTCAGAATCCTTATTCTCTAATTATGCAATATAAAAACGTGAAATAAGATAAGTGAAATTTGGAAAAAAAGGCTCAACTTCAAAGGTCAAAATCTCAGCAACCACTGAACCTTATTCAAATCTATTTGTGGGAAATGAAAGATAGGCTTCAGAAGAATCTTCAGTTAAAGGAATGTTGATTTAAATAAACCTAACCCTAATTTGGTATATAAAAAATTTAATAAAATGAAGTCAAATTGGGAAAAAAGGCTCAACTTTAAAGATCAATATCTCAGCAACCACTGAACCATATTCAAATCTATTTGTGGGAAGAAAAATATAGCCTTCAGGTGAATTTTCAGTTAAAAGTACATTAGATTTGAATAAACCTAAACCTAATTCCAAGTCTGATTTTCAAAATTTTACAAAAACTTGAAAAGTTATAATAAAAATTACAACATGAAGAGATGAATATGTCCACTGTTATCCAGATATGAGTCCTAAATATATTTATGTATGAAATTCTTATAGAAAGAATGAGATATTATATAGACATGAAGAAAAGGAGATGAAACTTACCTTGATTGAAAGGTAGGGAAAATAGAGTGAGAAAGAGTGAAGTTGGAGTTTGGGGGAAATTGAATATGGAGCAAGTTAAATGCTTAAAGAATGTGCAATGTATGTGTTTCAATGACATGGAACCAAAAAAAAGTGAAATAGGAGAAAGGGTGAATAATGACCAAGCAAAGGAGGGATGAAAAGTAGGATGAAGGAGCTAAAAAAAAAAAGAAAGAAAAGAGGGAGAGAATGAAAAAAGATAATTTTACCTTTAAAATCAAAAAATAAACACTTACTAAAAATAATTCACACACAAAAAAAAATCAATTAGCAAATATATTAGTAAAAATGAAAAAATGAATTTCCTGGAAAGATGAGTTGAGAAAACAATTGACTTCAAATTATTTGAGGGATGAAAGAGGAGAGGAGGAAATGGATATAAGTGATGAAAGAAAAAAAGAATGACTGAAAAATTATGCAATAGCAGAAAGTATGCAATTTCATGTTGAGAGAAGGAAAACAAAGAGACTTGAAAAAAAGAGACTATAACAGAAAATTCAAAATCAAAGTCAATATGCAAATAAAAATAACCATTCTAAAGAAACATTCCTGAGAAGTCCTGAGAAATTGTCTAAAACTGGGTACAGATAGGTTAAGAAGTGTTTTGATGGTGTACTTGAGGTATGAAGTACTTGAGGCTTTCTTGGAAGATGGTAACGTTTACTGGCCATTTTTGATAAAAAAAGAGAATCTTCTTCAAGATCAGAATGGGAATTTCAACCAGAGGTCAAGAGGAGATCAAGAGCTATGAAATTCATTGCTTGATGTAGCTTATCACCATTTGAGAGTGAGGAAGGCATGACTCTTATATGGTATAAAAATGTAAATGTTGAACGACATTTTGAGTTATGAAGTGTTATGCTGCGGAGTGCTGTGTATGAATGGGATGATGCTGACAAATCAGTGAAATGGGATGTTATGGTGAAATCAGCACTTTTGGTTGAGAAAGTGCAGATTTGAGTGAAATAAGTGACTTATTTCATTTTGAAATCTACCAGTGTTTGGGCTAGTGTGTTTTGGAAATCCGCACTTAAATAAGTGCAGATTTGTAAGTGGGGATTGGCCAGAACTGACAACCCCTATTATTAATATAATATTTCAAATTATTTAAGTATTATATTGTGTATCTATATTTAATAACTATCTTACAAATTATTTTATATTATTTAAGTAGTTTATTTTTTTAAAAACAAACCTTTTTCATTTAATTATATTTTTTTTCAGTTTATAAAATAAATTGGATTAAGAAGTATAAAAACTACAGCAAAGTTGTAGATCTAAGTCTATGTAATTACTGGGACTGAGACTTTGCTTGAAGTCAGCTAGAGGGGGCCAGGGAGAGCAAGGAAAGAGCCTTTAGTATTTCCTTAAAACTTAAAAGGGAGAAACTTTTATTTAACTTTGAACTTGATTAAACTTAAATTTAAATTGTTTCATTTAACTAAATTCTATTTATTTTATTTAAAACTTAAACTTAAACATTTAATTTATGGTCTCACTTCATTTTAAATTACTTTTTTTATTAAATTTTAAATTATTTATCAATGGTTTTGTTGACTACAACAAAATTTGAATTGTATTTCATTTTCCTATAAAATGGCTTTCCTTTTGTTGTTTTAGATCATCACTTTTTAATCATTACAATTTATATATTTATTAATTATCATTAAAATAAATTAAATACAAGTTTTTTATTTATTTATTTAATAATTGATTTCATGAAACAACTGTTCAATGTGAAGATAATAATTTAAAACATTATTTAAATTATAATACTATTGCCATTTAACTTGTCTCTCTACTCAATCATTATATATTTTTCCTTCCAAACCATTGTAAAAATCATCCCTACTTACCATGCACACTGACAATTGGGGGTCTTTCCAACTTTCAAAGGACAAAAAAACTTGCGCAGTCAACACAGGAGGTTCCATCAAGTCAAGGACAATTTTATTAAACTGTTGTATTGTGGGTTGAACACATGGAATAGGATTATTATAATAAAGCAGTAGAAACAAAAATTTCAAAACTAAAGTTAGTGAAAAAATGACAAACATCAATTTCACTTAACTTACTAGTTTACAGTTGACAACACAAAAGTTGTAATTGGTTACAGGAGAGGCTCAAACTGTGGATCTTTGATTTTGGCATATATACTACAAAATAGTTGTGATGTTAAGGGCTATTATAGTAGTGAGTAATTTATATAATGTCTTTATTATTTCAACCTTTACATTGAAAGAGTAACCAATGCCCTTGGATTCTGCTTACAGTAAAGCTACTGTAAGAGTCTTCCTTCAACATGATAGCAAAACCAGCACGTTTGGTTGAGAAAATGTAGATTTGAGTAAAATAAATGACTTCTTTCTTTCTTTCTTCCTTTATTTTATTTTATTTTATTTTATTTTATTTTTTTTGAAATACACCAGTGTTTGGGGGGGAGGGGGGGGGGGGGAAGGAAGCTAGTGTGGTTTGGACATCTGCATTTAGATCAGTGTGGATTTGGTCAAATTTATGTGCAAATTTATAAGTGCAAATTTGCCAGAACTGACACCCCCTAATAGATTGATCCCCTTCCTTCCTTTCCCTTCCCTTCCCAAACTCCTCTCTTCATCATACACCTATTAAATCCTCCCCCCCCCCACCCCATATATATATATATATATATATATATATATATATACCTAAATCTCTAGTGTTGACGTATCTGTATACCCACACTCTCTCTAAAAGTAATAAAAGTGAAAGTAAACATGTATACCTTCCACCCTCACCCCCCACCTCCATTTGCATTGCCAATCTACTAAAAAATCACCTATCTATTTCAATTCCATCCACCAACCAACATCAATAAATATATATCATTTATTCACATTCAGCTATCTATTTACACTCACATCTATCCACACCCATGCATTCATCCAACCTACATCTACCCCCCCCCTCTATATATATATATATATATATATATATATATGTAACAATACCAAAATAAAACTATGTAACTCTAACCAGAAAAATCAATATCCATCTCAAATGCATTTTCCAGTTTTTTGTGAATTCCATCCAATACCATTATCATCATCACTTCCATCACTACCACCTCTGCAACCACTCTATACGCGCGCGCACACACACACACACATACATTACCAAACCCGCTTAACCAACCACATCTTGCAAAATCCACTCACTCAGCCACCCAACACAAACATACCCACAACAAACCCAAACACACAGAGACAGATAGTACTACCGTGTAATCCTCATTTTCTTAAAAGCCGGTAGACCAGATTGGTCATCTAATCTAACACCACCTCCTCCATCACTCCTTTTTCCACCAACTTTTTTTCCTACCACTCCTCTTCCACCACCACCACCTCTTCTCTCACCCACTCCCATTGCTAAACCAACGCCTCCCAACCACTTTCCCAGAACCCATAGAAACCTTTCAACACATTGATCCACCAACCCAGTCTCACACCTTAGCAGCCGAGTCTTCGAATCAAACTTCACACGTCTCATCATCTTTTTCAGCTCTAAATCTACTTTTGTCTTCTCATCTTTTTGTGATTGCCAGTGCGACTGTGATTTCGAGTGTGATTGTGACTGTGACTGTGATTGAGAAGTTGAGATAGAAAGACCTCCTTGTTCACCACTGGTTCGAGAATGATTGATACCACTACCATGACTTGAATCGCCAGCCCCATTTCCCTTCCCTTCCGGCAATCCTCTTGCAAGTGTTGCCGAATCCAAAGATAACTCCCAATTCATATCTCCCAATCGCTTCTTCAACCCCGGGCATTTCCCTAATCTCCGAAACCGGACTTCAAACGCAATCTAAAAAAGCAATTATTATAATGATAAACAGTTTATGTAAGAACCGCGTAACAAAATATCAATAAATATACGTAACAAGATGATCACTCCCAATCTTTAAATTAAAAATCCCCCGCTAAAGGAAAGCTATGCTTATGTATAAATAAATTACCTACCTGTGGATCGGATTTAAGAATGCTACTCCCAGGATCAAATACCCGAATAGCCAGAACCGGATACACAAATGGCATTAACGCTTCACCAAACACCTGTCTAGCTGGAACCGCCAATAAACCCTCAACCAAAACATGACTTAATGAACGTGGCATGACCATAAATTCCGGTCCTAACCGTGCTGGTAATGGTACTGGTGGTCGTGGTCGTGGTAAAGGTGGTGGTGGTTTTAGTTGTGCCAAGGACAAGGGCAAAGATTTGCTTGGATCTCGAGCTGCCGGTGGTGGTGGAGGCTTGGAAGTATTTTTGGAAGTAAATGTTTTTGGCTCGGGTTGTGCTCTTGGGGGTGGAAGTTGAAAAGATTGTGGTAAGATTTTGACAAACGTGATATGAGAGCTTTCTAATTCTTGAGTGATGGCATGTATATTCACTTGCACACTAGATTCCATTCATTCATTCAATATATGTATACAAGTGAAATAAAAGGAGATTGAAAGAAAAGACACTTAGTCAATTTTATCCAAGTGAGTGTTCATGTTTGAATAAAATAAAAATCCTAGGAAGAGGAAAACCGGAATAAAACGATACACATACCAGGAAGAGAGATACAGCTGGGACAATTGAGTTTTACTCAAAAGAAATCTACCAGAAATACATTACCCCACACCACCACCAAAAAAGAAAAAAAAAGATTCAACTCAACAATCAATGAATGAACATCAACCTTAAAACACTAATCTTATCTCACCTATCGTCATCGGGTCCACACACTACTTTAACTTCAATACACTCAGAAACATTATACCAACTATGACCTTCCAACGCTTCCAACACCATCAACCAAGATTTGGGACCCTTCTCAGTCACCATGACTAATAAAGTATAATAAAAACCTCGACATCCAGCGTCGTTCGGTAAATTGATAAATGTCAAAGTCCTCGATGGTGTAAGGGCTAAAGGTAAATCTCGAGCCTTAACTGCTAATCTACGGGTAGTAGTCATTAAAAGCTCTGAAGCTCTGAATTCAATTTTATCTAATAAAATCTGTTGAAGAAAAAAAAAAAAAAAAAAAAAAAAAAAAAAAAAAAAACATCAATAAATTTTTCTCGCTTCTCTATTTAAGTTTTTTTTTTTTTTTTTTTTAAATATTTTTTTTTTGTTTTGTGCGGGGTTTTTTTTGTTGATTTATAAAACAATAATAATTTATATATAAATATATATATATAATTTGAGAAAAAACTAATAATAATACACATACATTAGCTCTAACTCTTATTAAAATGTCTTTTAAAACATTAGGATTTTCGTCAATTTTCTCGCCAGCAAGTTTAAAAATACTCTGTCCACTATGCTGATGATCACCAAGTGCATTGACCAAAAACTTTCCAGAGTAAGGATCAATTGTAACATGGATGACTTCCCCACGGTCCAAAAGTCCAACTTCGATCGCTTCAGCCCATCTTTCCGATGGTTCACAAGAAGAAGCATTGTTTTGATCACGAGGAATTAAGCGAATAAAAGGAAAATCATGTCTACCAGTTGCGACAAGTTTTGAATATGCCACTCTTAAAATATAGTCTATATGTGCTTGGGATGTGGTCATAAGGATGTTATCAAGTTTCAAGTCACCCAATGGGACTTCAAGTTGAGGTGTATGCAGTTTGATTTTATTATGGTGTTGTTTGGTTGATTGCGATGATGAATCAACATTGTGATTATAATGTACAGTGTTTTTTGATGAAGATTTAGTAAAATGTTTTCGATAGGCATCGGCACCTTCTATAGGCTGCCACACCGCTCGAAGACGTTTGAACAAATTAGTCTGGTCGGACAAAGGCAAATCAGAAGGATAATCGGAAAGAAAGTTGTGATATTTTTGTTTGGATGCTGTTAATGTTGGTGTATCTATAGAAAAAGAGAGAGATCCTAAAGCAATTCGTGCTGGAGGTCGATGAGATGCATTTTGTGAAGTAAAACGACTATTAATTAATGATGGCGGAGGAGGTGGAGGCGGTCTGGCGCGTCTATGATGGAGGAAGGAGAATGATGATGATGGATAGTAATAATAATAAATAATTGACGATCGGACATCAGAATGACTGAAATCAATAATCTACTTCACTACTTACGTCCAGTAACGAATCTCAAGAGTGTTTTTATCTTGACTCAGTAGGACCTTGACATTTCCAGCCCATCCAGTCCGTTCAAGCTGCACAGTGGCTTGAAAAACTAGACTTTCAAATTGATAGTTTAAACTGAGTTGAACTTTTTGAAACAAAAGGATAATTGATAAGTTAAATGAATAAGAATAGGAAAAAAAAAAAAAAAAAAAAAACAGAGATCATTAAAACGATGCAACTAATTGGCTTGAAGAAAGAAACGAACGTAAGAAATTATAAATATTCATCAAAGGCCGATCTGGAGGTTTTGGAGGTGTGTTAGGATCTGAAGAAACAAATTCAGGAGCCATTGTGCTGTTCCCGATTTCTAATATCTGATCTTTCAGCATGCCAGTGGGCCTTCTTGAGAATTCTGAGGAAACAAATAAATAAATGATTGCTAAATAAGTCAGAAATCGTATGGACGATGACGATGGTTTTGATAATCATGATAACCCACCTCGACCCGTGGGACCGACAACATCGAACAGAAATTCGACTTGAAGGAGATACCACTGCGCATCCGGCCCAGATCCATGAACAGTGAGATCGGCTTCGAATAAGTCATCAACCAGAAAAGTGACTCTTCCATCATCTAATTTTAGTAAAAAGAAAAAAAAAAGTGGATGGAAAAGTGAATATTGTGTAACCAAAAAGGAAAAGTGCGTGTGGGTGCGGGCGCGGGCGCGCTGGCGTAAAACAGAAAAGGCTTAACGAATCCGGTAATTCCTAAATGCAGGAGGGAGAACTTGATCGAGAGCGAGTTTGACTCTGATGACTTCATTGACTTCATTCATGATCTCAATGACTCGTTCATTGGAGAGTTCTTCTTTTGGGCCAAACTCCTCCCACAATCCTTGAGGGAGAGTAGGATGGCCTTGTGTGAAGACTTGCAATGAAGTAGCGATGTCATAGTTCCGACTTCTATAAAATGTAAAGAAAGATAACCGTGATTAGTAGTTAGAATGGTGAAGAGTATAAGTGTGGATGAAGAGAAGATGTAAGAATGATAAGTACATACCGGGCAGCATAGAGACCCTCCTTTGAAGCCCGCAACATGTTGACGGTTTGTTCGAATTGCTCATTTTGACGTTGAAGAAGGTCGACCAAACTCTAAAGAGATGGACAAGAATGAGGACAAGCAGAAGAAAAACAAAAGAGGAGAGAGGAGTGAGGGGAAAGACCATGATTTTGTGAGTGGCCTGGGCATTGGAGGACCATTTGACGAGGACAAGGAGTTTGATGATTTGACGACGACTATGGATAACATAGTCGATGATACGTTTCTTGCGTTCATGGTCATCGAGTGTAGGAGATCTGAAGGGGAGAAGTAAGTGAATGAAAAAGACAAGAAAGGGAAGAAAAAGATCCTACACATCAGCGACATATTGCAACTCAGCAAAGACCTGAGCGAGGGTTCGCCGGATGACAGTCTGGAGAGGGATGACATGGGGATGCCATATTTGATTGAGATGGATATTAGGGAGAATTGGGGGAAGATTTGAGTTGATTAGGGATGGAAGAGGCTTTGCAGAGGATGAAGAGTGAAGAGACTTGTTGAGTGAAGGAGGGGGAATAGGAGCAGCAGAGGATGATGAGGCAGAAGGAGAGATGGGGTTATGATTGTTATTGTTGTTGTTATGATTGTTATTATTATTATTATTATTATTATTATTGTTGTTGTTGTTGTTGTTGTTGTTGTTGTTGTTGTTGTTGTTGTTGTTGTTGTTGTTGTTGTTGTTGTTGTTGTTGTTGTTGTTGTTGTTGTTGCTGCTGTTGTTGTTGTTATTGTTATTATTATTATTATTATTATTATTATTATTATTATTATTGTTGTTGTTGTTGTTGTGATTGTGGAGATGAAAAATGGGAATCTGATGATGATGGTGATTGTGGAAATGAGACGACGTCGCGGTCCCAACCATCTCGGCAACTCAACAAACTCGCGCCCTGCCCCACAATTTGGCTGTCTCGCTCTATGCATACAGCCTTCACTATGCATATTCATTCTCAGAATAGATGGAACAATGCATTTCTCTCTCCCCTCACACCTCCACTCCCACCAACACAAAGCCCTCTCCCATCTCATCCACCCCATTACGAATCACCGTGCCCCCAACATACATCAGACCTTGCAGCAGCTCCCTCAATCCAGAGTCTGCCTTCTCCAACACAAACACCACTTGGTCTGCCTCAATCTCATCTGAATCCGCCAACTCAAGCACATCTACAACCATCTTTTTCAACGGTTGTTCATCGCTCTTGGCAAGACCATACACATACACCGTTCGAATGTCCCCTTCGTCATCGTCAGACTCAACATCCACCAACATACAACGCAAGTTGGGGTGAGACATCTGACATGCAATCGGAACACTGGCTTGGACACCTTTCAAACCTTTAGGGAACACTTGGTTTAAAAAACTTTCATGATGGTGAATTTGCTCAAGGTGTCGAGTCCCAACAAGAGCACTGAAAGGAAGGCTATCGGTACTTGCATGAGGGGTCAATAAAGGAGTGGATGGCATAAACTGATGGAAATAAGCAAGATCATCTCGACACTTGAATTGATTCGACATTTGAACTTCGAGGGTTTCTTGAATTGATGAAGGAGGAGTAGATTGAGGAGTAATAGGAGAAGAAACACATGGAAAATTGACCGAAATTTTACAAAAAGAAATAGAAGGCGCGGTGACATCTCTCACATGTCGTTCGCGACCTCCCAACGCTCCGTCGGGAGCTTAAATAATTGAACATACGAAAAGATATGGAGAGAATAAAATAGGTTGTGTGAATGGATTAAAAGCGAAAAAAAAAAAAAAAAAAAAAGGATCGAACATGAGAGATATAGACCTACGCATTTTATCATTGTCAACGTCAGGGCCAACAATGACCCATCCTGTCCAACGTACTATAATTACTGGAGGGACTTTCACTGACCGTGACAGGCCGATGAGTGTTAGAAGAGAGTCCAACAGAAGAGCAATCTTGAGCGAAGTGTGATAAAGGGCTAGCGCCATCCATACCGGCAGCTGCGCTCAAGGCAGAGCCGGTATTGGCGCTAAGATTAGATTGATTTTGCGATTGATTCATCTTCATATCGAGGAATTCCCCTAAAATAAAAATCGGAATCGGAACATGATAAGGGTGAGACGATAGACTTATAAGATAAAGGTAAATGAGAACAGAGAGAAATCGACTGACTTCAGGATGATAAGCCAAACAGATGATTATCTTGGTTGAGTATAACAAAACGGAAGAAAGTGAAAACGGGAGCTAGAGGGAAAGGAGAGGAAGAAGGGAAGAAAGGAGAGGGAGATATCCAAGACCAAGATGGAATTAATTAAATGCGACGGAGACAAAAAGAAAAACAATTAAGGAGATAAAAAACGGAGACTAACCGTGCAAATTAGTCTAAGAGTGGAATGTGGTGATGGAAAGTAACCGAGAAAGCGAAAGTGGCACTTGGCACCCGAAAGAGCGCGGGTGATATATGGTTCTTAGGGGGATAGCTGTTATGTCCCACAGCCCCCTTGTCCACTATGTCCCTTATTCAGCCCTTCCCCCCATACCCTTTGTTCCACACACGTTTGGTCAGCCAGGCCCATTTTCTAGTTTCCGCCCAGCTGACATGCCCATGCCCATCGCTAACTCTAACTCTAATTCTGTCTGTCTTTTCTGTCCAGCCCGTTTCCATTTCTTTCTTCCCCTACCTCCCTCCCACTTCCGTCTTGTCTTCATTTTCAAAACTTGTCTCACCATCATTCTACTCCATGTATACTTCCGCTTATTCATAACTGACTGATTGTCTTTCTCTTACCCACTGCTTAAAACGTGTTTCTTCTCTCCTCTTTTCATTTGCACTGCTCCGTTACCACCTCTCATTGGCCCTCTGGGTGTCCTGTCTCCTTGACCTTGTTCTTTCTTCATCATTTTCTATCTCACCCTCGTGATTTCTGCTTCCTTTTATCAATTTGTTCTATCTATGGTGTGTCATGTCCATTAGCTGTGAAAGGTTGTCAACCATTTATTTCTTTTCTCACCATACCAATCTTATATTCAAATTCATCAATTAATATCTATAGATGAATATTGCACAGTGGGAAGAGTTTTGCGTAAATCTCCGTTGTTGATCTTTCTCAAGCCTTGGCGGCATTCATTTTCTTGGTCCTGTCTTATAATTATCCTTATCTGTCTATTAAATTACGTCATGATCGATGTGTAACTTCAATATACAGCTATATGAAAAATGCTCGCTGTGTTTTTACCTTCCATCCTCCGCTAAAAACATGAATTTAAGTCGCTTTGGGCGGGAGATAAGGGGAGAAAAAGAGCAAGGTTTTTCCACTAAACCGGAAAAACTGGCGGTTTTCTTGCCACTTATTACCTGCCAAAAGCCACTCAAACTCATGATTTTGGCGGGGAGTCGGGGACGAGAAACCCGCAAGCTTTTCAGGTTTTGTTATATATGTATATATATATAATTATTTAAGAGCGTCTCATAAATCTGTTCGCTTTGCACGCTTTATCAATTTTTAGATTGATCTTTCTGGGTTCAAAATTTGGTAGAAAATGTATATTCGAAAAATTGACCGAGACTCAGGTAGATGATAGCTGAAGATTTTTTGGATGTAGCACAGGATATTACATTACAGCTATATTAGAATTGGTTTGTGCAACCAACAAAAAGTTGGTGAGATATACCCAGCTTTTTTAGCGCCAACTTGGGGCAGGATCTGCCTCTAGTGGCAGATCCTCAGTGTTCCATGTAGAATCCACAATCCAGTGCTGAGCACTGGATTGACCTCACCCCCCCCCCTCCTGCCTCCTCCCATCTGACCACCATTCCACCTCTGAGGCTGAGCACTATTTCTCCTCAAAGAAAACATGAGTAGTAAATTTTTCTTTTATTTTCTTTTGCTTTTAATTCTTTGTTTTATTTTTATTTTTTTCTATTTATTTATTTTATTTTTGCTTTTATTCTTTCTTTTCTTTTTATTAGGGGGTCTCAAACATTACCAAACATGCCAAGTGTATGTTTCATTGTGAAAAACGCCACACAAACATGCCATGAAGCATGGCTGATTTGGTACTTGGGGTCTTAAACATGGGGTCAAATATGTCCTGCTTTTGTACAATTTTCTTAACTACAACTCAGCCCACAAGTACCCACCTCCTCCCAATCAGCTGTGCATCACCTTCCTTCCATCCTCACTCATATACTCCACATCACAACTCTTCTCCCCCAGTTCATTTCATAATCATATTTTTCTCTTTCACACCACAGTAAGTCTATTACATTTTATTCTGTTTTTTAGAAAATATTCCTGCTTAAATGTCTATACTCACAACTTCTTATTTTTATACAAGGCATCATAAATATCTAAAATCTTTGTTAGTTTCTCCTTTTCTTCAACAAAATTTTCTTTTTTCACTAATTTCTTTGTTTAGTGTTAATTTATCATACCTTGCCCAAAATCTATTTCTCAAAAATTTTGTCAGCCTGGATATCCCCATGACTGAGTAAAAAGTATTTATAAGTTATGTTAAACACATGGACTATACATGGGAGCAATAAATTACAGTACACAAATTGTCAGCCAGGCTACTAGACTCACCCAGTAAAATAATTGATTATCTTACTGAAGTGAAGCCACGCCTTTTTAATACTTATTAATAAAATAATTAATTATTTAAACTACTTATGTATTACTTAAAAATAACTAGTTAAGTACATTTAGAAAGGTAGATAATTAATAAAAGATAATAAGTAACTGTCCCATACATATTTTATTCCCTAACACCGGTGATCAATCATACAGAGGAGTAGGAATAAAATTAGTATTAACAAATAATTAAAAATTCTAAAAAATTCAAATTCTTTTATTAAGAATTGTAAATACCATTGAATCTACATTTTAAAATCAAATGTTTAGTATTAAATGTGACAATCAAGAGAAACTTAAGTTTTATTTCAAATAATACTGATATCTTCCTTGACGCTCCATTTAGTATAGATTCTATTATTTCACATACTTTCTTTTATTTTACTTTTCCCTCTCATACTCTTGTATTAGGAGATATTAATCCCGTGTTTTGTTTTCTCACATTTTGCCTATAAAAGGCCCCTCCTTTTTGTGCTTTTCCATCATTCCTTTACTACATTTTTTTATTACAATTACAAACATAAACTTATTCTTATATTTTATAACATTAGTATTTACAATAATGTAACTCTGATCTATAAATTATATCAATATTTTGAATCTACCTCTTTTATTTAAGTAATTAAATCACTTTGATAAAAAAATACGTACCACTTGTTGAGAATCCATTATAATCCGTAAAATCCTCATAGAAACCCCGTACCAAATCTTCTAGACCAAAAGGGGACCTTGACAATTGGGAACCTTTCCAAAATATCGTCAGCGCAACATTAATTGAGGCGTAATCGAAGGGACCATCGGTGTACAAGTACCTGTAAAGGATGAGAGAGGCGAGAAAACGACGAACGTCATACGTCACATGACAAAAGTTTTTGCTGTGAACGGGAATCGAACCGTGCTCCAAAACTTAGGTTCATATACTGACTAAACGTCATATATATCATGGTAATTATTGATATTACTATTTGTGGGTTACTCTTCACTCTTCATATGCTACATATTTCCTTTTACTCAGCACTCTGTAAGTGGCATTAATTTGCTCATTTTACAGGGGGAGGTGTCTGGTAATTTGGAATTTATTTTTATTATTATATTTTTTTTTTCCTGGTTGACCATAATAGGGGGTATCAATGTTCAGGGATCTGCAATTAGGGATCAGGAATTTTTTTGCCCGGATCTGACATTATTAATTGTTGAAGATTCTTATCCACTAGCCCCAGGGCTAGTGGATAAGGAATGCACGATAATACATTATCCCGCCTCTTATACCCCAATTTCCATTCCTAATTCCTGATCACAAACTCATCTCATCCATGATGGATTTGCAAGAAAGTCACATGACTTATAATTCCTGATGCCATCCTTAAGTCTTTCCTCACTCTATGCTACCTAATTTTGGTGGCGAACACTTAAGTTTTTTTTCTATCTACACACCCCAACTGCACATTTGGTGGTGAATTCCCACTTCCCTCATCACTTAACCCTTCCACCGGCAACAATGAAACACCTCTCTACTAGGAAGCTACTTCACTCAACAATGAATGCTATCACTTTTCTTTTAGTTCTTTACTATAAATCTGACTCTGATTTGGAAGACACTTTAGCTTATATGTGTTTTCTTTCCAAAAAGCGTTACATCATCACCAGGGGGCCAAATCTTTATCATGATCCCTGATATTATCTGGCCTCCATTCTCAACATTCCTCATTTAAACTTCACACAACTTTTTAGAACTTCTCCCGATTCTTTCTTCAAACTTTATCAACTCATTTCTGAACATCCTATCTTCCATAACAATTCTCATAACAAACAGCGTAATCCTACCATCCAACTTGCTGTTGCTCTATGTTGCTTTGGCTCAAATGGAAATGGTGCTGCCGTAAGACGTTTGGATAATATCTTTAACACAGGATATGGTACCGTGATATTATACACCAAGCGCTGTATGATTGCTATCCTTTCCCTCAAGTCTCAAACTCTTGCTTGGCCAACTCCAGAACAGCGACTTGAATCCTCTCAAGTAATGCAAGCTGAAGGTTTCCCTGGCTGTATAGGTTTTGTTGATGGCACAACCATCCCTTTGAGTCAAAAGCCTGCTCATGATGGCAACCATTATTTTGATTGCAAAAAAAGGTTTCTTCAAAATCTTCTCCAAGTTCTCATCTTTCACAATCTAACTTTTTATCTTCTTTCTAGATACTCTATTGCCGTTCAACTTGTATGCAATGTCAATAAAAAATTTATTGCTTTTCACAGTGGCTGCCCTGGATCATGTCATGACTCTTCCGTCTTCCAAAGAATGAGGATTTCTCAATCCCCTGACTCATACTTTGACGAATCTCAGTACCTCCTTGCAGACTCAGCATATGCAAGTGGAAAGTACATTATACCTGCTTTCCGTGGTGCAACTTCAGAAAATGACCCCAAAACTAAGTTTAATTATCACCTTGCACAATCAAGAGTACAAATTGAACATGCTATAGGTATTTTAAAGGGACAATTTTCTAGTCTTTGGGAGCTCAGAATCCAATTTCAAAAAAAATTGGAGATCAAAACTGCAAATCGTTGGATCTTGACTTGCCTAATACTCCACAATATTCTAGATGATTTAAAGGATGAGTGGAATGATCTTTATGAAGAAGAGGATCCTGAACCACCACTGGCACTCCCCTCCCTTGATTCACAAAGCATTCAATCAACCGGCATACACCCCATTATAAAGCCAATTACTCTCCAACATTTCTCTTCACCCTTTTAATTTTTAATTTTTATGTTTTCATACTTTCCAAATGTCCTCTTTGTGTACTTTAATCACTTGGTTTTGTATTTTGGTTTGTTGCATATTCATTTTTTTTTGAATTTACGGTGAATATCTTTTTTTTGGATGGCTCATTGGTTTTCTTTCACCTCCTCAACATGAAATCACATATTTTCTTATATCGCATATTTTGTCAGTGATTTTTTTTTCATTCATCACTCATATCCTTTTTATCATCTCCTCAAACATCCCTCAAATATTTTGGTTGCATTTATTTTCTCAACTCAACTCACCAGGTAGGTCATTTTTTTCTTTTTTCTTGGTTTTTTATTTGCTAATCATGATTTTTTTTTTTGCTTTTTTTTTGTTTTTTTTGTTTTTTTTGTAAGTGCTTCATTTATTTTTGTTCTAGGGTAAACTAATTTTTGTTTTGTTTTTTTCTCTTTTTTCTCTTTTTTTTTGTTTTTTTTTTCTCTCCTTCACCTCTCTTTATCATCCTCAAGGCCCCCCTTTTTCCCTCTCTTCACCTGTCTCAAGACCCCCTTTTTACCCCCTTTTTAGCTGCCTCAAATACCCCTTTCCCCCCTCTTTAGGTCCCTCATCACCCCCCTTCCCCTCTTTTTAGGTGCTTCAATACTCCCCCCTTCCCCTCTCTTTATGTCCCTCAAACCCCCCCTTCACCTCTCTTTTGCCGCCTCAAACCCCCCCTTCACCTCTCTTTACCCACCTCAAACCCCCCCTTTCCCTCTCTTTACCCACCTCAAACCCCCCCTTTCCCTCTCTTTACCCACCTCAAACCCCCCCTTCCCCCCCTACCCACTCCCTTACCTCCTCCTCTACCCCCCCCCCCCTCCTTCTTAATGAACGATTGTTACCAATTGTTCATTAAGAAGGAGTGGGGGGGGGGGGGGTAGAGGAGGAGGTAAGGGAGTGGGTAGTGGTAAGGGGAGTGGAAGGGGGGGGAAAGGGGGGTTTGAGGCGGCTAAAGAGAGGGGATTGGGGGGGTGTTTGAGGCGGCTAAAGAGAGGTGAAGGGGGGTGGTTGGGAGATATAAAGAAGGGTAAAGGGGGGATTAAGGTAACTAAGGGAGTGGATTTGGGGGGGGGGGGAATTTTGGGGGGTTTTGAGGAAATTAACCAGGGGTATTCAGGGGGTTTTTGAGGAAGGCAAGGAGAGGATTTGAGTGGAATATTGAGGCAAGGAGGGAGGGATTTGTAAGGGGATTTCACATAAATAAAGGAGTGGAATAGGGGAAAATTATGGAAGATAAAGAGGGGTTACCTACTTTCAAATAAATATACTAACAAATTTTTTTTGGTAAATTTGATTAATTTTTTAATTTTTTTGGCTGGCAGTATTATAGAAATAAAAAAAAAATTTCTTTCTGTTAAGGACTGTCCCTCTTATTTCCAAATCCAAAAAGGTTTTTAAATTAAAAATTAATTTTTCTAGTAAATAATTTTTCGGGTTTTTTTTTATTTTAATAATTTTTTTGGTTTTGATTTTGATTTTAGTGATTTTTTTTTTTTCAGGATCTTGTGAGAAGGTTTTTAATAACCAATCTTCAGGTTCACTTTTTATTTTATTTTTTATTTTTTTTTTAATTTAATTTTTACTGAAATTTTCTTTTTTGAATGAATTTAATTAATATATTTTTTTTATAGGATTTTGCTTTTATTGTGTTTTTTAAAATAAAACCTCAGGTTTTTTTTTTTATAATTTTTTTTTTGGAAAATTTTTTACTGATTTTTTGGTTTTTTTTTTCAATTTTATTTTTCAAATAAAAAAACAGTTTTTTTTATTATTAGGTAGGAGTTTTTTTTTTAAAAAAATTGAGTTGAAATTTTATTGACAATTAATTTTTTTTTCAGATCAAAAAAATGTCTTCTTCTTCTGATTCACCCCTTACATCTCTCATATCTTCATCTTTATCTTCTTTATCATCTTCATCTTTATCATCTCTATCATCTTCTTTGAAATCAACATCCATACAATCATCTTCTAAATCATCAAAAAAAAAATTATCTTCTTTATCATCTTCATCTTTATCATCTCTATCATCTTCTTCAAAATCAACTTCCATACAATCATCTTCTAAATCATCAAAAAAAATAATGATAATCAGTCTCATAAGAAGAAAAGATATCTGAAAAAAAAATTTAAAGAGAATTAGTCTCATCAGAAGAAAAGATATCTGAAAAAAAAATTCTCTGTGAAAGTTATTTTCGTCATATCCCAAACATTAGGGGGTGTCAGTTCTGGCAAATCCGCACTTACAAATCTGCACTTAAATACGTGCGGATTTCCAAAACACACTAGCCCCAATACTGGTGGATTTCAAAATGAAATAAGTCACTTATTTCACTCAAATCCGCACTTTCTCAACCAAACGTGCTGATTTCACCATCAAGTCCCATTTCTCTGATTTGTCAGCATCATCCACTATGCAGTATAGGGGGTGGACTCGCTAGCAAGTCCCCAACCTGAACTCAGATGGAACTCAGACTGAACTCATATTAAACCCTTACTGAACTCTACTTGAACACCCACCTAAAACTGTTCTGCTGAGTGGTGTTCATCCCTGATTGTATGGTTCCTTTGTCAATAGCTGAATGTGTGTTCAATCTGTGGTGAGTTTGGGTCCAAGGTTGCGGACTCGCTAGCAAGTCCGCCCCCCATATTGTGTGGTGATCCCATTCATACGCAGCACTCCACAGAATAACACTTCATAACTCAAAACATCGTATATCATTTACATTTTCATATCATATCATATAAGAGTCATGCCTTCCTCACTTTTAAATTGTGATAAATTACATAAAGCAATGACTTTCATGGCTCTTGAACTGCTCTTGGACTCTGATTCCGATTCTGATTCTGATCTAGAAGAAGATTTTGTCTTTTTATCAAAAATGGCCACGAAACGTTACCTTCTTCCCAGAAAGCCTCAAGTACTTCATACCCCCAAGTACACCATCCAAACACTTCTTAAACTATCTACACCCAGTTTTAGACAGCTGTTCAGGACTTCTCAGGAATGTTTCCTTAAATTGCTTGAGCTTATTCAGGATCATCCCATATTTCACAATAATTCTCAAAAAGAACAACAACATCCTTCAATTCAATTGGCCATCACACTATGTCATTTGGGTTCAAATGGTAATGGAGCTGCTTTGAAACGTTTAGAAAATGTCTTTGATATAGGGTATGGTTCAGTTAACACTTATACCAAACGATGTATCACTGCCATCAACTCCTTGTAATCTCAACTTCTCACCTGGCCAACAAAAGAAGAGCAACTTGAATCATCTCAGGTTATGCAAGCAGAGGGCTTCCCAGGATGTATTGGTTTTGTTGTTGGTACTGCTATTCCTTTGAGCCAGAAACCTGCTCAAGGTGGAAACAATTACTTTTACATTCTCGTCAAAAATTTTCACCAAAATATTTAAAAGTCAAAAAAATTCTATATCTGTTTTAAAAAATTGGCAATACTCTCCCCTGCATTTTATTGAAGCAAGGGGTGGATATCACCAAAATTTTTCTAAGTCATCAATTTCACATGTCAGATTTGAAAATTTGGCAATACCCCCCCCTGCATTTTATTGAAGTAAGTGGTCGAAGTCATCTAAATTTAATAGAATTACGTAAATTATTAAATAAATATCTAATATATATCAATTTCCCTAGTTTAAAGTAATGACGATCCCTCGAACAAAAATGCAGACCAAGTCTAGAAACAAAAGTTTGGGACTTTCCACAGGTATAGGCTAGAGGAACCCCATGAAACAAATAAATGTTATCATGATTACCATTTATACAACACAAGGTCGTTGGCCCATTACTTTTGTTGAGGAAATTGATACATAAAAAATATTTATTAAAAATTTACAAAAAAATATAAAATTTTCGATGACAACTCTAATCCCCATACTTTTTGGATCTAAATAAAGTTTTTTTAAATTGATTAACTTTACCTTCTTTCATTACCTTATTGATTCTTTGAATCAACTTATGACTGATTTGAAATGAGCAACCAAAATGTGTTAAATCTTGACAGGATTCCAAACCAGGAGGAGCTTTGGTTGTTTGATGATTATCCTTAGAAGAATTCCAAATAGTTTTGATGATACCATTTCCCAAACCAAAATCAATGATGCACCGGTGGACTGGAAAATATAAATCATGTCATTTGATTTTAGCTGGAGATGGTATTGGTTGGCCAGTAATCGGTTTGATATATGAGAATATACCAAAAGTAAGAAAATTGGTGTCATTGGTATCGGTGTGAATTTTATTGTGAAATCCAGAATGAGTGATAATAACATTAGAAAATAAAAGATATTCATGGCTGATATGTTCCCATTCAGAGTCACACCGATTCGGTATTCCAACTTTGGTTGCAAGTTCATGATTTTTTTCAAATTCTTTATTAAAGTGCTTTTTGAGTCGAAGAGCAAGAAAAGAGTTAAAGGAAGGTAGAGTGTCCCATAAGTGAAAATCTTCATCTTTTTGAGCTTTAGTGATATTCTTGAGCAACAAATATATGCCTATATGATTGAAATGCCTAGATAATAATCATACAAGAGTTTCAGAATCCTTATCCTCCAAATATGCAATATAAAAATGTGAAATAAGACAAGTGAAATTTGGAAAAAAGGCTCAACTTCAAAGGTCAAAATCTCAGCAACCACTGAACCTAATTCAAACCTGTTTGAGGGAAATGAAAGATATGCTTTAGTAGAATCTTCAGTTAAAGGACATGTGATTTAAATAAACCTAACCCTAATTTGTTACATAAAAAAATGAAATAAAAATTTAAATTGGGAAAAAAAAGGCTCAACTTTAACGGTCAATATCTCAGCAACCACTGAATCAAATTCAAATCTGTTTGTGGGAAATGAAAGGTAGCCTTCAGGAGAATCTTCAGTAAAAAGAACATTAAATTTGAATAAACCTAACCCTAATTCCGAGTCTGATTTTCAAAATTTTACAAAAACTTCAAAAGTGGTAATGAAGATGAGATCAAAAGAGTTTTATAAGTTCACTGTTATCCAGATAAGAGTCATACATATATTTAAGTATGAACTTTTCATAAAAGGAATGAGATATCATATAGGCATGAAAAAAAGGAGATGAAACTTACCTTGATTGAAAAGTAGGAAAAATAGAGTGAGAAAGATTGATGTTGGAATTGTGGGGAAATTGAATATGGAGTAAGTGAAATGCATAAAGAATGTGCAATGTATGTGTTTCAATGAAATGGAGCCAAAAAAAAGTGAAATAAGGGAAAGGGGGGATAATGACCATGCCAAGGAGGGATGAAGAGTAGGGTGATGGAGCTAAAAAAGAAAGTAAAGAGTACAAGAAAAAAAAGGTTAATTATACCATTGAAATCCAAAATAACCACTTACAAAAAAAATTTAGATAAAAAAATAAAATAAACAGAAAAAAACAAAAAAAATTATAATTAGTAATCAAAAAATCAAAAAAAAAGAATAAAGTGACTTACCTGGAGAGATGAGATGACAAAATGAATGAAACCAAATTGTTTGAGGGATGTTGGAGGAGAATAGGAAAAGGATATGAGGGATGAATGAAAAAAAAAACACTGACAAAATATGTGATTTCAGAAAATATGTGATTTCATGTTGAGCTGGTGAAAGAAAACCAATGAGCCATCCAAAAAAAAAATTTTCACCGTAAATTCCAAAAAAAATGAATATGCAACAAACCAAAATACCAACCCAAGTGAATGAAGTACACAAAGAGGACATTTGGAGAGTACAAAATGGTATGGGAAAGAAAGGGATGATGTGGCCAACATGTGGTTTTGAAAAAAAAATCACAAAAAAGGTGCTGATTTGAGGTCAGAACTGACACCCATAGAAAAAAGATTAAGAAGTAGAAGAAATAAGTAAAAAAGAATGTAAACATGCCTGGTCAAAATATTGAAAATGTCAGGAAGGAGTGTGTGCCGAGGATTGATGGGTAGGTAGCGAGGAAGGTCAGTGTGTCACATGTGACAGGGATGGGGTAAGAAAGGAAGGGATGTTTTGTGGCCAAAATGTGGTTGTGAAAAAAAACGGGAAAAAAGTGCTGATTTGAGGTCATAACTGACACCCTTTTTTGAAATAAGTGACTTTTTTGCAAAATTTAAGTGCTGATTTGTAAGTGCTGATTTGGTTTGAAATCTGCACTTAAGTTAAGTGCAGATTTGCCAGAACTGACACCCCCTATTATTTTTCATAAAACTAAAGTAGATAAAAAAATCAATATACGAAAAAATTACCAGAAGATATCAAATATCTAACTGAATTTGGAGATGATTGAGTTGTTGCAGTTATCAGTAATTCTTATAAGGCTCAATTCATATTGGAAGTTCATTCATTTGATGGTGTAAAAGATGAAGCTTTTAATCAACTATCGGATCTTATCATAACTCTTTATCAAATGGCTTTGGTTCGATTACCTATAAGGAATACAAATTTTTTGGGTGGTATCATGATTGGATTTGGTTGGAGACCAGGTTTTGTTAAAGGATATTCTCTTGGTATGTCTAAAAATTTTTTTTCCATTCTTAATATCATTTCACTTATTTCATTTATATAGGCATATATTCGTTGGTCAAGAATATCACTAAAGCTCATAAAGATGAAGATTTTCACTTATGGGACACTCTACCTTGCTTTAACTCTTTTCTTGCTCTTCGACTCCAAAAGCTCTGTAATAAAGCATTTGAAAAAAATCATGAACTAGAAACCAAAGTTGGAATACCGAATTGGTGTGACTCCGAATGGGAAGATATCAGCCACAAATATCTTTTATTTTCTAATGTTATTATCACTCATTCTGGATTCCACAATAGGATTCATATCAATAGGAATGATGCCAATTTTCTTACTTTTGGTATATTCTCATATATCAATCCGATAACTGGCCACCCAATACCATCTCCAGCTAAAATCAAAGGAAATGGCTTATATTTTCCAGACCACCAATGCATCATTTATTTTGGTTTGGGAAATGGTATCATCGAAACTATTTGGAATTCTTCTAAGGATAATCATCAAACGACCAAAGCTCCTCCTGGTTTGGAATCCTGTCAAGATTTCACATATTTTGGTTGCTCATTTCAAATCAGTCATAAGTTGATTCAAAGAATCAATAAGGTAAAGAAAGAAGGTAAAGTTATTCGATTTAAAAAAACTTTATCTAGTTCCAAAAAGTATGGGGACTAGAGTTGTCATCGAAAATTTTATATTTTTTCATAAATTTTAAATAAATATTTTTTATATATCAATTTGCTCAAGTAATGTGATGAGCCAACAACCTTTGGTTGTATAACAGGTAATCATGATAACATTTATTTGTTTCTTGGGGTTCCTCTTGCCTATACCTGTGGAAAGTCCCAAACTTTTGTTTCTCGACTTGGTCTGCATTTTGGCTTGAGGAATTGTCATTACTTTAAACTAGGGAAATTGATATATATTAGATATTTATTTAATAATTTATGTAATTATATTAAATTTAGATGACTTCCACTCCTTACTTCAATAAAATTCAGGGGGGGGGTATTTCCAAATTTTCAAATCTGACATGTGAAATTGCTGACTTAGAAAAATTTTGGTGATACCCACCCCTTGCTTCAATAAAATGCAGGGGAGAGTATTGCCAATTTTTTTAAACAGATATAGAATTTTTTTGACTTGTAAATATTTTGGTGAAATTTTTTTGGTGATACCCATCCCTTACTTCAATAAAATCCATGGGGGGTTTTGCCAAAATTTCTTATAAGACTTGTGAAATTCTTGACATGTAAGAATTTTTGGGATACTGGTAAAATGCAGGGGGTAGTAAAGCCAAATTTTCATATAAGACTTTCAAGATTAATGACATGAAAGAATTTTTGTGATACCCACCCCTTACTTCAAAAAAATTGAGGGGTGGGGGATTGTCAAATTTTCAAAGGAGACTTGAAAATTTTATTTAAAAAAAGAATATTTAACATTAAAATACATTATTTCAAGAAATACAGAAAATAAATGTAAAATTTATGTACAAATAAATATGAACACATGAAGTGTGAAAGAAATAAAAGAAACTAGTCAACAAAAAATTTCATTAATTGTTCTATTTCTTCAACAGATTTGTTTGCTTTAATGCATTTGATCAAGAAATCTTTCTTTTTAGAACTTTCTTGAAGATCATGCTTATACTTCATCTGTTCCATTAAGTTTTGATGCTAAATTGTTTTTTCCTCTTTTTTGGATTTTTCAATACTAAGAGTTTACTCGAACATCTTCTCCTCCAAATCTTGGACCCAATCATCCTTCTGTAAGGAGAGCTCGTACTTCCTCTCTTCCAAATCTTGTACTCTTTCATCCCTCCTTAAAGAGAGCTCATATTTCTTCTTTTCAAAGCTTAGAGTCTCTTTAGCAATTTCCACTTGTTCTAGAGTGAGAATAAAAATTAACATAAAGTAGAAGAAAAGCAGAGTAAAGTAATAAGAGGTATGATATCACTTACCAGCATCACGTTTCTTTGAAAACTGTTCCATCAAAGAAAAAGGTGTTTGTGATGAAGTATCACTTTTTTGTCTTCTTTGGGAGAGGAAATTTAGACTACTTGAAGCCCTTTGCTTTTTGTTCAAAGTAGCATTTTCCTCCTCATCATTGTCACTAGCTTCAGACTCAGTTGATTGAGGATCCTGGGTTTGTTCATCAGCCTTTTAAGAAATAAGAAAAAGATAAGTAAATAAAAAATAGAATTGATAAGATAAAAGAAAAAAGAAACAGACCTGAGTTAGATTTGGTTGGGTTAAATCACCTATAGGATCTACAGAAAAGCTATCTAGATATGTCTCATTCAAATGAGGGGAGGCTTGAGTGGAGGAAGAGGATGGGAAAAGATTTGCTTTGACATCATGTTCGGAGATAGGATCTTCACCATCCAACATTTTTACAGGATTAACATTGGCTCGCTATCCAAAAATTGCATCCATCTCTTTAAAGTAAGGACATAAAGAATCAAGTTTATCGTCTATGGATTTTATGCCCTTAGTTATATCGTTGTTGGTAATCCCAAAACCAGCGGAAGATGAAAGAGCCTTTGCCTTCTTGTATTTTGCTCGGTAATTCTTGAAGCATTCAGACATCTGTTTAGGCAAAAGATCAATCCTTCCCTTGGTCTTATTGCGTAATTCATTTGCCATTAGAAGATAGCCATTAACTTTTGATGCAGGGGGCCGTCCTACTTTAGTGGCATACTCAGTACCAAAACAAGAATCATAGTTAGATTTGGTTTTCAGCCAGTTGATAAAAATGAGATGGTCATCTTTTTTTAATTGAACGGTCTTTGATTTCTTGGCCGAGAGGGGGAAAGTGGGAGTAGTGGGATTTGAAGAGCAACTTGGTGATGGCTGCTTTTGAGAAGATCTAGGACGACGAGGCATGTTAAGATATAAATGAAGATGAAAAGGAGCAGAAACAAGCAGATGAGATGGTGAGGGGTTCTGAGTGAATAGAATGGACAGGATGGGATGAGAATGTGAGTTTTCAGCAAGGTAGAAGCCATATCCAGAGAGTAGTCCAAGATGTGGTTATGGCAGAAAGTAGGTCAAAATGTGATTATGACAGAAGGTTGTCCAAGATGTGGTTATGAAAAATAGACACTACGCAATATAGGGGGTGGACTTGCTAGCAAGTCCTCAACCTGAACTCAGATGGAACTCAGATGGAACTCAGACTGAACTCATACTGAACCCATACTGAACTCTACTTGAACACCCACCTAAAACTGTTCTGCTGAGTGGTGTTCATCCCTGATTGAATGGTTCCTTTATCAATAGCTCAATGTGTGTTCAATCTATGGTGAGTTTGGGTCCAAGGTTGCGGACTTGCTAGCAAGTCCGCCCCCCATATTGTGTGGTGAGAGTAAAAAAATGTTAGATAAGAGGTGAACATTGACACGTAAAGTGTCTAATAACCCAATTATTAGCAAAAATAATTGCGGAAGATAATTGGGGTGTAAGGATTTTTATCCGCAATTAATTTAATTGCGGATCCCTGAACATTGATACCCCCTAATAGAGCAATAAGTGTTCTTAGTCCCAGAAGTAATAAAATAATTATATTTTAATATTAATTATTATAACTTTTCAGTTGACCTTTGTCCTGATTAATTTAAATTTTAATTGTTCCAGTTGACAAATTGTCCTGACAATAATATTTTTTAATTAATAAATAATTCATATTTAATTACTTCAGTTGACCTTGAGTCCTGGTAGTTCAATAAATTTTTTAATTAATAAAACTCATATTTAATTACTTCAGTTGACATTAAGTCCTGGTAATAAATTAGTTGATGTAAATCCTGAAAATAATTAATTAAAATTATTAATAAAATTTTTTATTTTATTTCTTCAGTTGATTATATTATAATCCTGGTTTTAAATTGTTTTGAATTAATAAATTGATTATTATTTTAGTTGATTTTATCCTAAAAAGATTTTATTTTATTATTTTTCTTTTCAAAGTAAAAATATAAATTAATTTATCTTATTTTCTCCTCTCTCATTGCAGTAAAAACTAGAAATGACTGATCAAGGTCACTCTGCTGCACGTGAAGAAGAATTGGATTTGATTTATTATGATGAGGCTACTTCTGTAAGTTCCCATTTAACTAAAAAATTAGCTCAAATTGATCAATCATTTCCCAAATCAGGATGTAGAAATGGAGGAAGTGGAAGTTCTGGTGGAAACTCAGGAACAGAAACCTATTATAAACCCCCCAGAAGGACTTCCAAAAGGCTTCAAGATAAAAAAGATGCCATTTCCTCAACAAGTAAAGAACCTGTCAACACATATAAAGGAACTAAGGACAGAAAACTTGAAATTGAGGTCAAAGGTAGATGCTCTAGAAGAAAAGGTAAGAAAAATAGATGATTTTCTTCAAGAGAAGAGGAAACCTCCTCCCCACAGGGATCTTCAGCAATTGGCTCCCCAGCAGCCAGAGAAGGTGGAAGTATCCAAGTCGCAGTGGGATTGGCTGAACACTCAGTGGGATTACCTGGCTCAAAACCAACAGATGCCCCAAGCAGGTCCATCCAGACACAACCAAGTCAACCCAACACCTCCTCACCCCTATCAAGGAGGAAGAAGAAGAAAAAACAATATGATCTTGCCCAGCAAACCTTGGTAAGACCCTCTATTGATTCTCAAGTACCATTTCTTGTAACTAATCCAGTTCCCTCAGGTAATTATGGAAGAGGAGATGAGACTGTGAGACCTCTAGAAAACAGTAGACAAATTACTCAAATTTCAAATTTATCTAATCAACTAGTTCTGATTGCTACTTCAATGATAAATCCTGATATGGCTATTATTGATAAGACACTTGAACCTGAGTTTTATGGGATGCTTAAAAGTTACTCTGTTTCCTTACTGAGAAACACTCCAGATGTAGCTAACATCAATGATGAATATTTGAGCAATATTATTGCCAAACAAAACCATATAATGAACAACATGCAATTGACTCAGAAATATAATAGTTTGTTAAATGAGCAGGGTTATCAAGCATTAAGAAGTGAATCACAGAGAGTCTCTGATGAATTGTCTCATTACAAAGAAACCCATGAAAAGAAAGTTGCTTTATGGCAAAATATCAAAAATGACTTGACTAAACTGAAAGATACAGTATCTGCCTGTTGCCAGGAGGTGGAGATAGATAAGATGAATCTGAAAAGATTGAATGACCATTTTTCATCTTTTCAAAATAAGAATCAGTTATCTTTTGCAACAATCAATGAGAGTTTATCTAGTCTTCCAAGATTGAAAACTAGACTAACAACCATTGAGGAGAAATTGAACTCATTGTTAATTGATCAAAAGTATTCTGAGATTTCTTTGAAGGAACAAATAGTACAGGATTCTCCAGAGTTACCTGTGGCTAGTTCATCTAAAAGTAAATTAGTTCCAGAAATACATGTTGATACCCCTGAGTTTCCATTAAAAATTAATGATGCACCAGGACCTTTAACAGAGGGATTAAACAATGAAATTACTGCCCAACTAGAAATGTTACAGCTGCTCCTTACTCAGAAACAAGCTTTTACTAAGGAGACTCCTTCAAATCAAAAGAATTGGCCAAAACTTGACCAGTACCCAACATTTGATGGTGTTTCTTCCTCTGATTGGCAACAATTTATTTGCAGAATTGATAACTTAAAAATTCTTACAAACTCCAATATGAGGAAATTGTGTCCAAGTTAATTTCTTTGTTTACTAGTGTTGCCCTAATGTGGTATGAATCTGTTCCCCTGGATGGGAATGACTACTCATGGGAAGATTGGAAGAAATTGATGAAAGCACAATTTGGTGGCTCCAAGTTCAGAATGGCTCAACAAAGGCAGTATGAGGAAACTAGATATAGCTCTTCTACTGATAAACCTATTGAGTTCTTAATGAAACTTGTAAAAATCTTAAGGGCAATGGACCCAAATATGGAGTTTGAGTTATGGAAGGACAGGATCCTTTATAAATTACCAATGTCTCTGAGAGACTTGATAGTGGCTAGGACTGAGTTCTCCAGAGAACCCTCTTCTTTCATTAATACTTGCAATGAGATCCTTCTAAACAAAAAGTATGATGCCAGAAGATTCATTCCTAGGACCCCTTTGGAGAAACCCTCCACTTACCAACAGAAACCTCTGGAAAAGGTTGGTAAACCTTCTGCCCCTGTTGCACCAAAAAAGTATGCAACAAACACTTGCTTCAAGTGCAACAAGCCTTGGAAGAAAGGCCATGTTTGTGATAAGAAGATAAATCTTGTAGAACAAACAGAGGAGCATGCTGATGACACAGTAGCACTGGATGATACGTCAAGTGATTGTGCCAAAAATATTTCATATGAATCTAAACAACAAATCTTGATGCTGGAAGAGGATATTCATTATTTAAATACTATTGATATTGATAATAATGCTTTATCTACAGTTGAAGATGCTGAGATCATAAAGAACATTGAGGATAACTCAATTGTTATTGCCCATCTCAAGGCACCAGTCTTGATTAATGGAACCAGCATTGAAGTTGTTCTAGAAACTGGAGCTGGAGGAAGTGTAGTTTCTGAAAGAGCACTTGCTTCAGTAGATCAAGACTATAAATCAAAACTGATGCCTATCAATTCTGAAAATTGGAGAGGGTATGGCTCTGTTTTGTCCCCCATTGGTAAATACAAAGCCACAGTGTTTTTTAAATATAACCATGGTTTTGAAAGAGCTATTTGTGATTTTGTTGTCATGAAAAATGATAACTTGAACAATCGGTTTATTGTAGAGAATGTTATTTTAACCAAGTATGGCATAATATTGGATCCTTCAAATCAATGTTTCACAATGGGGATGAATGGGAAGAGAAATTTAAGATTTCCTCCCCTAAAAAATTATTAAAACCAGAATTGAACACATGTAATTCTGTGGTTCAATATAAAGGAAGATCTACAAAAGAAATGCATGCCCTTATGTCTGAAATTGACAATGCTTCTTTTGGAGAACAACTTTCTGGTGAGGATAAAGATTCCATCATTAACTTGATAAAGTCTTTTCCTATGGCCTTTGCTCATGGGTCACATGAACTGGGATTAGTTAAAGAGGAAATGAAACTTTCATTGTCTTGCCCATTAACTGATATACCACCTAGTTTAAAGAAGAAGCCTTATCCTGCTTCTCCCACAAAGAGAAAAGATATTGAAGACAATATCTCTACCCTTTTAAAAATGAATATTATTGAAAAGGTAGTTGAAACACCTAAATATTGTGTTATCTCACCTCTCCTAATTTCTTATGAAAAATATAAAGCCAGGTTATGTGGTGATTATAGAGCACTAAATACTTATACTGTTGATGATATCTACCCTTTACCTAGAATTAGCTCTATACATGCTACTTTACAGGGTGCTAAATATATCAGCTGTTTGGATGGTAACAAAGGATATCACCAGGTACCTGTTTATAAAAATTCTCAGAACTTTCTGATGATTGCTACTCATATGGGTATTTATAAGTATATTAGGATGCCATTTGGCCATAAAAATGCCCCTTCAGTTTTCCAAAAAGTCATGGATAACACATTCCATCAAGAGATAATTGAAGGATGGCTGATGGTTTATATTGATGATATCATTATATTCTCAAAAACATTTGAGGACTATCTTAACCACCTGTGTAAAGTATTCCAGAAAATGGATGAAATAAATATGACACTTGCTTTGAAGAAATGTAAATTTGGTTTCCATTCTTTAAACGTTCTTGGTCATGTTGTTTCAGGATTACAGATATGTGTCGACCAGAACAAAGTGGCAGCCATACAACAGGTGAAGGCTCCTACTACAGTTAGAGAGCTCCAAAGTTTTTTGGGAATGTGTGGATACTATAGAAAGTATATTAAAAATTACCAAGTCATAGCTTTACCCCTTACCCAATTAACTTGAAAGGATGTTGATTTTGTCTGGAATAGTGAAAGACAAAGAGCTTTGGACACTATGAAACACTGTTTGATGTCAGCACCAATTCTTGCTTTACCTGACTTTAATCAACCATTTGTTTTGTACACTGATGCCAGTTTCATTGGTCTTGGTGCTGCCCTCCATCAAAAACAAGTGATAAATGATAAAGTTTCAGAAGTAGTAATTTGTTATATTTCAAGAACCTTGAGAAATGGTGAATTGAAATATAGTGCTACTCAATTAGAATGTTTAGCTGAAGTGTGGGCTCTAGAAAAGCTTCATTATTACCTAGATGACCGGAAATTTGAACTTGTCACTGACTGCAGTGCAGTTAAATCCCTTTTAAACTTGAAAACACCTAACAGACATATGTTCAGATGGCAGTTGGCTGTTCAAGAATACAGAGGGAGAATGACAATTATTCATAGGGCTGGTATTGTTCACTCAAATGTGGATATGTTATCTAGGTTACCTTTACCAAATGATGACTCTAATCCTGCTTATGACCCTGAGGATGAAATTATTCATATACATGGGATATATGTGGTTGATATGGAGGAAGAGCTATTACAGCTTTTTTTGTATTCATATGATAAGGACAATGACTTAAAAAAGTTATTCACCATATTAAATTATCCAAAGAATGCTTCAATACAAGCATTAATTAAAACCCTTCCACCAAAGTACCAAAAAGCTTTGGAAAAGGTAAATTTTCAATTGATGAAGGATATCTATATTATAGAAGAAAGTTGAGTAATGTTATTGTTATTCCTCCTTCTATGAGAGAAATCATCTTGAAAATTTGTCATGATGACATATTAGCTGGACATTTTGATCTTGAAAAAACAATGATCAGAATTAAGAACACTGCTTGGTGGATTAATATGTCTGAAGACACAAAATTATATGTTGAATCTTGTGATTCTTGCCAAAAATCAAAAAGTTTAACTGGTAAGAGAGCTGGATTAATGCAACATATTGAACCTCCTGATGCACCATGGCAAAAAATAAACATGGATTTTGTAACATGATTACCAATTGCTGGAAAAGACAGTTATAACCCTTGTTGGGTTATTGTGGATGGATTCACTAAAATGTGTAAATTTATCCCTACTCACAAGGATGTTTCTACTGAAGAATTAGCTTTCTTATGGTGGTCTCATATGTTTAATATTTCTGGTTTTCCTAAAGCCATAATCTCTGACAGAGACCCTAAATTTACTTCTGAATTTTGTATGTCTCTGATGGATGTTTGTGGTTGTGATCTGAAACTTTCTACTGCCCATCATCCACAGACTGATGGCTTAGCTGAAAGAAGGATTCAGACTTTAGAGGACATGATTAGAAGGTATTGTGCCTTTGGCCTTGAGAATAAAGATAATGACAGATTCACTCATGATTGGGTTACTTTACTTCCTGTGTTGGAATTTGCTTATAACAGCACTGTTCATTCTGTTACTCAAAGAAAGCCTTTTGAGCTCTGGCTTGGATATGTTCCAAAAACTCCTGCCCAAATTCTCAATAACAAAATACCTAAATTGGATATACATCCTGGTGTAAAGTCTTTTCTTCAAATGCAACAACTTTGCAGAAATCATGCTCAACAATGTATTGAAAAATCATTTGAATATGAGAAGAAGAGATGGGACAAATCCCATAAAGAATACACTTTTAAAAAGGGTGATGAAGTGTTGATTTCTACAGTCCACTTTAACTTACAAGGTAATAACAAATTGAAAGATCCATTTGTTGGTCCATTTGTTGTCAGAAGAATGATTGGAGATGATGCAGTTGAGGTTATTTTGTATTCTCCATATGACAGAAAACATCCTGTTTTTCCAATATCTCTTCTGAAACCTTACACATCCAATAGTGATTTATTTCCAAAAAGGAGGGGAAGACCAAAGAAAACCCCAAATGAAATCACTGAAACAGCAGAAATTGAAAAAATTCTAAATGATAGAATAGTCACTGCTGAAAAAGGTACAGAATACTTATTGAGATTCAAGAGTAAATCATCTGAATATGATTCTTGAATACCTGGGAATGAGATATCTAATCTTCCTACTCTACTAAAAAAGTATAAAAAGAAAAAATCATAGAATTTTTTTTATTGTTTTTTTTAGAGTGAGGGAGTGTCAGCCAGGCTACTAGACTCACCCAGTAAAATAATTGATTATCTTACTGAAGTGAAGCCAGGCTTTTTTATTACTTATTAATAAAATAATTAATTATTAAAACTACTTATGTATTACTTAAAAATAACTAGTTAAGTACATTTAGAAAGGTAGATAATTAATAAAAGATTATAAGTACCTGTTGCATACATATTTTATTCCCTAACACCGGTGATCAATCATACAGAGGAGTAGGAATAAAATTAGTATTAACAAATAATTAAAAATTCTAAAAAATTCAAATTCTTTTATTAAGAATTGTAAATACCATTGAATCTACATTTTAAAATCAAATGTTTAGTATTAAATGTGACAATCAAGAGCAACTTAAGTTTTATTTCAAATAATAGGGGGTGTCAGTTCTGGCAAATCTGCACTTAAATTAAGTGCGGATTTCAAACCAAATCAGCACTTACAAATCAGCACTTAAATTTTGCAAAAAAGTCACTTATTTCAAAAAAGGGTGTCAGTTATGACCTCAAATCAGCACTTTTTTCCCGTTTTTTTTCACAACCACATTTTGGCCACAAAACATCCCTTCGTTTCTTACCCCATCCCTGTCACATGTGACACACTGACCTTCCTCGCTACCTACCCATCAATCCTCGGCACACACCCCTTCCTGACATTTTCAATATTTTGACCAGGCATGTTTACATTCTTTTTTACTTATTTCTTCTACTTTTTAATCTTTTTTCTTGTTATGTGCCAGTTTCATAATGCCTCCCAGACATTCCAAATCTCAAAAGGTAACTCAAAAATCTGCTTCGTCACAAAAGTCTCCTCGTAAAGCAAGGATTACATATACAAAAAATCAGTGACTTTTTCTATTACTTACAACTGTTTTTACAGAATTGAAAACTATGTTTCAGCTAATATTTTATGGAAGTGAACTCTGTTCTTCGCCCGAAGAACAGAGTTCATCCTCCTATTTTCACATTCTGTTTGCACCAATCTCCAACATTTTCAATATTTTGACCAGGCATGTTTACATTCTTTTTTACTTATTTCTTCTACTTTTTAATCTTTTTTCTTGTTATGTGCCAGTTTCATAATGCCTCCCAGACATTCCAAATCTCAAAAGGTAACTCAAAAATCTGCTTCGTCACAAAAGTCTCCTCGTAAAGCAAGGATTACATATAAAAAAAATCAGTGACTTTTTCTATTACTTACAACTGTTTTTACAGAATTGAAAACTATGTTTCAGCTAATATTTTATGGAAGTGAACTCTGTTCTTCGCCCGAAGAACAGAGTTCATCCTCCTATTTTCACACTCTGTTTGCACCAAGCTCCATCCCTTTCAATTCTATCAACACATGCTTGTCTTCCCTCCCCATGCCTTTCGCTATCCTCCCAGCCCCATTGTATGCCATCCTCTTTTAAAGGTAACTCAAAAATCTGCTTCGTCACAAAAGTCTCCTTGTAAAGCAAGGATTACATATAAAAAAAATCAGTGACTTTTTCTATTACTTACAACTGTTTTTACAGAATTGAAAACTATGTTTCAGCTAATATTTTATGGAAGTGAACTCTGTTCTTCGCCCGAAGAACAGAGTTCATCCTCCTATTTTCACACTCTGTTTGCACCAATCTCCATCCCTTTCAATTCTATCAACACATGCTTGTCTTCCCTCCCCATGCCTTTCGCTATCCTCCCAGCCCCATTGTATGCCAACCTCTTTTGATCCCCATTTCACCCCTCTCAACCTCTCCCAGACCCTTTTCTTCATTTAAAATGCCTCGGAACCCTTAATCTTCCCTTCCAACTCTTTCCCAACCTTTGAGTGACTGAAAAAATATGCGATTTCATGTTGAGTTGATGAAAGAAAACACAGAGAGAAAAAAAATAAGACTTTAACAGCAAATTCAAAAACCAAAAAAATATGCAAAAAAATTTACCATTCTCAGTGAATAATACATGCAAATTGATAATTTGAAGGGAAAGAGAAAAAAATTAAAATTGCGTTGAAAAATGTTGGAGTGTTATTGGAAGGATTTTCGCCCTTATAGTAGTTGATTGAGAAATAGAAGTGTTGGATATAGTCGGAGGTGAATCAGCTTGTTCATCTTCATACAGCTCTAACCATTGATCTTTGAGGTCAGCAAGTAGGTTATGAAGTATAGTGCAACACAGAATCCAGTTGATCACGGCCTCCATTTCAGATTTATTTCTAAGAGGACTTCTTAATTCCCTTAAACTAGAAAAATGGCCTTTCAAGATTCCAATAGAATGTTCAATACGGACTCTTGACTTTGCCAAATGATTGTTGAATTTGGCATTTTGACTGTCTTCTGAAGCTGCTCCCCGAAAAGCAGGAAGTACATACTTTCCATTCACATAAGCAGAATCTGCAAGAAGATACTGATTTTCATCAAAGAATTTTTCAGGTTCATTTGAAATATGCATTCTTTGGAAGACGTAGGAGTCATGACATGAGCCAGGATAGCCAGCGAAGAATGATATAAATTTTTTGTTTACGTCACATATAAGCTGAACGTTAATTGAATATCTATAAAGAAGATATATTTGTTTGTGTTAGTTTCAAGGAGGATGAAAGGAGTTAAAAATAATCTACCTCTTTTTACGGTCAAAGTAATTGTTTCCACCTTGACCAGGTTTCTGGCTCAAAGGAATAGTAGTACCATCAACAAAACCAATACATCCTGGAAAGCCCTCTGCTTGCATAACCTGAGATGATTCAAGTCGCTCTTCTTTTGTTGGCCAGGTGAGAAGTTGAGATTCCAAGGAGTTGATGGCAGTGATACATCGTTTGGTATAAGTGTTAACTGAACCATACCCTAAATCAAAGACATTTTCTAAACGTTTCAAAGCGGCTCCATTACCATTTGAACCCAAACGACATAGTGTGATGGCCAATTGAATTGAAGGATGTCGTTGTTCTTTTTGAGAATTATTGTGAAATATGGGATGATCCTGAATAAGCTCAAGCAATTTAAGGAAACATTCCTGAGAAGTCCTGAACAGCTGTCTAAAACTGGGTGTAGATAGGTTAAGAAGTGTTTGGATGGTGTACTTGGAGGTATGAAGTACTTGAGGCTTTCTGGGAAGAAGGTAACGTTTCCTGGCCATTTTTGATAAAACGACAAAATCTTCTTCTAGATCAGAATCGGAATCAGAGTCCAAGAGCAGTTCAAGCGCCATGAAAGTCATTGCTTTATGTAATTTATCACGATTTGAAAGTGAGGAAGGCATGACTCTTATATGATATGATATTAAGATGTAAGTGATGTACGATGTTTTGAGTTATGAAGTGTTATGCTGCGGAGTGCTGCGTATGAATGGGATGATGCTGACAAATCAGTGAAATGGGACTTGATGGTGAAATCAGCACTTTTGGTTGAGAAAGTGCGGATTTGAGTGAAATAAGTGACTTATTTCATTTTGAAATCCACCAGTATTGGGGCTAGTGTGTTTTGGAAATCCGCACTTATTTAAGTGCGGATTTGGTCAAATTTAAGTGCGGATTTGTAAGTGCGGATTTGCCAGAACTGACACCCCCTAATACTGATATCTTCCTTGACGCTCCATTTAGTATAGATTCTATTATTTCACGTACTTTCTTTTATTTTACTTTTCCCTCTCATACTCTTGTATTAGGAGATATTAATCCCGTGTTTTGTTTTCGCACATTTTGCCTATAAAAGGCCCCTCCTTTTTGTGCTTTTCCATCATTCCTTTACTACATTTTTTTTATTACAATTACAAACATAAACTTATTCTTATATTTTATAACATTAGTATTTACAATAACGTAACTCTGATCTATAAATTATATCAATATTTTGAATCTACCTCTTTTATTTGAGTAATTAAATCACTTTGATAAAGAAATACGTACCACTTGTTGAGAATCCATTATAATCCGTAAAATCCTCATAGAAACCCCGTACCAAATCTTCTAGACCAAAAGGGGACCTTGACACAAATAGTATACATAAGTAAATTTATGATAAAATACAAAATATGCCATTATAAAACCTTATATACATGCATATATCCACCTTTTATAGGTCTTATGTACTTAATATTAAGTTGGAATATGTTGGCGTAATATTAAGAGCCTAAAAAATAAGGCTACATAATTTTTAAGTAGACTTAAAGCTGTTGCTTTCATTGTTTTATGTGAAAAACAAATAATGCGCTTTAAATCACTTAAAAGTTGACTATATGTGCTATAAATTTAATAATATTAAAAATGTGCTTTGACAAATCAATTTGTCTTAATTAGGACTATTGATTTGGCTACTCAAATGCATAAAAATAACACTTTTCAAATTTGGTGTTTTCTATGCCAGAAATGGCTTCTGTGTACTGGCCACATACTGCCTGCATTTTTCCCATGTGAATAGCTTCATTTTTAGCAAAGTTAGCTTTTTCACACCAGAATTACCCCACATTCTATGTCCACTGTGGGGAAACATGCTAAAATGGGTGACAAGTGCTTATTTTGTGTCCTAGCTTAATTACAAATGCATTGACCCTCTTTATATGCACTAATTTCATTAATAACCTCAATCTTGGTGCTTTAATTCACTAACATGCTTAAATTTGCCTAAAGTAGTCAAGGATTTACCTGTGAAAGCGCCTTCCAAGGACTGAATTTAGTTACCCCACATCTCATGCCCTTTTTTGGGTTTTTAAGTGGTTTCTTAGTCAATTTTGGTTATTTTTGAATGGGGATTTCATGTAGTATAATGTCATGATTAGCCCCAACATTTCTACTGTTCATCCCCCTTATTATTGAGTAATAATCAATCTTAATTTCCCCTTTTTAGTCTTTTATTTTAATGTATAACACACATATACTCTCTTTTTTTCTTATTCTTTAATTTTGATGGATTATCCCTATTACTACAGTATTTTGGCGGGTGATATCATTCTAATTATGTTAGTGGTCACTCATTATGTTGTTGAAAATGTCTATTAGATGGAATGAGGTTTCATTAACTGTGTATAGAGCTGGTAAATCAAGGGGTTCATTGGGGAAGTTATTGTGTATAAAAGGAGGGGGTTTTTGGTCTTGTTATCTACATTCTTTATCATTACAATCCAATCGTATAACCAATACAATTACAATACATATAAATAGAACTTATATAGTCTTTGAATAGTATCTTAATTATTAAAATCTATTTTTCTACCAACTATAAGATTGTAAGCCATATATATAATTAGTGAGATTTATATTACTGAGACCCTTATATTGAGTTACATTTTAATACTTATTGGATTTGTACTACAGTATTCATATAGGACCATTAAAATCTTCTAGAAAACTGACTATTCAAGCTAGTTCACGTCTCTGTACTTGACCTCAGCCTGAAAATTGGGGACCTTTCCTCAAGAATTCTGTTGGTTATTTTCCAGCAAGTAAAAAACTCAAGTAGAGGCTATAAGTAAATAAAATCCCTATAGAAATATTTGGATAATTACAACAGGTTGGGGTTACTTATATAGTGATTTCAGAAAAAGAAGCCCTGTTATATAATAAAATTGTGATATTGAATCAACAATTTTACCACTTATTTAACATAAAATTGTTATTAGTGGGAGTCTGTCAATGGACCAATTAATTTTGTGATCTTTGCAGATGATAAACCAATTAAACTGATTAATTGTTTTCTTTTAACAGGACTCTTAATCCCTTTTTATTGGTTTGTAACATTCATTTAATATTTATAATGAATCTTACTGACAGATTTTCTTTTTTAAATATAAAAACACAGCTACATATTGTAGACCAGTTAAATCAAGTGACCACATAAAAGCATATTTGACTTTTGGCACTTATAAATTCACTTAATACCTACAAGTAAGAAATAAAATTTTCTTCATTAGTATTGATAAATACTGATAAAACTTTTTTTGAAGTTTTAATATCTCAAATTTTAATTATTTGATTAAATTCCACGTCAAAATGTGTGACAACAACAATGATATTGTGAGTAATAAGGCAAAGCCTTATAGCTTAAGACCTAGAGCAGAAAGACCTGTTACAGGAAATTCAAATGGAGGGCCAGAATTCTCCCACCAACAGCAACACTCCACAGATGTCTCTGGAGGAAAGGGAAAAACTGTTAAAACAAGTATCAATATTGAAAAAAAGAAATACTTTACAAGAACAAATTCACTCCCTATCCACTCTACAAAACACCTTAACAATAAGAGTCAACAACATAGTAGAACAGATAAACAATCTGGAGAAAAGAGCTGCTCAGCGTTTCATAGAAGTCAATCAAGCTCTAGTGGAAATAAAGACTCAACCAACAACAGTTGCACCCAACAATTCCACAGCCACACCTCCTGCCCAAGAGGAGGACCATAAGATTACTGTAAGCAAATGTAAGTGGGACTGATGCGCCCAAAACTACAACAACCCTCCTCAAAAGCAGGACTCCAGCAGTTGCCCTTACAGGGGAAAACCAAGGAGAAGCAGGGGAAATGGAATAAGACCTTGGTAAGTCATCCATCTTCTAAGGATCAATTATATAATACTAACAATGAGTTACTTGTAGGTAATGAGATTGATAGAGAGTTACTGGATATAATTGATAATGATTTAAAAAATTATCCATTTGAAAATAACATGTTAAACTTGTCTTTACATGATGAAAATGTACATAGTTTTATTGATCACCAGGATAAGACTAGTCACATTAAAATGCAACCAAATGAAGTATATCTTGAACCTGATGATTAGTCTTCTGAATTGGACACAGAAAAAATTGAATATTTTTTAAAAGAAAATCCAATGGAATCAAAAACCATTAGCAAATTATTATTAACAATTGAAAAATTTGAAGAATTCTCTAGAGAGTCAAAAAATAATACAGAAAGTGTATTATTAAACCCCACACATTCATTGAGTACCACAGCCAATAGGTTAAAAATTATTGAAAATTCAAATAATGAATTAACCAATGAAAATAAAAAATTAAACTCTGAAATTAATAATTTACAAAATAAATTAGAAAATTCTCAGAATATTATGGCTACCATAGAGGGATGTGTAAGATTGTCTTTTCCAAATGTGAATGATACCTTAACATATGTACCTGTAATAAAAGATAGGTTCCAAAGAGTAGAAATTGAAATAGCTAACATTTTGAAAAAACTGATAAAGTAAAATATAATACCACCTATGTCAAAAGAGTACCAGCTTTTATGAAACACTCAGATGATAGACCAATGATTGAACTTGAAAATAGTGTCATGGGATCTGAGAATATAAAATCAGTAAAGGATGAAATAAATGATCATCTTTCTAAAGTAAGTGAATTACTTAAAATTTCTCAGGTTAGGGAAGCAAAACCTAACCAAAAGAACTGGCCTAAGTTAGATCAGTCCCCTTCTTTTGATGGAAATTCAAAGTCTGATTGGCAACAATTCATTCAGAGAATTGATAAATTAAAATTTTCATACAAATTTCCTGATGAAGAAATTACATCAAAATTGATATCTTTATTTACAGATGTGGCCTTATTATGGTTTGAATCTGTATTGAGTGAGGGAATTAACTACTCCTGGAATGAATGGAAGGCACTAATTGAAAGGCAATTTGGTGGCCCAAAATTTAGAATCACTCAACAAAGATTGTATGAAAAAACCAGATATAATCCAAATGCTGGAGATAAATCCATAGAATTTTTAATGAATTTAATAAAAATTATGAAAGCCATGGACCCAAAAATGGATTATGATGAGTGGAAAGAAAAAATAATATATAAATTGCCTATATCAGTCAGATACATTATTGTAGCTAGAACAGAAACCATCATAGATACTTCTGGGTTTATTAATATATGAAATGAAATATTATTGAACCACAAATATGAAAACAGGTATAATAATTACAAGCAAAGTGTTGAGGTAGTAAAAGCTACTACAAATAAATTACCAGTGGAGAAGAAAAAACTTTTGGCTCCCCTTGTCCCTAAAAGAAAAGAAAATAACACTTGTTACAAATGTAATGAACCTTGGGCTAAAGGTCATACTTGTAAGAAAAGAATACATGTCATTGAAAACTCACAATATACTTAACCAAGTAATCATGAAGACTAAAATGAGGAATCTAGTGAGGATTGTAAAGGTAACATTTCTTACAGTCATAATGAAAATGAGATATATGTATTAGAACAGGATATTATGTTCCTGAATGATGCAATACCTCATACAGATACATCTTTAACTTCCATTGAAGAAGCTGAAATTATTAAAGATGTATCTCATGATACTTACAAAATAACACCTATTAGAGCACCTGTTATTATATGTGGAAAAGAAATGAATGCCATTCTTGACACTGGGGCTGCAGGTAGTGTGGTTTCTATTAACACATTAATGAAACTTGATAGTAAGTATAAATAAAAACTAAAACCTGTACAGACAAAGATCTGGAGGGGTTTTGGTTCAGTATTAAATCCAATTGGAAAAAACAAAACTGCTGTATTCTTTAGATATAATAATGGATATGTAAGAGCAGTGTGTGAATTTGTGGTAATGGACAATAATGATTGTAGTGATTGGTTTATTATTGGCAATGACATATTGACCAGATTTGGCATCAAACTAGATCCTGCAAATAGTTGCTTCACTATAGGAGTAAATGGGAAAAGAAAATTCAAGATTTGCTCTGAAAATTCAGTCTATTCCATTGCTCCTAAAGAAGAGCAACTACAAGGTGGAAGAACCACCTCTGAAGTGGTAGAATTGGAAAATGAATTACAAAAAGCCTCTTTCAGTCCTCAACTCTCAAAAATTGAAGAAAAAAATATTTTGAGATTGATAAAAGCTTATCCTATGGCATTTGTTCATGTTTCAAATGAACTAGGATTGGTCAAAAACCATGAGATGAAAATCACTTTAAGTTGTGATTTGGATAATATTCCTGGCAACTTGAAAAAGAAACCTTATCCAGCTTCTCCTGAAAAAAGTAAAGACATTGAAGACAACATTAAAATATTGTTAGAAATGGGTATTATTGAAAAAGTGGACACAACACCTAAGTATTGTGTTATTTCACCAGTTTTAATCTCTTATGAAAAAGATAAGGCAAGATTATGAGATGATTATAGAGCTCTGAATACATTCACTGTAGATGATATTTACCCTCTACCAAGGATAGCTTCTATCCATGCTACCTTACAAGGAGCAAAATATATTTCCTGTCTGGATGGAACCAAAGGTTATCACCAGATTCCTGTGGAAAAGAATTCTCAGAATTACTTACTCATAACCACACACATGGGAATATATAAATATGTGAGAATGCCTTTTGGCCCAAAGAATGCACCTTCAGTCTTCCAAAAATTGATGGATAGTATTTTTCATCAGGAAATGGTTGAAGGATGGCTTTTAGTTTATATTGATGACATCATAGTGTTTTCAAAAACATATGATGAACATTTAAATCACTCAAAAAGATTATTTCAAAAGATGGATGAAATTAATATAACAATTGCATTAAAGAAATGTAGGTTTGGGTTTCAATCCTAGAAAATACTTGGACATGTTGTATCTGGATTACAAATTTGTGTTTACCAGAATAAAGTGGAAGCAATAAAAAACATTAGTATACCTAAGAATGTGAAAGATGTTCAAATTTTTTTTGGGTATGTGTGGATATTATAGGCAGTATATAAAAAACTACCAATCCATTGAATCCCCTTTAAGAAATTAATCAGGAAAAATGAGGCTTTCATTTGGAATAATGAAAGAAAACACACCTTTGATAAATTGAAGGAATGTTTAATGTCAGCTCCAATATTGGGACTGCCAGATTTTAACCTACCTTTTATCTTGTACACTGCTTCAAGCTTCACAGGGTAAGGTGCTGCTTTACAGAAGAAACAGATAATAAATGGGAAATTATCTGAAGTAGTTATCTGTTATATATCCAGAACCTTAAGAAAGACAGAATCAAGGTATGGTGCCACCTGACTGGAATGTTTAGCCATTGTGTGGGCCTTGGAGAAACTTCATTACTATCTGGAGGACCAGAATTTTGAATTAATAACAGATTGCAGTGAAAAAAATCATGACTAAACATGAAAACACCTAATAGACACATGTTTAGATGGCAAACAGCTGTACAAAAGTACAGAGGAAGAATGAAAATCACTCATAGAACAGGAACATTGCATTCTAATGTGGATTTATTATCCAGAAGTCCTTTACAAAATGATGGTGACAACCCATCTTATGTACCTGAAAATGAGGTTATACATATATTTGGGATTTATATAGTGGATTTAGAGGAAGAGTTTATGCAAAATATATTGGAAAATTATTCATCTGATAAAGATTTGACTAAACTATCTACCATTCTAAATGATCCAACTAATGCCTCCATGAGTGCATTAATTAAAACCTTGCCTCCAAAGTATAGAAATGCATTGGAAAAAGGTAAACTGTCAATTGAAGATGGATACATATATTACAGGAAAAAGCTAAGTAATGTAATAGTAATACCAACTTCTATGAAAGAGTTAATGTTGATTACTTGTCATGATGACATCTTAGCTGGTCATTTTTATTTTAAAAAAACATTAACCAGAATAATAAATACAGCCTGGTGGATAAACATGAAAGAAGATGTACAAAAATACATTGAAACATGTGACTCTTGTCAGAAATCTAAAAGATTAACTGGGAAGAGAGCTGGGTTGTTACAACAAATACAGCAGCCAAAAGCTCCATGGGAAATTATCAACATGGATTTTTTAACTGGCCTGCCATTAGCAGGAAAAGAAAGTTTCAATTCTTGCTGGGTAATAGTAGATAGATTAAAAAAATGTGTAAATTTATCCCTACCCATAAAGAGGTATCTTCAAAAGACTTGGCATTACTATGGTGGCCTCAGATGATGAATACTGCTGGGTTCCCCAAAGCCATAATCTCTTACAGAGACCCTAAATTTACTTCAGAGTTCTGGAAATCTTTGATGGAAGTATCAGGTTGTCAATTGAAATTATCTACAGCACACCATCCACAAACTGATGGGCTGGCTGAGAGAATGATACAAACTCTGGAAGACATGATCAGAAGATATTGTGCCTTTGGACTAGAATACAAAGACAATGAGAAATTCACACATGACTGGGTAACATTAATTCCTGGCCTTGAATTTGCTTATAACAGCACAACTCATTCTGTAACAGAGAAGAAACCATTTGAACTCTGGCTGGGATATGTACCAATTACCCCAGTAAATCATTTAAATAAATTACCAAGGTTAGATATACACACTGGTACTAAATCCTTTATTCATATGCAAAAAATGTGTAGAAAGCATGCAGAAGAATTCATCCAAAAAACATTTGAATATGAAAAGAAAAGGTGGGATAAATCTCATAAAGAATTTGAATTCAAAAAAGGAGATGAAGTCCTAATTTCTACACTACATTTTAACTTACAAGGTAATGTTAAATTAAAGGACCCCTTTGTAGGACCTTTTGTAGTAAGCAAAATGGTTGGTAATAATGCAGTAAAAGTCATATTATATGCCCCATATGATAGGAAACATCCAGTTTTCCCTATATCATTCTTGAATCCTTACCAGGAAAGTGATCCTGACTTATTTCCAAAAAGAAGGGGAAGGTCTAAAAAGCAACCTGAAGAAATTGTGGAAAAAGCAGAGATTGACAAAATACTCAAGAAAAGAATTCTTACTAAAGAAAAAGGAACTGAGTATTTATTAAGATTTAAAGGGAAATCAAATGAATTTGATAAATGGATACCTGAAAAAGAAATTTATAATTTATCCACCCTTCTTAAAAAATTTAAACAGAAATAAATTTCTGTTCAACAAGCTGAGGGGTTGAAAAACAGTACTCATAATATTTTATTATGTTTTATTTCTTTAAAGAATAATCTTTAATGCTACAGAATTAATATGAATACCTGAAAATTAACAAATAAATAAATAAAATGTATAACTTATCATTTTTTTATTGTTTTTTTTAGTGGGCAAGTGTCAGCCTGTATATCCCCAGGACTGAGTAAAAAGTACTTATAATTTATGTTAAACACATGAAATATACATGGGAACTGTCAAGGGGTCCTTTTAGTCTAGAATATTTATTGGAGGATTCTAAGGGGTTATTGGACTTTCAAGGCAAGGTACGTATTTTCTTAATCTAATTGATTACTTTACTCAATTTAAGAAGAGGTAAATTTGAATATTATTATAAATTATATCTTTTAGAACTATGGTGATGTAAATACTAATGATTATAAAGTATAGTAATAAATTTGTTTAACTAAAGTGTTATAAAAAATTGTAAAGTAAGTAAGGAATGAATCAGAAAGACAAAAAGGAAAAACCTTTTATAGGCAAAATATGAGAAAATAAAACACAGAATTACCACCCCCTAGTACAAGAGTATGAGAGGAAAAACTTAAAAAAAGAGAGTATGTGAAATAATAAGAGTAAGTCTAAATAGGGCGTAAAGAAAAGTATTTATTTGATTTGAAATAAAACTATGAGCCCTTTAGTCCATCACATTTTAGTGTAAGAACCTTTGATTTGAAATATAGAAACAATAAAATCTAATAAAAGGAATTAGAAAAGTATTTTATCTTTTTATAATTTTTTATAATTTTTTAATAATGATTTTTATTCCCATCTCATCTGAATTATTGAGCACGGTGTTTGGGAGTAAAAATTTATATGGGACAATTACTTATTTCTATTAATTAATTACTTAGTGTACTTAGTTAGTTAATTGTGATTAATACATAAGTATTTAATAAATAATTAATTATTAATAAGGATCTAAAAGGCGTGGCTTCACCTCAGTAAGATAATTAATTATTTTACTGGGTAAGTCTAGTAGCCTGGCTGACACTCCCTCACTCCAAAAAAAATAAAAAAAAATGCTATGATTTTTTCTTTTTATAATTTTTTAATAGAGTAGGAAGATTTGATATCTCCTTCCCAGATATCCAAGAATCATATTTAGATGATTTATTCTTGAATCTCAATAAGTATTCTGTACCTTTTTCAGCAGTGACCAATCTGTCATTCAGAATTTTTTCAATTTTTGCTGCTTCAGTGATTTCATTTGGGGTTTTCTTTGGTCTTCCCCTCCTTTTTGGAAATAAATCACTATTGGATGTGTAAGGTTTCAGAAGAGATATTGGAAAAACAGGATGTTTTCTATCATATGGAGAATACAAAATAACCTCAACTGCATTATCTCCAATCATTCTTCTGACAACAAATGGACCAACAAATGGGTCTTTCAATTTGTTATTACCTTGTAAATTGAAGTGGACTGTAGAAATCAACACTTCATCACCCTTTTTAAAAGTGTATTCTTTATGGGATTTATCCCATCTCTTCTTCTCATATTCAAATGATTTTTCAATACATTTTTGAGCATTATTCCTGAAACGTTTTTGCATTTGAAAAAAAGACTTTACACCAGGAGGTATATCCAATTTAGGTATATTGTTATTTTGGATTTGGGAAGGAGTATTTGGAACATATCCAAGCCAGAGCTCAAAAGGCTTTCTTTGAGTAACAGAATGAACAGTGCTATTATAAGCAAATTCCAACCCAGGAAGTAAGGTAAACCAATCATGAGTGAATCTGTCATTATCTTTATACTCAAGGCTAAAGGAAAAATACCTTCTAATCATGTCCTCTAAAGTCTGAATCATTCTTTCAGATAAGCCATCAGTCTGTGGATGATGGGCAGTAGAAAGTTTCAGATCACAACCACAAACATCCATCAGAGACATGCAAAATTCAGAAGTAAATTTAGGGTCTCTGTCAGAGATTATGGCTTTATGAAAACCAGCAGTATTAAACATATGAGATCACCATAAGAAAGCTAATTATTTAGTGGAAACATCCCTTTGGGTAGGGATAAATTTACACGTTTTTGTGAATCTGTCCACAATAACCCAACAAGAGTTATAACTGTCTTTACCAGCAATAGGTAATCCTGTTACAACATCCATGTTTATTATTTGCCATGGTGCATCAGGAGGTTCAATATGTTGCATTAATCCAGCTCTCTTACCAGTTAAACTTTTTGATTTTTGGCAAGAATCACAAGATTCAACATATAATTTGGTGTCTTCAGACATATTAACCCACCAAGCAGTGTTTTTAATTCTTATCATTGTTTTTTCAAGATCAAAATGTCCAGCTAATAAGTCATCATGACAAATTTTCAAGATGATTTTTTTCATAGAAGGAGGAATAACAATGACATTACTCAACTTTCTTCTATAATATAGATATCTTTCATCAATTGAAAATTTACCTTTTTCCAAAGATTTTTGGTACTTTGGTGGAAGGGTTTTAATTAATGCTTGTATTGAAGCATTCTTTGGATCATTTAATATGGTGCATAACTTTTTTAAGTCAGTGTCCTTATCATATGAATCCAGAATAAGCTGCAATAGCTCTTCCTCCATATCAACCACATATATCCCATGAATATGAATAATTTCATCCTCAGGATCATAAGCAGGATTAGAGTCATCATTTGGTAAAGGTAACCTTGATAACATGTCCACATTTGAGTGAACAATACCAGCCCTATGAATAATTGTCATTCTCCCTCTGTACTCTTGAACAGCTAACTGCCATCTGAACATATGTCTGTAAGGTGTTTTCAAATTCAAGAGGGATTTAACTGCACTTCAGTCAGTGACAAGTTCAAATTTCTGGTCATCTAGGTAATAATGTAGCTTTTATAGAGCCCACACTACAGCTAAACATTCCAATTGAGTAGCACTATATTTCAATTCACTATTTCTCAAAGTTCTTGAAATATAACAAATTACTACTTCTGATACTTAATCATTCATCACTTGTTTTTGATGGAGGGCAGCACCCAGACCAATAAAACTGGCATCAGTATATAAAACAAATGGCTGATTAAAGTCAAGTAAAGCAAGAATAGGTGCTGACATCAAACAGTGTTTCATAGTGTCAAAAGCTCTTTGTCTTTCAGTATTCCAGACAAAAGAAACATCCTTTCTAGTTAATTGGGTAAGGGGTAAAGCTATGACTTGGTAATTTTTAATATACTTTCTATAGTATCCACACATCCCCAAGAAACTCTGTAGCTCTCTAACTGTATTAGGAGCCTTCACCTGTTGTATGGCTGCCACTTTATTTTGGTCAACACATATCTGTAAGCCTGAAACAACATGACCAAGAACTTTTAAAGAATGGAACCCAAATTTACATTTCTTCAAAGCAAGTGTCATCTTTATTTCATCCATTTTCTGGAATACTTTACACAGGTGGTTAAGATAGTCCTCAAATGTTTTTGAGAATATAATGATATCATCAATATAAACCATCAGCCATCCTTCAATTATCTCTTGATGGAATGTGTTATCCATGACTTTTTGAAAAACTGAAGGGGCATTTTTAGTGCCAAATGGCATCCCAATATACTTATAAATACCCATATGAGTAGCAATCATCAGAAAATTATGAGAATTTTTCTCAACAGGTACCTGGTGATATCCCTTATTACCATCCAAACAGCTGATATATTTAGCACCCTGTAAGGTAGCATGTATAGAGCTAATTCTAGGCAAAGGATAGACATTATCAACAGTATAAGTATTTAGTGCTCTATAATCACCACATAACCTGGCTTTATCTTTCTCATAAGAAATTAGGAGAGGTGAGATAACACAATATTTAGGTGTTTCAACTACCGTTTCAATAATATTCATTTTTAAAAGGGTAGAGATATTGTCTTCAATATCTTTTCTCTTTGTGGGAGAAGCAGGATAAGGCTTCTTCTTTAAACTAGGAGGAATATCAGTTAATGGACAAGACAATGAAAGTTTCATTTCCTCTTTAACTAATCTCAGTTCATGTGACCCATGAGCAAAGGCCATAGGAAAAGACTTTATCAAGTTAATGATGGAATCTTTATCCTCACCAGAAAGTTGTTCTCCAAAAGAGGCATTGTCAATTTCAGAAATAAGGGCATGCATTTCTTTTGTAGATCTTCCTTTATATTGAACTACAGAGTTACATGTGTTCAATTCTGGTTTTAATAATTTTTTGGAGGAAGAAATCTTAAATTTCCTCTTCCCATTCATCCCCATTGTGAAACATTGTTTTGAGGGATCCAATTTTATGCCATATTTGGTTAAAATATCATTCCCTACAATAAACCAATTGCTTAAGTTATCATTTTTCATGACAAAAAATCACAAATAGCTCTTACAAAATCATGGTTATATTTAAAAAACACTGTGGCTTTGTATTTACCAATGGGGGACAAAACAGAGCCATAACCTCTCCGATTTTCAGAAATGATAGGCATTAGTTTTGATTTATAGTCTTGATACACTAAAGCAAGTGCTCTTTCAGAAACTACACTTCCTCCAGCTCCAGAATCCAGAACAAATTCAATGCTGGTTCCATTAATCAAGACCGGTGCCTTGAGAGGGGCAGTAACAATTGAGCTATCCTCAATGTTTTTTAAGATCTCAGCATCCTCAACAGTAGATAAAGAATTATTATCAATATCAATAGTATTTAAATAATGAATATCCTCCTCCAGCATCAAGATTTCTTGTTTAGATTCATATGAAATATTTTTGGCACAATAACTTGAAGTATCATCCAGTGCTACTGTGTCATCAGCATGCTCCTCTGTTTGTTCCACAAGATTTATCTTATTGTCACAAACATGGCCTTTCTGCCAAGGCTTGTTGCACTTGAAGCAAGTGTTTGTTGCATACTTTTTAGGTGCAACAGGGGTAGAAGGTTTACCAACATTTTCCAGAGGTTTCTGTTGGTAATTGAAGGGTTTCTCCCAAGTGGTTCTAGGAATGAATCTTCTGGAATCATACTTGTTGTTTAGAAGAATCTCATTACAAGTATTGATGAAAGAAGAAGGTTCTCTAGTGAACTCAGTCCTAGCCACAATCAAGTCTCTCAAAGACATTGGTAATTTTTAAAGGATCCTGTCCTTCCATAATTCAAACTCCATGTCAGGATCTATAGCTTTTAAGATTTTTACAAGTTTCATTAAGAACTCAATCGGTTCATCAGTAGAAGAACTATATTTCGTTTTCTCATACTGCCTTTGTTGAGCCATCCTAAACTTGGAGCCCCCAAATTGTGCTTTAATTAATTTTTTCCAATCTTCCCATGAGTACTCATTCCCATCCAGGAGGACAGATTCATACCAAATTAAGGTTACATTGGTAAATAAAGAAATTAACTTAGACACAATTTACTCATCTGGAAGTTTGTAAGAGTTTTTCACATTATCAATTCTGCAAATGAATTGTTGCCAATCAGTAGAAGAATCACCATCAAATGTTGGATATTGGTCAAGTTTTGGCCAATACTTTTGATTTGAAGAAGTCTCCTTAGTACCAGCTTGTGTCTGAGTGAGAAGCAGCTGTAACTTCTCCAATTGTGCAGTAATCTCATTTTTTAATCCCTCTGTTGAAGATCCTGGTGCATCATCAATTTTTGATTGAAACTCAGTGGTATCAATAGGTATTTCTGGAGCTAATTTTACTTTAGATGAACTAGCCACAGGTAACCTTGGAGCATCCTGTACTATATGTTCCTTTAAAGAAATTTCAGAATATTTTTGATCATTAAACAATGAGTTCAATTTCTCTTTAATGGTTGTTAGTCTGGTTTTCACTCTTGGAAGACTAGATAAACTCTCATTGATTGTTGCAAAAGATAACTGATTTTAATTTTGAAAAGATGAATAATGATCATTCAATCTTTTTAGATTCATCTTATCTATCTCCAGCTCCTGGCAACAGATAGACACAGTATCATGTAATTTAGACAAATCATTTTTAATATTTTTCCACAAAGCAACCTTCTTTTCATGAGTTACTTTATAATTAAACAAATAATCAGAAACTCTCTGAAATTCACTCCTTAATGATTGATAACCCTTTTCAGTTAACAAACTATTAAAATTTTGAGTTAATTGCATATTGTTTATAATATGATTTTGCTTTGCAATAATATCTCTTAAAAACTCATCATTAATTTCTGCTACATCTGGAGTGTTCCTCAATAATAAAAAAGAGTAAATTTCGAGATTCTCATAAAAATCAGGATCAAGTGTTTCATCAATAACTGCCATATCAGGATTTATCAGTGAAGTATCAATTAAAACTAAAGTATTAGATAGATGAGTGATTTGTCTACTATTCCCAGCCTCTACTGGTCTCAAGGTTTCATCTCCTCTTCCAGAATTACCAAGGTTTGCTGGGTAAGATCATATTGTTGTTTCTTTTTCTTCCTCCTTGATAGGGGTGAGGAGGTGTGGGGTTGACTTGGCTGGGTCTTGATGGACCTGCTTGAGGCAATTGAGTCTGTTGATTTTGAGACAGGTAATCCCACTGAGTGTTCAGCCAATCCCACTTCCACTTGGATACTTCCACTTTCTCTGGCTTCTGGGGAGCCAATTGTTGAAGATCACTGGGGGGAGGAGGTCTCCTCTTCTCTAGAAGAAAAGCATCTATTTTTCTTACCTTTTCTTCTAGAGCATCTACTCTTGACCTCAATCTCAAGTTTTCTGTCCTTAATTCTTTTATGTGTGTTGAAAGGTTCTTTACTTGTTGAGGTAGTGGCATATTTTTTATTTTGAAGCCTTTTGGAAGTTCTTCTGGTGGGTTTATTACAGGTTTCTGTTCCTGAGTTGTTTCTACCAGAATTGCTACTTCCTCCATCTCCACATCCTGATTGGGGCAATGATTGATTAATTTGAGATAATTTTCTAGTTAAAGGAGAACTCACAGAAGTAGCCTCATCATAATAAATCAAATCCGACTCCTCTTCACATGCAGCAGAAACACCTTGATCAGTCATTTTTTTAAATTTAACTGAAATGAGGGAGGGAAAAAATAAGATGAATTAGTTTTTATTTTTACTTTTTATTTAAAAGAAAAATAATAATAAAAAATAAAATCCTTCAGGATAAAAATCAACTAAAATAATAATCAATTTATTGATTCAAAACAATTTAAAACCAGGATTATAAAATAATCAACTGAAGAAATAAAGTTAAATATTTTATTAACAATTTTATGATAATTATTATCAGGATTTGAAATTAACTGAAAAAAATAAATAATTACCAGCAATTAATGTCTACTGGAATAATTAAATATGAATTTAAAAAATTTTTTATTGTCAGGACAATTTTTCAACTGGAAAAAATAAAATTTAATTTTTCAGGACAAAAGTCAACTAAAGATTATAATAATTAATTTTTTAAAATATAATTTCATTACTTCTAGGACTAAGAACACAATTGCTCTATCTTTTTCAACTAGGAAAAATAAAATAAATAATAATAAAAAATTAATTCCAATTTACTAGACACCTCCCCCTATAAAATGAGCAAATTAATGCCACTTACAGAGTGCTGAGTAAAAGGAAATACGTAGAGAATGAAGAGTGCAAAGTGACCCACAACTAGTAATTTCAATAATTACCACAAAATATATGACTTTAGTCAATATATGAACCTAATTTTTGGAGCGCCATTTGATTCCAGTCTGCAGCAAAAATTTTAGTCACGTGAAATATGACGTTCTTCGTTTTTGTCATTTACTTGTCCTTATAGGTACCTCGAATGGCGATGGTCCTGACGGTCTCCACCCTCAAGTAACAATGTGCCTTCAACAATTCGGAAAGGTTCCCAACTTTCAAGGGGTCTTTCAAGTCTAGAAGGTTTTCCAGGGAGGTCCAAGGGCGGAAAAAATGGGTTTTAGAGGATTCAAACTTGGGTACGTATTTTCTTATCTCTAAAGATTATTTGATCAATAATAAGAGGTAAAAAGGTGGATCACTATTATAATTAAGGGCTTAGAATCATGTTTTAATGTAAATACTAAAACAATAATGGATAATAATAAAGTAGATTGTAAGTAGTTGTAATAAAGTGAGAAAGTAAGGAATGATTTGAAAAGTACAAAAAGTGAGGGCCTTTTATACTCAAAAATGAGGGAAATAAAGAAATGGAATTTACACCACCTAATACAAGGGTGTGGGAAAGAAATGAATAAGAAAAAGTATATATATGACATAAATAAAAGATAAATTAATTGGTACATCAACAAGGGCATCATTTTCATTTGTCATAAAGTATGAGTTCCCTTGGACTGTCACATTTAAACAACACATTTGAGTTAAATATATTAATTTCATGGAAATCCAAATCTCTCAGTGAAGTAATTTGATAATTTTAAGATTTTTATTATAATTTTATTATTAATTTTTATTCCCACTCAACTGTATTATTGAGCACGGTGTTAGGGAGTAAAAATGTATGGGACATATACTTAAATTAATTATTTACATTACTTACTATACTTATCTACTTAGTTTTAAGTAATACATAAGTAAATATTAAATAATTAATTATTAATAAGAGTTTAAAAAAAGGCGTGGCTTCATCTCAGTAAAATAATTAATTATTTTACCAGGTAAGTCTAGTAGCCTGGCTGACACAACTGCTCAGGACCAAAAGCCTTTCATAAACCCCCCAGAAGAGCTTGCAAAAGGCTTCAATAGGGGGTGTCAGTTCTGGCAAATCCGCACTTAAATTTGACCAAATCCGCACTTAAATAAGTGCGGATTTCCAAAACACACTAGCCCCAATACTGGTGGATTTAAAAATGAAATAAGTCACTTATTTCACTCAAATCCGCACTTTCTCAACCAAAAGTGCTGATTTCACCATCAAGTCCCATTTCACTGATTTGTCAGCATCATCCCATTCATACGCAGCACTCCGCAGAATAACACTTCATAACTCAAAACATCGTACATCACTTACATCTTCATATCATATCATATAAGAGTCATGCCTTCCTCACTTTCAAATCGTGATAAATTACATAAAGCAATGACTTTCATGGCGCTTGAACTGCTCTTGGACTCTGATTCCGATTCTGATCTAGAAGAAGATTTTGTCGTTTTATCAAAAATGGCCAGGAAACGTTACCTTCTTCCCAGAAAGCCTCAAGTACTTCATACCTCCAAGTACACCATCCAAACACTTCTTAACCTATCTACACCCAGTTTTAGACAGCTGTTCAGGACTTCTCAGGAATGTTTCCTTAAATTGCTTGAGCTTATTCAGGATCATCCCATATTTCACAATAATTCTCAAAAAGAACAACGACATCCTTCAATTCAATTGGCCATCACACTATGTCGTTTGGGTTCAAATGGTAATGGAGCCGCTTTGAAACGTTTAGAAAATGTCTTTGATTTAGGGTATGGTTCAGTTAACACTTATACCAAACGATGTATCACTGCCATCAACTCCTTGGAATCTCAACTTCTCACCTGGCCAACAAAAGAAGAGCGACTTGAATCATCTCAGGTTATGCAAGCAGAGGGCTTTCCAGGATGTATTGGTTTTGTTGATGGTACTACTATTCCTTTGAGCCAGAAACCTGGTCAAGGTGGAAACAATTACTTTGACCGTAAAAAGAGGTAGATTATTTTTAACTCCTTTCATCCTCCTTGAAACTAACACAAACAAATATATCTTCTTTATAGATATTCAATTAACGTTCAGCTTATATGTGACGTAAACAAAAAATTTATATCATTCTTCGCTGGCTATCCTGGCTCATGTCATGACTCCTACGTCTTCCAAAGAATGCATATTTCAAATGAACCTGAAAAATTCTTTGATGAAAATCAGTATCTTCTTGCAGATTCTGCTTATGTGAATGGAAAGTATGTACTTCCTGCTTTTCGGGGAGCAGCTTCAGAAGACAGTCAAAATGCCAAATTCAACAATCATTTGGCAAAGTCAAGAGTCCGTATTGAACATTCTATTGGAATCTTGAAAGGCCGTTTTTCTAGTTTAAGGGAATTAAGAAGTCCTCTTAGAAATAAATCTGAAATGGAGGCGGTGATCAACTGGATTCTGTGTTGCACTATACTTCATAACCTACTTGCTGACCTCAAAGATCAATGGTTAGAGCTGTATGAAGATGAACAAGTTGATTCACCTCCGACTATATCCAACACTTCTATTTCTCAATCAAATAGTATAAGGGCGAAAATCCTTCCAATAACACTCCAACATTTTTCAACGCAATTTTAATTTTTTTCTCTTTCTCTTCAAATTATCAATTTGCATGTATTATTCACTGAGAATGGTAAATTTTTTTGCATATTTTTTTGGTTTTTGAATTTGCTGTTAAAGTCTTATTTTTTTTTCTCTCTGTGTTTTCTTTTATCAACTCAACATGAAATCGTATATTTTCAGCAAACACCACGCAATATAGGGGGAGGACTTGCTAGCAAGTCTGCAACTTGAAGTCAGATGGAAATCAGATGGAACTCAGACTGAAGTAATACTGAACTTTCACTTGAAGTATCACACAAATAACAATGGATCTTTATTGAAAACATAGTGAAAGTGTGAGGATAACTGAATGGAAGCCAGAAAAAATCATTCCATGAGTCTACTCAATGCAAAGTATTTTTTGAAACAGCTTATTAAAATAATACTTTATTAAATTAATTTGATCAATAAAAATTGATTGACAATATTGCAATTCTTAAATACAATAATTTTATTAAAAAATTTCAGATTACATATAAAAAAAATCAGTGACTTTTTCTATTACTTACAACTGTTTTTACAGAATTGAAAACTATGTTTCAGCTAATATTTTATGGAAGTGAACTCTGTTCTTCGCCCGAAGAACAGAGTTCATCCTCCTATTTTCACACTCTGTTTAAAAAGAATAAAATGACTTACCTGGAGAGATGAGTTGAGAAAAAAGAAATATAAGTGAATGGAAGTGAACTCTGTTCTTCGCCCGAAGAACAGAGTTCATCCTCCTATTTTCACACTCTGTTTAAAAAGAATAAAATGACTTACCTGGAGAGATGAGTTGAGAAAAAAGAAATATAAGTGAATGGAAGTGAACTCTGTTCTTCGCCCGAAGAACAGAGTTCATCCTCCTATTTTCACACTCTGTTTAAAAAGAATAAAATGACTTACCTGGAGAGATGAGTTGAGAAAAAAGAAATATAAGTGAATGGAAGTGAACTCTGTTCGGTTTGGGACTAAGGCTGGAGAGAGGGGTGAGGAAGGGTGTATGGGGTAGCGAAAAGATTGGGAAAGAGTTGGAAGGGAAGATTAAGGGTTCCGAGGCATTTTAAATGAAGAAAAGGGTCTGGGAGAGGTTGAGAGGGGTGAAATGGGGATCAAAAGAGGATGGCATACAATGGGGCTGGGAGGATAGCGAAAGGCATGGGGAGGGAAGACAAGCATGTGTTGATAGAATTGAAAGGGATGGAGATTGGTGCAAACAGAATGTGAAAATAGGAGGATGAACTCTGTTCTTCGGGCGAAGAACAGAGTTCACTTCCATAAAATATTAGCTGAAACATAGTTTTCAATTCTGTAAAAACAGTTGTAAGTAATAGAAAAAGTCACTGAGTTTTTTTCTATGTAATCCTTGCTTTACGAGGAGACTTTTGTGATGAAGCAGATTTTTGAGTTACCTTTTGAGATTTGGAATGTCTGGGAGGCATTATGAAACTGGCACATAACAAGAAAAAAGATTAAAAAGTAGAAGAAATAAGTAAAAAAGAATGTAAACATGCCTGGTCAAAATATTGAAAATGTCAGGAAGGGGTGTGTGCCGAGGATTGATGGGTAGGTAGCGAGGAAGGTCAGTGTGTCACATGTGACAGGGATGGGGTAAGAAACGAAGGGATGTTTTGTGGCCAAAATGTGGTTGTGAAAAAAAACGGGAAAAAAGTGCTGATTTGAGGTCATAACTGACACCCTTTTTTGAAATAAGTGACTTTTTTGCAAAATTTAAGTGCTGATTTGTAAGTGCTGATTTGGTTTGAAATCCGCACTTAATTTAAGTGCGGATTTGCCAGAACTGACACCCCCTAATATATAAAAGATGCCCTTAACACAGCAAGTCAAAAATTTCTCCACTCACATCAAGGAATTGAGAACAGAAAACCTCAAGCTGAGATCAAGAACAGATTCTCTAGAAGACAAGGTAAGAAAAATAGAGTCCTTCCTTCAATAGAAGAGGATACCTCCTCCTCCCAGGGACCTTCCACAATTGGCTCCCCAGCAACCAGAAAAGCTGGAAGTGTCAGAGTGGCAGTGCAATTGGTTGAACACCCAGTGGGATTATCTGTCCCAATAACAGCAACCTCAAATTCCCCAGGCAGTTCCGTCAAGAACCACTCAGTTCAACCCCACACCTCCTCACCCTTATCAAGGAGGAAGAAAGAGAAAAAAATATTCAATTCTTTCCCAAGCCTTGGTAACCCCCTCTATTGAATCTTAAGTACCATTTATTGTTGCTGATTTAGCTCCTTCAGGTAATTCTGGAAGAGGAGATGATACTGTGAGACCAGTAGAGGCTGATAGTATTAGACAAATTGCTCAATATTCTAATGTATCTAATCCTTTGGTTTTGATTGCTACTTCAATGATGAATCCTGATATGGCTGTTATTGACGAAACACTTGATCCTAAGTTTTATGAGAATCTGGAAATTTATTCTGCTTCCCTATTGAGAAATACTCCAGATGTTGCAAAAATTAATGATGAATATTTAAGGGATATTATTTCTAAACAAAATCATATTATGAACAACATTCAATTGACTCAGAAATTTAATAGTTCGTTAGCTGAAAAGGGTTATCAATCATTGAGGAGTGAATTACAGAGAGTTTCTGATGATTTATTTAATTACAAAGTAACTCATGAAAAGTAAGTTGCTTTATGGCAAAATATCAAAAATGATTTGTCCAAATTACAAGATACTGTGTCCATCTGTTGCCAGGAGCTAGAGGGACATAAGTTGAACTTGAAAAGATTGAGTGACCATTATTCATCTTTTCAAAATAAAAACTAGTTATCTTTTGCAACCATCAATGAGAGTTTATCTAGTCTTCCAAGAGTGAAAACTAGATTAACAACCATTGAAGAAAAATTGAATTCATTGTTTCATGATAAAAAGTTTTCTGAAATTTCTTTGAAAGAACATATGGTGCAGGATACCCCAAGTTTACCTGTTCCTAGCTCATCCAAAGTAATATTAGTTCCAGAAATGCCTGTTGATATCACTAAGTTTTCATCAAACATTGATGATGTACCAGGATCTTCCACAGAAGGATTAAACAATAAAATTACTGCCCAATTGGAGAAATTACAGCCCCTTCTTACTCAGAAGCAAGCTAGTACTAAGGATATTACTTCAAATAAAAAGAATTGGCCAAAAATTGACCAGCATCCAACATTTGACGGTGACTCTTCTTCTGATTGGCAGAAATTCATTTGCAGAATTGATAACTTAAAAAATTCTTACAAACTCCCAGATGAGGAAATTGTGTCTAAATTAATTTCTTTATTTACCAATTTAGCCTTAATGTGGTATGAATCTGTTCTCTTGGATAAGAATGACTACTCATGGGAAGATTGGAAAAAATTAATTAAAGCACAATTTGGTGGCTCCAAGTTGAGGATAGCTCAACAAAGGCAGTATGAAGAAACTAGATATAGCTCTTCTACTTATAAACCTATTTAGTTTCTAATGAAACTTGTAAAAATCTTAAGGACAATGGACCCAAATATGGAGTATGAATTATGGAAGGACAGGATCCTCTATAAATTACTCATGTCTTTAAGAGACTTGATAGTTGCTAGGACTGAGTTCTCAAGAAAACCTTCTTCTTTAATTAATACTTGTAATGAGATTCTTCTAAACAACAAGTATGATGCCAGAAGATTTATTCCTAGAACTCCTTTGGAGAAACCCTCCAATTACCAACAGAAACCTCTGGAAAATGTTGGTAAACCTTCTGCCCCTGTTGCACCTAAAAAGTATGCAACAAACACTTGCTTCAAGTGCAAAAAGCCTTGGAAGAAAGGTCATGTTTGTGACAAGTAGATCAATCTTGTTGAACAAACTGAGGAACATGTTGATGTCACAATAGCACTGGATGATACTTCAAGTGATTGTGCCAGCAATATTTCATATGAATCTCAGCAGGAAATTTTGATGCTGGAAGAGGATATTCATTATTTAAATACTATTAATATTGAAAATAATTTTTGTCTACAGTAGAGGATGCTTAGATCATAAAAAACATTGAGGATAGCTCAATTGTTATTGCCCCTCTCAAGGCACCAGTCTTGATCAATGGAACCAACATTGAGGTTGTTTTGAATTCTGGAGCTAAAGGAAGTGTAGTATCTGAAAAAGCACTTGCTTCAGTGGACCAAGATTATAAATCAAAACTTATGCCTATTATTTCTGAAAATTGGAGAGGTTATGGCTCTGTCTTGTCCCCCAATGGTAAATACAAAGCACAGTGTTTTTCAAATATAACCATGGTTTTGAAAGAGCTATATGTGATTTTTTTGTCATGAAAAATGATAATTTAAGAAGTTGGTTTATTGTAGGAAATTATATTATAACCAAGTATGGCATAAAATTGGATCCTTCAAACCAATGTTTCACAATGGGGTTGAATGGGAAGAGAAAATTTAAGATTTCCTCCCCCAAAAAATTATTAAAACCAGAATCAAACACATGTAACTCTGTAGTTCAATATAAAGGAAGATCTACAAAAGAAATGCCAGCCCTTATATCTTAAATTGACAATGCTTCTTTTGGAGAACAACTTTCTGGTGAGGATAAAGATTCCATCATTAAATTTATAAAATCTTTTCCTATGGCCTTTGCTCATGGGTATCATGAATTAGGATTGGTAAAAGAAGAAATGAAGCTCTCATTATCTTTCCCGTTAACTGACATACCACCATGTTTAAAAAAGAAGCCTTATCCTGCTTCTCCCACAAAAAGAAAAGTTTTTGAAGACAATATCTCTATCCTTTTTAAAATGAATATTATTGAAAATGTAGTTGAAACACCTAAAAATTGTGTTATCTCACCTGTATTAATTTCTTATTAGAAAGATAAAGCCAGGTTATGTGGTGATTATAGAGCATTAAATACCTATACTGTTGATGATATCAATCCTTTACCCAGAATTAGCTCTATACATGCTACCTTTTAAGTTGCTAAATATATCAGCTTTTTAGATGGTAATAAAGGATATCACCAGGTACCTGTTGAGAAGAATTCCCATAATTTTCTGATGATTTCTACTCATATGGGTACTTACAAGTATGTTAGGATGCCATTTGGCACCAAAAATTCCACTTCAGTTTTTCAAAAGGTTATGGATAACACATTCCATCAAGAATTAATTGAAGGATGGCTGATGGTTTACATTGATGTTATCATCATATTCTCTAAAACATTTGAGGGCCATCTTAACCACCTGTGTAAAGTGTTCCATAAAATGGATGTGATAAATAAAGCACTTGCCTTGAAAAAATGCAAATTTGGTTTTCATTTATTGAAAGTTCTTGCTCATGTTGTCTCAGGATTACTGATATGTGTTGACCAGAACAAAGTGGCAGCCATACAGCAGGTGAAAGCTCCTTCTACAGTTAGAGAGCTCCAGAGTTTTTTGGGAATTTGTGGATACTATAGACAGTATCTTTATCATGTGGTCATAGCTTTACCCCGTTACTCAATTAACTAGGAAGATGTTGCTTTTGTCTGAAACAGTGAAAGACAAAGAGATTTTGACACTATGAAAAATTATTTGATTTTAGCTCCAATTCTTACTTTGCCTAACTTTAATCAAACATTTGTTTTATACACTGATTCCAGTTTTATTGGTCTTGGTGCTGACCTCCATCAAAAAAAAGTTATGAATGATAAATTATCAGAAGTAGTAATTTGTTATATTTCAAGAACCTTGAGAAATAATGAATTGAAATATGATTCCACTCAACTGGAGTGTTTAGCAGTAGTGTGGGCTTTAGAGAAGCTAAATTATTATCTGGATGACCAGAAATTTGAAGTTGTCACTGACTGCAGTGTAGTGAAATCCCTCTTGAACTTGAAGACACCTAACAGACATATGTTCAGATGGCAGCTAGCTGTTCAAGAATACAGAGGGAGGATGTCAATATTTCATAAGGATGGTATTTTTCACCTAAATATGGATATGTTAACAAGGTTACCCTTTCCAAATGATGACTCAAATTGTACATATTACCCCAAGGATGAAATTTTTCATATTCATGGGATATATGTGGTTGATATAGAGGAAGTGTCAGGCTAGGGTCAAGTACAAGGACGTGAACTAGCTTGAATAGTCAGTTGTCTAGAAGATTTCAATGGTCCTATATGAATACTGTAGATTTAATCCACTAAGTTGTAAAGTATAATCAAATATAAAGGTCTCAGTAATATAACTCTCACTATTCTTATATATGGCTTACAATCTTTATAGTTGGTAGAAAAATAGATTATATAAATTCAGATACTATTCAAAAGTCTTATAAAAGTACTAATTGATATGTATTGTAATTGGTTTGGTTATATTGGTTGAATTGTAATGATAAAGAATGAAGAAATACAACCCAAAAACCTCCTCCTTTTATACACACTGAGTTCCCCAATGATTCCCTTGATGTACCACCCAATAAACAGTTAATCACGCCTCTAAACAACTAATAGACATTCCCATCAACATTCCCAGTGACCCATGACATAATTAGAAGAGTAATAACCGCCAAAATCCTGAAATAATAAGGGAAATCCATCAAAATTAAAGAAAAAGACAAAAAGAGAGTATATGCGTATAAAACAATAATATTAAGGACTAAAGGAGACTTTTTAAGGTTAATAATAGCTTAATAATCAGGGGGATTGACTGTAGAAATAATGGGGCTAATCCTGACATTATACTACGTGAAATTCCCATTCAAAAATAACCAAAATTGACTGAGAAACCACCCAAAAACTTAAAAAAGAGCGTGAGATGTGGGGTAACTACATGCAGTTCTTGGCAGGCGCTTGCATGGGTAAATCCTTGACTAAAATTAGGCGAATTTAAGCGTGGTGATGAAATAAATTGCCAAGAGTGAGGTTATTAATGAAATTAGTGCATATAAACAAGGTCAATGCATTATTAATTAAGCTAGGACACTAAATAAGCGCCTGTCGCCTATTTTAGTGTGTTTCCCCACAGTGGGCGTAGAATGTGGGGTAATTATAGTGTGAAAAAGCTAACTTTGCTAAAAATGAAGCTATTAACACGGGAAAAAAGCAGGCAGTATGTGGCCAGTACACAGAAGCCATTTCTGGCATAAAAAACACCAAATTTGAAAATTGTTATTTTTATGCATTTAAATAGCCAAATCAATAGTTCTAAATGAGCCCAATTGATCTGTCAAAGCGCAATTTTGATATTCTCAATTTTATAGCGCATATAGTCAACTTTTAAGTGAAATAAAGCGCATTTCTTGTTTTTTGCATAAAACAATGAATATAACAGCTTTAAGTGTACTTAAAAATTATGTAGCCTTATACTTAAGGTTCTTAAGATTACCCTAACATATTCCAACTTAATATTAAGTACATAAGACCTATAAAAGGTGGATATATGCGTGTATATAAGGTGTTATAATGGCATTTTTTTGTGTATTATCATAATTTTACTTATGTATACTATTTGTGTACTCTTATTTATTATTCCCATGTATAGTTCATGTGTTTAACATAACTTATAAGTACTTTTTACTCAGTCCTGGAGATATACAGGCTGACACTCGCCCACCCAAAAAAAACAATAAAAAAAATGATAAGTTATACATTTTATTTTATTTAATTTGTAATTTTTCAGGTATTCAGAATAAATCTGTAGCATTAAAGATTCAACTTTAAAGAAATAAAACATAATAAAATATTATGAGTACTGGTTTTTTAACCCCTCAGCTGGTTGAACAGAAATTTATTTCTGTTTAAATTTTTTAAGAAGGGTGGATAAATTAGAAATTTCTTTTTCAGGTATCCATTTATCAAATTCATTTGATTTCCCTTTAAATCTTAGTAAATACTCAGTTCCTTTTTCTTTAGTAAGGATTCTTTTCTTGAGTATTTTATCAATCTCTGCTTTTTCCACAATTTCTTCAGGTTGCTTTTTAGGCCTTCCCCTTCTTTTTGGAAATAAGTCAGGATCATTTGCATGGTAAGGTTTCAATAATGAGATAGGGAAAACTGGATGTTTCCTATCATATGGAGCATATAATATGACTTCCACTGCATTATTCCCAACCATTTTATTTACTACAAAAGGTCCTACAAAGGGATCCTTTAATTTAACATTACCTTGTAAGTTAAAATGTAGTGTTGATATGAGGACTTCATCTCCCTTTTTAAATTCAAATTCTTTATGAGATTTGTCCCACCTTTTCTTTTCATATTCAAATGCTTTTTGGATGCATTCTTCTGCATGCTTTCTACACATTTGTTGCATATGAATAAAGGATTTAGTGCCAGGGTGTATATCCAACCTTGGTAGTTTATTTAAATGATTTACTGGGGTATTTGGTACATATCCCAGCCAGAGTTCAAATGGTTTCTTCTCTGTTACAGAATGAGTTGTGCTGTTATAAGCAAATTCAAGGCCAGGAATTAACGTTACCCAGTCATGTGTGAATTTCTCATTGTCTTTGTATTCTAGTCCAAAGGCACAATATCTTCTGATCATGTCTTCTAGAGTTTGTATCATCCTCTCAGCCAGCCCATCAGTTTGTGGATGGTGTGCTGTAGACAATTTTAATTGACAACCTGATACTTCCATCAAAGATGTCCAGAACTCTGAAGTAAATTTAGGATCTCTGTCAGAGATTATGGCTTTGGGGAACCCAGCAGTATTCATCATTTGAGTCCACCATAGTAAAGCCAAGTCTTTAGCAGATACCTCTTTATGGGTAGGGATAAACTTACACATTTTTGTTAATCTATCCACTATTACCCAGCAAGAATTGAAACTTTCTTTTCCTGCTAATGGCAAGCCAGTTACAAAATCTATGTTTATAATTTCCCATGGAGCTTTTGGCTGCTCTATTTGTTGTAACAACCCAGCTCCCTTCCCAGTTAATCTTTTAGATTTCTGACAAGAGTCACATGTTTCAATGTATTTTTGTACATCCTCTTTCATGTTTATCCACCAGGCTGTATTTTTAACTCTGGTGAATGTTTTGTTAAAGTCAAAATGACCAGCTAAGATGTCATCATGACAAGTACTCAACATTAACTCTTTCATAGAAGGTGGTATTACTATTACATTGCTTAACTTTTTCCTGTAATATATATATCCATCTTCAATTGATAGTTTACCTTTTTCCAACGCATTTTTATACTTTGGAGGCAAGGTTTTAATTAATGCACTCATGGAGGCATTTGTTGGATCATTAAGAATGGTAGATAGTTTAGACAAATCTTTATCAGATGAATAATTTTCCAATATAGTTTGCATAAACTCTTCTTCTAAATCCACTATATAAATCCCAAATATATGTATAACCTCATTTTCAGGTACATAAGCTGGGTTGTCAGCATCATTTGGCAAAGGACTTCTGGATAATAAATCCACATTTGAATGCAATGTTCCTGCTCTATGAGTGATTGTCATTCTTCCTCTGTACTCTTGTACAGCTAGTTGCCATCTAAACATGTGCCTATTAGGTGTTTTCATGTTTAGTAATGATTTTACTGCACTGCAATCTGTTATAAGTTCAAACTTCTGGTCTTCCAGATAGTAATGAAGTTTCTCCAAAGCCCACACCACGGCTAAACATTCTAGCTGTGTGGCACCATACCTTAATTCTGTCTTTCTTAAGGTTCTGGATATATAACAGATAACTACTTCAGATAATTTTCCATTTATTATCTGTTTCTGCTGTAAAGCAGCACCCAAACCTATGAAACTTGCATCAGTGTACAAGATAAAAGGTAGGGTGAAATCTGGCAGTCCCAATATTGGAGCTGACATTAAACATTCCTTTAATTTGTTAAAGGCGTGCTGTCTTTCATTATTCCAAATGAAAGCTTCATTCTTCCTGATTAATGTTGTTAAAGGGGCTGCAATGGATTGGTAATTTTTAATATATTGTCTATAATATCCACACATAACTAAAAAACTTTGAACCTCTTTTACATTTTTAGGTATCCCAATGTTTTTAATTGCTGCCACTTTATTCTGGTCAACACAAATTTGTAATCCAGATACAACATGTCCAAGTACTTTCAAGGATTGAAATCCAAACTTACATTTCTTTAATGCAATAGTCATATTAATTTCATCCATTTTTTGAAAGACTCTTTTCAGGTGATTTAAATGTTCATCATATGTTTTTGAAAACACTATGATGTCATCAATATAGACCAATAGCCATCCTTCAACCATTTCCTGATGAAAAACACTATCCATCAATTTTTGGAAGACTGAAGGGGCATTCTTTGGGCCAAATGGCATTCTCACATACTTATATATACCCATATGTGTGGTTATTAATAAGTAATTTTGAGAATTTCTTTCCACAGGAATCTGGTGGTAACCCTTGTTCCCATCCAGACAGGAAATATATTTTGCTCCTTGTAAGGTAGCATGGATAGAAGCTATCCTTGGTAGAGGGTAAATATCATCTACTGTATATGTATTCAGAGCTCTATAATCACCGCATAATCTTGCCTTATCTTTTTCATAAGAGATTAATACTGGTGAAATGACACAATACTTAGGTGTTGTGTCCACTTTTTCAACAATACCCATTTCCAACAACAATTTTATATTGTCTTCAATATCTTTCCTTTTTGCAGGAGATGCTGGGTAAGGTTTCTTTTTTAAACTGCCAGGAATATTATCCAGATCACAGCTTAAAGAGATTTTCATCTCATGGTCTTTGACCAATCCTAGTTCATTTGAGCCATGAGCAAATGCCATAGGATATGATTTAATCAATCTCAAAATATCTTCTTGTTCAATTTTTGAGAGTTGAGGACTGAAAGAGGCCTTTTGGATTTCATTTTCCAATTCACCCACTTCATTGGTGGTTCTTCCACCTTGCAGTTGTTCTTCTCTAGGAGAAATGGTATATACTGAATTTTCAGAACATATTTTGAATTTTCTTTTACCATTCACCCCTATGGTAAAACAACTGTTTGCAGGATCTAGTTTAATGCCAAATTTTGTCAATAAATCATTGCCAATAATAAACCAATCACTACAATTATTATTATCCATTACTACAAATTCACAAACTGCTCTAACATATCCATTATTATATTTAAAGAATACAGCAGTTTTGTATTTGCCAATTGGATTTAATACTGAACCAAAACCCCTCCAGTTCTTTGTCTGAACAGGTTCTAGTTTTTCCTGGTACTTACTATCAAGTTTCATTAATGCATTAAGTGAAACTACACTACCTGCAGCCCCAGTGTCAAGAATGGCATTCATTTCTTTTCCACATATGATAATAGGTGCTCTGATAGGTGTTATTTTGTAAGTAACATGAGATACATCTTTAATTATTTCAGCTTCCTCTATAGAAGTTAAAGATGTGTCTGTATGAGGTATAGCATCATTCAGGAACATTATATCCTGTTCTAATACAAATATCTCATTTTCATCATCACTGTAAGATATGTTACTCTTGCAATCCTCACTGGATTCCACATTCTCATCTTCATGATTACTAGGTTCAGAATTATGTGAGGTTTCAATAACATTTATTCTTTTCTTACACGTGTGACCTTTAACCCAAGGCTCATTACATTTGTAACAAGTGTTATTTTCTTGTCTCTTAGGGACAAGGGGAGCTGAAGGTTTTTTCTTTTCCACTGGTAACTTACTTGTAGTAGGTTTTACCACGTCAACACTTTGTCTGTAATTACTATACTTGGTTTCATATTTGTGGTTTAATAATATCTCATTGCATATATTAATGAATCCAGAGGTGTCTCTGACAGTTTCAGTTCTAGCAACAATAATGTCTCTAACTGATATAGGCAACTTGTATATTATTTTTTCTTTCCACTCTTCATAATCCATTTTTGGATCCATAGCTTTCATGATTTTTATTAAATTCATTAAGAAGACCATGGGTTTTTCTCCAGCATTTGGATTATATCTGGCCCTTTCATACAGTCTTTGTTGAGTGATTCTAAATTTTGGGCCACCAAATTGCCTTTCAATTAGTGCCTTCCATTCATTCCAGGAGTAATAAATTCCCTCACTCAATACAGATTCAAACCATAATAAGGCCACATCTGTAAATAAAGATATTAACTTTGAAGTAATTTCTTCATCAGGTAATTTGTATGAAAATTTTAAGTTATCAATTCTTTGTATGAATTGTTGCCAATCAGATTTTGAATCCCCATCAAAAGAAGGGTACTGATCTAACTTAGGCCAGTTCTTTTGGCTAGTTTTTGCTTCCCTAACCTGAGGAATATTGAGTAATTCACTTACTTTAGAAAGATGATCATTTATTTCATCTTTTACTGATTTTATATTCTCAGAGCCCATGACACTATGTTCATGTTCCATCATTGGTTTATCCTCAGAGTGTTTCATAAAAACTGGTACTCTTTCTACATAAGAGGTATTATCCTTTATTGTTTCAGTATTTTTCAAAATGTTAGCTACTTCAATTTCTACTCTTTGTAACCTATCTTTTATTACAGGTACTTGAGTCAAAGTATCATTTACATTTGAAAAAGACAATTTTACACGTCCCTCTATGGTAGCCATAATATTCTGAGAGTGTTCTAATTTATTTTCTAAATTTCTAATCTCAGATTTTAATCTTTTATTCTCATTGATTAATTCATTATTTGAATTTTCAATAATTTTTAATTTATTGGCTGTGGTACTCAATGATTGTGTTAGCTGTAATAATACATTTTCTGTATTAATGTTTGACTCTTTTGAGAACTCTTCCAATTTTTCAATTCTTAATAATAATTTACTTATTATTTTTGATTCCATTGGATTCTCTTTTAAAAAATATTCTATTTTTTCCGTGTCCAATTCAGAAGACTCATTTTCAGGGTCAAGATTTAATTCATTTGATTCCATTTTTATATTAATAGTATTTTCCTGGTGGTCAATAAAACTATTTACATTGTCCTCATGTAAAGACAAGTTTAACATATTCTGTTCAAATGAATAATCCTTTAAATCCTTATCAATAATATCCAATATTTCCTTATCAATCTCATTACCTATAAGTAATTTATTTTCAGGTTGATATAATTGATCATAAGAAGTTGGATGACTTACCAAGGTCTTATCCCACTTCCCCTGCCTCTCCTTGCCTTTCCCCCGTAAGGGTGACTGCTGGAGCCCTGCTGTTGAGGATTGTTGTAGTTTTGGGCGTACCAATCCCATTTCCATTTGCTTACTGTAATTTTTTGGTCCTCCTCTTGGGCTGGAGGTGTTGCTATGGAATTGTTGGGTGCCACTGTTGGTGGTTGAGTCTTTATGTCCACTAGAGCTTGGTTGACCTCTATGAAACCTTGAGCTGCTCTCTTTTCCAGATTGTTGATCTGGTCCACTATATTGTTGACTCTTATTGTTAAGGTGTTCAGTAGGGTGGATAGGGAGTGAACTTGTTCTTGTAAAGTATTTTTTGTTTTCTTTATTGAAACCTGCTTTAAAAGCTTTTCCCTTTCCTCCAGAGACATTGACGGAGTGTTGTTGATTATGGGAGAGTCCTGGCCCTCCATTTGAATGTCCTGTAACAGGTCTTTCAGCTCTAGGTCTTAAGTTATAAGGTTTTACCTTATTACTTACAATGTCATTGTTGTCACACATTTTTACGTGGAATTTAAAGAATTGAAAGTTTAGATATGAAAACTTCAAAAAGGAGTTTTATCAGTATTTATCAATACCACTGAAGACAATTTTATTGCTTACTTATTGGTATGAAGTGAATATTTAAGTGCCAAAAGTCAAATATGCTTTTATGTGGTCACTTGATTTAACTGGTCTACAATATGTAGCCGTGTTTTTATATTCAAAAGAAAACAACTGTCAGTATGATTCTTTCTCAATATTTAATGAATTTTACAAACCAATAAAAGAAAAGATTAAGAGTCCTGTTAAAAGAAAACAATTAATCAGTTTAATTGGTTTATTATCTGCAAAGATCACAAATTTAATTGGTCTATTGACAGACTCCCACTAAGAACAATTATATGTTAAGTTAGTGGTAAAAAATTTTATCTGCAAAGATCTCAAATTTAATTGGTCTATTGACAGACCCACTAATAACAATTATAAGTTAAATTAGTGGTAAAATTGTTGATTCAATATCACAATTTTATAATATAACAGGGCTTCTTTTTCTGAAATCACTATATAAGTGACCCCAACCTGTTTTAATTATCCAAATATTTCTATAGGGATATTATTTACGTGCACCTTCTCTTGAAAATTTCACTTACAGGATTATAACAGAATTCTTGAGGAAAGGCCCCCAATTGTCAGGCTAGGGTCAAGTACAAGGACGTGAACTAGCTTGAATAGTCAGTTGTCTAGAAGATTTCAATGGTCCTATATGAATACTGTAGATTTAATCCACTAAGTTGTAAAGTATAATCAAATATAAAGGTCTCAGTAATATAACTCTCACTATTCTTATATATGGCTTAAAATCTTTATAGTTGGTAGAAAAATAGATTATATAAATTCAGATACTATTCAAAAGTCTTATAAAAGTACTAATTGATATGTATTGTAATTGGTTTGGTTATATTGGTTGAATTGTAATGATAAAGAATGAAGAAATAGAACCCAAAAACCTCCTCCTTTTATACACACTGAGTTCCCCAATGATTCCCTTGATGTACCACCCAATACACAGTTAATCACGCCTCTAAACAACTAATAGACATTCCCATCAACATTCCCAGTGACCCATGACATAATTAGAAGAGTAATAACCGCCAAAATCCTGAAATAATAAGGGAAATCCATCAAAATTAAAGAAAAAGACAAAAAGAGAGTATATGCGTATAAAACAATAATATTAAGGACTAAAGGAGACTTTTTAAGGTTAATAATAGCTTAATAATCAGGGGGATTGACTGTAGAAATAATGGGGATAATCCTGACATTATACTACGTGAAATTCCCATTCAAAAATAACCAAAATTGACTGAGAAACCACCCAAAAACTTAAAAAAGAGCGTGAGATGTGGGGTAACTACATGCAGTTCTTGGCAGGCGCTTGCATGGGTAAATCCTTGACTAAAATTAGGCGAATTTAAGCGTGGTGATGAAATAAAGTGCCAAGAGTGAGGTTATTAATGAAATTAGTGCATATAAACAAGGTCAATGCATTATTAATTAAGCTAGGACACTAAATAAGCGCCTGTCGCCTATTTTAGTGTGTTTCCCCACAGTGGGCGTAGAATGTGGGGTAATTATAGTGTGAAAAAGCTAACTTTGCTAAAAATGAAGCTATTAACACGGGAAAAAAGCAGGCAGTATGTGGCCAGTACACAGAAGCCATTTCTGGCATAAAAAACACCAAATTTGAAAAGTGTTATTTTTATGCATTTAAATAGCCAAATCAATAGTTCTAAATGAGCCCAATTGATCTGTCAAAGCGCAATTTTGATATTCTCAATTTTATAGCGCATATAGTCAACTTTTAAGTGAAATAAAGCGCATTTCTTGTTTTTTGCATAAAACAATGAATATAACAGCTTTAAGTGTACTTAAAAATTATGTAGCCTTATACTTAAGGTTCTTAAGATTACCCTAACATATTCCAACTTAATATTAAGTACATAAGACCTATAAAAGGTGGATATATGCGTGTATATAAGGTGTTATAATGGCATTTTTTTGTGTATTATCATAATTTTACTTATGTATACTATTTGTGTACTCTTATTTATTATTCCCATGTATAGTTCATGTGTTTAACATAACTTATAAGTACTTTTTACTCAGTCCTGGAGATATACAGGCTGACAGGAAGAGCTCTTACAGCTTATTCTGGATTCATATGATAAAGACACTAACTTAAAAAAGTTATGTAGTATATTAAATGATCCAAAGAATTCTTCAATACAAGAATTAATTAAAAACCTCCCACAAAAGTACCAAAATGCTTTGGAAATAGGTAAATTTTCAATTTATGAAGGCTATCTCTATTGTAGAAGAAATTTGAGTAATGTTATTGTTATTTCTCCTTCTATGAAAGAGATCATCTTGAAGATTTTTCAGGATGACATATTGGCTGGACATTTTGATCTTGAAAAAACAATGATCAGAATTAAAAACACTGCTTTGTGGGTTAATATGTCTCAGATACCAAAATATTTTTTGAATCCTGTTATTCTTGCTAGAATTCAAAAAGATTAACTGTAAAAAGAGCTAGATTAATGTAAAATATTGAAGCTCCTGATGCACCATGGCAAAAAATTAACATAGACTTTGTAGCAGGATTTCCCATTGGTGTGAAAGACAGTTATAACTCTTGTTGGGTTATTGTGGACATATTCACAAAAATATGTAAATTTATCCTTACTCACAAGGATTTTTCCACTAACGAATTAGCCTTCTTATGGTGGTCTCATATGTTTAATACTTCTGGTTTTCCTAAAGCCATAATCTCTGACAGAGAACCTTAACTTACTTCTGAATTCTGGATGTCTCTAATGGATGTTTGTGGTTGTGATCTGAAGCTTTATTCTTCCCATCACCTACAGAGTGATGTATTATCTGAAAGAATTATTCAGACTTTAGAGGACATGATAAGAAGGTATTTTGCCTTTGGCCTTGAGTCCAAACACAATGACAGATTCACTCATGATTGGGTTACCTTACTTCCTGGTTTGAAATTTGCTTATAATAGCACTGTTTATTCTGTTACTCAGAGAAAGACTTTTGAGCTCTGGCCTGGATATTCTCCAAATACTATTGCCCAAATTCTCAATAATAAAATACATACACAGGGGGGAAAAATGAGGACTTTTAGGCAAGTCGTTTTATGTATTTCTGACTAACCTTGCTGTAACCTGGTTAGAGCTTCAAGTGATCCATATTCAAAAATGCCTCTCATGAATCAGGGAGTGAAATTTGGAGTCCATACTTTTTACTTTTATTAGTTAGCTCAATCACTGGCAGTAAATATTTGTATATATATTTATTGTCCACAAAAAATATACAATTCTAAAACCACATTAAAAATCAGAATAGCTGCTGGCTATATTTTTTAATGATATCATACAACAAATATTTGAGAAAACATTTGCAAAACCACTAGGATGTGTAGTTTTTTAAACATGACCAATAATTTCCTTGCTATTCATAACTACTTTTTTTGACCATTTATCATAACACCAAAAAACATTAAGCCCAGCTTTTAAATAAGGATTTTCAATTTTAGGATCCAAAATGTCATATAAGCCAACTAAAATAAAATTTTGACCTGAAAATGTTGTTGACTGCCACATTTTCAATATAACCCCAACAAAATTTCCTTTTGATGAATTTACCTCAACATTGCCATTTCCTTGATTTGTTGAATATAATGAGTAGTTTTTTCCATCCAGTAACAAGTTATCTACTTCAATAATTTGAGGTGATAGAATTCGAGATGAAACATATGGTTGATTTTTTGTAATAATACTGGAAAAGATTTTTTACCATCAATCATGTTGAGATACTCTATCCACAATTCATAGTCTTCACACAGTAGTTGAGATGATTTTGAGGGAATTTTTCTTTTCTCTGAACTGAAGACATTTTTCATTTCATTCTCAAATTGATCATTAGTTCTGTCCATTAATGATTGAAGCTGACCGGTCAAAATAAACCTTTTCATAATGGTCTTGTCCATTTGATCTTTAAAAAAAATGAAATTAATAAAGTTAAGTAGCTTTAATTAAGTAAAACATACATGTTTTCTTATTGGTTTGAATGGAGCTTAACATTCCATTTATACGCTTGTGGGCCCATTCTGCAGTTGATGGTGCTGGCACAAATCTTCTCAGAACTTCAGGAAAATGTTGTGCTAAGTGGATGTTTGGCTTTATATTGATATCTGGCCAAAATTCCTTAAGACACTTCATATAATCTTTTAACTGAACTTGAAGAGATGAAATTTGAGCTTCACGTATCTCCAAGGAAGTCAGAATATTGATTATTGAAGCCAAAAGTGGAAGAAATTAAATCAACTTCTTCTCTCGTGCGTCAGAATTTTCAATAGCCCAAACTGGTATCAAAGCTGCCACATAGTAAATTTTACATAGTACAAACCATTCAGCAGCTTTAAAATTTGTACCAGCCTCTCCTAGACTACTAGGAACATGGTTTAGCCATGAAGGGGTCTTAGTATTGCGGATACAGGTTTGAACAATTAACAATTCACTCGATCGTAGACACAAATTATCTGTTGATGCATTGAAGGCTAGATGTGTTCAGTGTATAGAATAATATCACAATATATTTTAGTACATTTGATTAAATTTTACCTTATGAAATAGCTTATTAAAATTCAAAAACAGCTTTTAATTTCCCAATGAAATTTTAAGGAATTTATATGTACCTTGATATTGGGAATCTTGAAAATTGCTATCTTCAACACCAAAAAATTATACAAAAAATTTGACATAAAAAATTTAATTTTATAAAAACCAAAAAAAAAAAATTATTATTTTATATTTTAAGAACAGTATATTATTAATTTTATCTTCATTAACTCTGAATTACCCCTTTGAATCACTTATTTTAAACCTTTGAAGCCCCCCTTTAGCCCCTCTGTCACCCCCAGTGGGGCCCCCTGGGGCTGACTGGGGGTGGAAAAGGGGCTTAAAAAGTGCCAGGAAAGGCTGCGCAAAGGTTTTTCTCTCTATTAAAATTCTGTTAAACCCCTCATAAAAACCTTTCTCAATTCCATAAACTTAAAATCCATAACCTTATATAAATATTATGTTTAATCTCTGCTTACTTTTTTTCTCTCTCTCCATGTTTCCAGTCACAAATTTATATATATGTTATTTCCCATCAAATATGTAGTAAAATGTAGTTGAAAAAAAAATTTTTTTATTGATTTAGTCCTATGAAACTCCCCAATTACTCACTTTTCACATTGAAAAAAGAATTACCTATATACTTATTCCAAAGTCATCACCTGTCCCAGTTCCCTTATTCATGGTTTGATGGACCATAATGTTTAAATTATGGTGCATTGAACCTTTTTTTAAACTCACATTCTCTGATCCCATGAAAAAAAATCCCACAATTTTTTTTTTCATGGGACCACAGTATTTTAACTCACGTAATTTTGCTATATTAATCAAACATTCAATTTCTTATGGCTCATTTTTGAGCCAGGATTGGTGCCTGCTACTTAGTCACGTGCAGCAAAGTATCGCTGCGACACTTTGCTGCATGTGACCAGCATCTAGCCACCAAAGGCTGGGTCAAATGAACCATATCTGTTTTATGATATGGTCCATTTGACCTGGCCACCTAAACCATTACTTTTCACGTGCAGAAAAGTATCGCAGAAATACTTTGCTGTATGTGACCTTTTTTTTTCCTCGCCTTGGCTTGGTCAGATTGACCATAACTTAATGTTATGGTCTATCTGTCCATAGCCAGTGAGAAGGCGCTGTCACGTGCAGCAAACTGTCGCTGCACGTGACCAGCCTTCTCATATGCCACCTTGGGCATATGGACCATAGTTTCAAAGTACTATGGTCTATCTGACCCAGGGTGTGGCCGGAGAGGGCTGGTCACATGCAGCAAAGAGTTGCAGCGACAGTTTGCTGCACGTGACAGCGCCTAATCTATATCTATATTAAAAGTGCAAACACTTTTCAGTTTTATTATTAATCTTAAAAAACAAAACAAAAAAAAACTTCTGAAGTAGGAGAAATAATGATATCAAAAAATTGATACTATCATTTGACTGAGGAAACATAAAAAATTTCTAACCTTTTTACATTAGCTGAAGGCAAATTGTCTTGATTAGAATAAGAAAATTAATCTTTATCAAAATTATAAAATAGCTCTTGGATTATGCTTGCTAGTTTGCAATTTGAAAACACTTCAAATATTACTTAACACCAAATAAACTTTAGAAAAGATGTAGACATGGTCATTTTTATGGCTCAGATATAGTAAATTCAGTGCAAAAGAATCTCTACCTTAATATATGTAATCCATTTGTTTAATGAAAAAATAATAGTAGTGCGAAATACATCATGACAGGTTATAATATTTGACTTTTTTTTCTAATAAATCATAGCATGGCACTTTTTCCTGTTATTGGTCTTTTGATAGAAATAATTTGTGTTTTTCATGAAGAAAGTGCAGAATATTATTTGAACTTGTCTGAATTTTGATGATATCTGTTTTTTAGAGTTTCAAAGATTTTTCCATTCCAAAATCTGCATCCAAGAAAAGAGGTTTGGTTGTAGAGATTTCCCATAAATTATCAGATATTGATAACAAATTATAAACCTATATCTAGACATCAAATTTAGCATCAAGAGATTACTCCACAGATTACTCCAGGAAACCTGAAAAACGACTTGCCTACAAGTCCTCATTTTTTTCCCCCTGTGATAAATTGAATTTACATCCTGGTTATAAATATTTTCTTCATATGAAAAAAATTTGCAGAATTTGTTCTCAAAAATTTATTGAAAAATCTTTTGAATATGGGAAGAAGAGGTGGGACAAATCTCATAAGGAATAAACTTTTAAGAAGGGTGATTAAGTACAGATTTCTACATTCCACTTCAATTTACAAAGTAATAACAAATTAAAAGACCCATTTGTAGGTCCATTTGTTGTCAGAAAAGTGCTTGGTGATAATGAAGTAGAGGTTATCCTGTATTTTCCATATGAATGAAAACACCCTGTTTTTCCAATATCTCTTTTGAAAACTTACGCATCCAATAGTTATTTATTTCCCAAAAAGAAGAAGACCAAAGAAGACCCCTATTGAAATCATTGAAACAGCAGAAATCGATAAGATTCTCAATGACAGAATAATTACTGCTGAAAAAGTTACTGAATAATTATTTATATTCAAGAATAAATCTTCTCAATATGATTCTTGGATACCTGTGAAAGAGATATATAACCTTCCTTTTCTAATAAAGAGATATAAAAAGTAAAAATAATTGAATTTTTTATTGGTTTTTTAGAGTGAGGAAGTGTAAGCCAGGCTACTAGACTTACCCAGTAAAATAATCAATTATTTACTGGGAAGAGCCATGCCTTTTTTCTTATTTTCTTATTTATTATATTATTATATTTACTTTTAAATTACTTGTAATAAATTAACTGATTACAATAAGTAAATTTAATATAATATTTAAAATTTATATTAAATTACATTTCTATTTTATTCCCTAACACTGTGTTCAATGTCATGTTGGAAGAGAAATAAAATTATATTAATACTAAATTTTAAGAATTCAAATTCTTTCATTTAAAAATTTAAAGTTCTATTTCTACAAAAATTTAATTCAAATTGTTTTTATACTAAGTGTGACATTTAAAGTAAAATATAAAATATATCAAATAATTTGATATATAGTAAAAAATATTTCATTGACACATCTTTATAGCACACTTTTTTGTTTGAAATTTCTTATTTTTGAACATTTTTCCTCTCACATTCCTGTATGTAGGATTCTTAACTCCATGTGGTCTTTCTACTTTTTCCAAATAAAAGGCCTTTCATTTTGTGCTGTTTTCTTCATTCTTTTACTAACTTACTTTTTATCATATACAATCAATATACATTCTATTAATACCAGTACTGATTTAGTATTTACATTTGCGTAAATCAAGTCTTTATAATTAATAATAAATTTATTCCCTTACATTCTAATTGAGTAATAAACCATATAAGATAAAATCTACGTACATTGATTTAAATCCTTGAGTAATTGACCTTCACCGCTGTTTGGACCACTGTAAAATCTTCTAGACCATTAGGAACCCTTGTGATTTTCCCTATAATAACATTTATCTACTCTAATTAACAATTTGAGTAAAATTTTTAATTTCAAAAAACAAAAGACTCAGTTATCTTCAGTTGAATGTAACATGTTTATACACTATTAATTTAATAGCAGATAAGAGAACTATGATTCCCCCTAATATTCTATGAAATACTTTTTGGTTGAATTATTTTTTTTCTTCATCATTTTTCACCCCTTACTCAACTTTTTATTTTATTTTATTTTTTCTTCACTTTTGATTCACATACCTATTTTTAAGTGTTTATCCACCAAATAATTGTTTTGTCTACATTTATTTGGCTGTTAAAGTGAACTTCTGACAAAATATCATTGAGTTTTTTCTCAGAGATACCTTTTTAAATTTTGATTAGCTACTAGTACATAAAGAGTAATTTGATGTTCATAAATAGGTCAAATATTATCTGCTAATCAATCATTTCTTGCCAGCTAATTAATCAAAAGAATTGATGTTCTTTATCCTTATATAGTGCTTTCATTTATTTAAACACAGTTAAAAAACTTTCAGATTGCATTTTTATCATATGATTAATCAACTTCTAACAATAATTCTTTGTCTAGGTACATCATTTTTGACTCATGTGTTTGTTGTGACATGAGGATATTTGTCAGTGTATGCTATTATCTAAGTATGATTTAATAGTAAAGATTAATGGTCCAACTAATTATTGATAAAAAATTTAGTGATTAAACATCAGGGGAAGATTAATAAAATATTGATTCTCAGTGTTAACTCACAATATTTGGATTGGTGTGTGCTAGTGGTGGAAAATAGATTAATAAAATATAGTTAGAGATAATATAAAGATAATATCAATTTATAAATGCTTTAAAATATGTTTCTATATGGCAATAATTGTGTTATAATGTCTATTTAAATTATAGTTAGTAAGTGATGTGCAATAACCCGTCAAATTCTCCCTTACTTATACCAAAATCCACTGGAGTGCACAAACCTTCAATCCAGATGATGTCACTTATCTCCCCTGAAATTACAGCACTGTGAGAGCCCATCACCTCCCCATGGAGTTCACTTCAAGCAGTTCCAACACCTAGACATCCAGTAAGGACCCTCCATCACAATTAATGATATCATAAACCCATACCATGAAATGAGAAAACAAATAAAAGTGGATACCATAAAGAAACAGGTAATATAATCATCCAGAGTGTATAAAATGAGATTCAAAGCATATAAAGGAACCAAATAAGATTTCCAAGCCCACAATAACATTTCCAAGAATCCATATTAACCCAGTAATCATATCCAAACCCATAAATCCATGAAAATCCTTCATAGGAAGCAGATTAAGTTGTCCAAACTGGATATATGTGCCTGAAAAAGGTGTATATGATTGTGTAGGTGTTGTGAGTCAATTTAATATGTCCATATAACCTAAAATGAGCAGATAAATAAAGCTTATAGGCTATTTAGATGTTAAATCCCGCTTATAGACCTATATAAACACAATATAACTACATATTTCATTGAATATGAGGTTTATGCATAAATATAAGCTTATTTATGTCTAAAATTACTTAATATCATTTAAGATAAGTGTATTATTACTCCATTAGCATCTTAATAGGTATTAAAGGGCTATGGATAAGCTATTTAAACTTACATAAGTCATTTAATAGTGTAATAAATATATATATAAGAATAATAACCATTAATTTCTATTTATACACTATGCAATATAGGTGGTGGACTTGCTAGAAATTCCTCAACCGGAACTCAGATGGAACTCATACTGAACTCATACTGAACCCATACTGAATTCTACTTGAACACCCACCTAAAACTGTTCTGCTGAGTGGTGTTCATCCCTGATTGTATGGTTCCTTTATCAATATCTCAGTGCATTTTCAATCTGTGGTGAGTTTGGGTCTAAGGTTGGAGACTTGCTAGCAAGTCTGCCTCCCATATTGTGTGGTGATAAGCTTAATGTAATCAAGGTTACCTTATTTGAAGAATAAGAAATACTCAGACCTGGTGATTCCTAGGCTGACACTCCCTCACCCAAAAAAAATAATAAAAAAATTTTTAAGACATTTTAATTAATAAGTAAGGAGTGGATAGAAAAATGAATTTTGAAATTTCTATTATACATATACTGAGCTTTAAAATTATTATTTTATTTTAAATTTTTTCAAGAGAGTTTTAAGATCAGAGATTTCATTTTCTGGAATCCACTGGTAATATTCACTTGATTATTTTGATACTCAACTCCCTTTCCTTTTGTAAGGTGTCTCTTTTTAAGTATCTTTTCAATTTCTGCTTTTTCAACTATTTCTTCAGGTTGCTGTTTATGCCTTCCTTATTTTCTTGGAAATAGAGCAGTATCATTAGAATGGTATGGTTTTATAAGAGAAATAGGAAATACTGGATGTTTTCTATCATATGGTGCATATAGAATAACTTCAACAGCATTGTTACAAACCATCTTTTTTACTACAAATGGACCAATGAATGGATCTTTCAATTTAACATTACCGTTTAAATTGAAATATAGTGTAGAAATAAGGACTGCATCACCCTCTTTGAAAATATGCTCTTAATGGGCTTTATCCCATCTTTTCTTCTCATACTCAAATGCCTTATTAATACATTCTCAAGAATTCTTTCTGCATAATTTTTGCATCTGAAGAAAAGATTTTGTACCTGGATGGATATCCAATCTAGGTAGTTTATTTAGAGTTCTAGAAGGGGTATTAGGTATATAACCCAACCATAACTCAAATTACTTTTCGCCAGTGACAGAATGTACTTTACTATTGTATGAAAATTCTAAACCAGGGATAAGGGTTATCCAATCAGAGTGAATTTGTCATAGTCTTTAAATAAAAGACCAAAAGCACAATATCTTCTTATCATATCTTCTAAGTTTTGTATAATTCTATCCACTATCCCATCAGTTTGTGGATGGTGTGCTGTAGAAATTTTTAATTGACACCCTGAAACACCCATAAGTGATGTCCATAACTCAGAAGTAAATTTTTGATCTCTGTCTGAAGCTATTTCTTTGGAGAATCCTGCTATATTTTACATTTGTGTCCACCATAAAAAATCTAAGTCATTTTCAGAAACCTCTTTATGGGTAGGAATAAACTTATACATTTTTGTAAATCTTTCTACAATTGCCCAGAAGGAGTTATAACTCTTATTCCCTGCTATTGGAAAACCTGTTACAAAATTCACGTTAACTATTTCCCATGGAGACTTTGATTGCCCAATTTGCTGTAACAAACCAGCTCTTTTGCCAGTCAATCTTTTAGATTTTTGACAAGAATCACATGTCTCAACATATTTTTGAACATCATCAGACATGTTAATCCACCAAGCTGTATTTTTTATTCTGGTTAATGCTTTATGGAAGTTAAAATGACCTTCTAGTATATCATAATGACATATACTTAACATTAATTCCTTCATTGAAGAGGGAATCACAATTAAATTACTTAATTTCTTCCTGTAATATATAAAACCATCCTCAATGGAAAATTTTCCTTTTTCTAATGCTTCCTTATATTTATTTGGTAATGTTTTTATTAAAATACTCATTGAAGAATTAGATGTATCATTTAATATTTTAGCAAGTTTACTCAATTCAGGATCTGAAGCATAATTATCAAGAATTGATTGCATAAATTCATCCTCAAGATCTACAATATAAATGCCATAAATCTCAGTAATATATGTTTCAGGAAGATAAGCAGGATTATTGTCATTATTAGTTAGAGGTACTATAAATAACAGATCTACATTAGAGTGTAAAATTCCTGATCTATGAGTAATAGTCATATGTCCTCTATATTATTGTACATCAAATCACCATGTAAACATATGCCTATTAGTTTTTTCATGTTTAAGAGTGACTTAACTGCACTAAAGTCAGTTATTAACTTAAATTTTTGGTGTTCAAGGTAAAAATGTAGCTTCTCAAGAGCCCATACTACTGCCAAGCATTCAAGTTGATTAGCACCATATTTCAATTCACTACTTCTTAGAGTACATGAAATATAGCAAATTAATACTTCTGACATTTTTCCTTAAATAATTTTTTTTTATGCAAAGCAGGACTCAAACCAATTAAACTTGCATCAGTATAAAAGACAAAAGATGATTGGATATCCAGTAATCCCAAGATGGGGGCTGTCATTAAACATTTTTTCAACTTATAAAAAGCCTTTTGTCTTTCATTATTCCAAATGAAAGCTTCTGATTTCTTTTTAAGTGTGGTCAATGGTGCAGAAATTAAGTGTTAGTTCTTTATATATTGTCTATAATAACCACACATACCAAAAAAAGATTGTACATCCCTTATATTTTGAGGAATTTCAATATTCTTGTTATCAGCCACTTTATTTTGGTCTACACATATTTTTAAGCCAGATACAATATTAACAAGCACTTTTAAAGACTCAAACCCAAATTTACATTTTTTCAATGCAAGGGTCATTTTTATTTCATTCATCTTCTGAAATACCTTCTTTAAATAAATTAAGTGTTCATCATATGTCTTAGTGAGCATTATGATGTCATCAATGTGTAAAATTGGCCATTCCCCAATCATTTCATTATGGAATGTTATGTCCATTAACTTCTGAAATGGTAAAGGAGAATTTTTTGTTTCAAATGGCATCCTGAAATATTTAAATATTCCCATATGTGATGTTATCAACATAAAGTTCTGTGAATTCTTTTCAACAGGAATTTGATAGTACCCTTTATTTTTATCTAGGCAACTTATGTATTTAGCAAATTTAAGGGTAGCATGTATAGAGGCAATCCTTAGCAAGGGGTAAATATCATCTACTGTAAATTTTTTAAATGCTCCATAATCACTGCACAGTCTTGCTTTATCTTGTTTGTAAGATATTAGCACTGGTGATATTACACAATTTTTTGGTGTAGTTTCAACCTTTTCAATAATGTTCATCTTTAAAAACATCTTAATATTATCACCACACAATATGGGGGACAGACTTGCTAGCAAGTCCGCAACCTTGGACCCAAACTCATCCCAGATTGAACACACATTGAGCTATTGACAAGGGAACCATACAATCAGGGATGAACACTACTCAGCCAAAAAGTTTTAGGTGGGTGTTCAAGTAGAGTTCAGTATGGGTTCAGTATAAGTTCAGTCTGAGTTCCATCTGAATTCCATCTGAGTTCAGGTTGGGGACTTTCTAGCAAGTCTACCCCCTATATTGTGTAGTGTATCATCTATGTTTTTCCTCTTCATTGATGAAGCAAGGTATGGTTTCTTTTTAAGACTAGAAGGATTATTATCTATATCACAGGTTAAAAGTAATCTTCATTTCATAATCTTTTACAAAGCCAAGTTCATTGGTCCCATGTGCAAAAGCCATTGAAAATGATTTAATTAAGTCCAAAATATTTTTTTTCTCAGCTTCACTTATCTGAGTGCCAAATAATGATTATGAAATTTCTGTTTCCAGAAGTTCTATCTCACAGGATACTATTCCTTTGCAAGGAATATCTATAACTGACTCAATGTGTAAGACTGTGATAAAATAATTTATTTTAAATTTTCTTTTACCACTCATGCCAATTTTAAAATTATTAATAGTAAGGTCTAATTTCACACCAAACCTTGTCAGAATGTCATACCAAGAATAAAACAGCTACTAAAATTAGTATTGTCCATTACTAAAATGTCAAAAGTTATTCTAACATAACCATGTTGATTTTTAAAGAAAACAGCAGCTCTGTAAATACCAATGGGGTGTAGTACTGATCCAAAACCTCTTCAATTTTTAATTTTTAAGGGTTCAAGATTTGACTTATAATCACTATCAATTTTCTGTAATGTATATTCAGAAAAAACAGAGCCAGAAGCTCCTGTATCCAATACTATATTTACAGTTTCACCAGAAATTATTGCTGGAATGGTGATAGGTGTCATTCTTAAGTTGTCAGCTTGTATATCCTTAATTATTTTAGTATCTATAAAATTCATTAATGATACATTTGAGTCCATATTTAATATTGGATTTTCAAAGATTGAAAAATCATCTTCCAACATATAAACCTCATTTTCATCACTATATGAGATATTACTGTCATAATCACTTAAATATTTTCTTTTTTCTGTTTCATTTTCAGATTCTTGCTGATTTTCAACAATATTTATGTTTTTCTCACATTTGTGACCTTTAAACCAAGGCTTATTACACTTATAACAAGTATTAGTCTCATAATTTTTAGGTACTACAGGTGCAGTAGGTTTTTTCTGCTTTTCCTGCAGTGGTTTTGAATTCTGATTTTTTAAAGGTTCATTATTTTTTTCAAGTTTTTGTACCTTGCTTCATACTTATGGTTTAATAGTATTTCATTAGAAATATTAATAAATTCAGAGTATTCATTTACCATAATTGTTCTATCTACAACAGTGTCTGTGACAGATATAGGTAATTTTTATATTATTTTATCTTTCCATAAGTTAAAATCCATATTTGGCTCAATGGCTTTTAATATTTTATTTAAATTAATTAAAAATACCATAGGTTTATCAACATTAAACAGATTATACATTGCTTTCTCATATAATCTTTGCTGAGTTAGTCTGAATTTAGAGCCTCTAAATTATTTTTAATCAGGTGTTTCCATTCAGCCCAAGAGTAATCTTTACCCTTACTTAATACAGCTTCAAACCATAATAAAGCAACATATTAAAATAATGAAATTAGTTTTGATGTTATTTCTTCATCTGGAAAATTATATGAGAATTTTAAATTGTCAATTCTTTGAATAAAATGTTGTCAATCAGAGCTGGCTTCCCCATCATAAGTTGGGTACTGGTCAATTTTTGGCCAATTCTTCTGATTGGATTTAATCTCACTAATTCTGGGAAAATTCAATAACTCATTTACTTTAGATAAATGGTATTGTATTTGCTCTTTTACTGATTTGTGACTTACATTTGTTCTTTCAGATTTCACACTTCAACCAGATTTTTTATTTTTGGTGGCAATGGGAATGATTGAGATTCATTTTCACAAATGAATGGACTATTATTATACTTTTTATACTTATTATTATCCTGATTTATTAGTAGATTGGCAGTTTCAATCTCAAAATTAGTTAGTATTTGTTAAAAATAAGAGACCATTTGATTTATTTGTGCAAAATATAACCTTGTTCTTGATTCATATTTCAATAAATGTGCTTCATACAATTTTTCTAACTCAAAGAATATGTTTGAAAGGTCACTATATTTATTACTTAAGGAATCATATTTAAGATTTAGAGCCAAGTGTTCTTTCTCCAATTCTTTATTTCTTGTATCCAGTTGAGAAATATTCAATTTTAAGGATAAAATTGTGTCACTAGTGAGCTTAATTTCCTGTTTCTCACACTCAGTCATTCTATTCCATAATGCTGAAACAATTCTACGGACAGTTGGATTTTTGTTAAAATACTCAACATCTTCCTTTTCACATTCTTCACTATTTTCTGAAGCTCTCAACTCACTAATAAGTGGTGGAATCTGAGGGTTAAATGTATTATTGTCATAAATAGTACTATTGTTATTGAAAAAAGACAATTCAGGTGTATCTACATCAAAACCTAATTGTCTTAAGTCCTCCTCAATTTTCTGAAAAGCTTTCACATCAATTATATTACCTTAAATGTAATCATCAGTATTGTGTGCAATCTGATAAGACACTCTACTTACCAAGAGATAGGAGCAAGCCCTGATTTTTGGTGCTTTTGCTTTGGCTTGTAGGGGTGATTTGAAGTGGTCTGAAGAGGTGTTGGATCTTTGTTGCAGTTGTGACTTGCCCACTGTTGGTGAAACCAATCCCATTTCTATTTCTATACCAAGATCCTGTCCTGAGACTGACCTGATCCTCCTTGTATAGGGGGTGGCTGATTTAGCTGTACTCCCTTCAGCTATGACAGAGTTTTGTTTAACTGCTGGAATCCTATCCTGAAGTTGGTTTCCACCTTTTCCACTTCCTTTATGATAGAAGATTTTGACTCCTCCAGCTTCAGAACTTATTTTTCCAAGTGTGACAGTTGATCCTGCAGAGGAGGTGATTTCTTTTTTATATTTATCTTTTTAAAGAGAGCGTTTTTTTCCTCTATGCTCATTTTTTCTGGCTGTGGGTAGGACTGACCTTCCATAGTGATGTCCTGGTACATTGTTTTTAGCTTTAGACCTGGTATTAAAAGCAGTTTTATCACTTAAATTGTCCAATGGAGCACTCATTATGTCTAAAATAACTATTTTTAATTCTTAAAAAAGGAAAAAACCTGTATGGTAATCAGTAGACAAGAAATATTAGCAATATAAATATTAATAAAAGTGCTGGAGCTTACCCTGAATTTATATTTTTATTTATTTGAATAAAATATAATAAAATTTGAAAAAATATGTTAAAAACTAAATAATAAGCATAAATATACCTTTATAAGGGTGAATAAGTAGCTTAATAAGCTTTAACCAAACACCAATTTAATTGGGTGTTATATTGGTGACCAAATTACAAGTGAAATTGGGTTTATATTGGGTATAGTTACTACTTTAAATACCTAATTTTTATTTTAAAAAATTAGTACAATTATTATAAGGTTTATTTTCTGCAATCATTGAGTTATGATGCCCCACTAATGTGCTGCAGACCCAAATATTTGGTTTTTAAGAGCTATAATAGAGTAATAATCACATCCTAAGGCTTATACTAAATAATAAGTAATAATTAAGCAAAGACCCCCAATTATCAGTGTGTGCTAGTATCTAAGTATAATTTAATAGTAAATATTAATGGTTAAACTACTTATTGATAAGTGATTAAGTTATTAAACCTCAGGGGAAGACTAATAAAATAGTTATGCTCAGTGTTAACTCACAATATTTGGATTGGTGTGTGCTAGCGGTGGAAAATAGGTTAATCAAATATAGTTATAGCTAATATGAAGATAATATCAATTTATAAATGCTTTATAATAAGTTTCTATATATTAATAATTGCTTTATAATGTCTCTTTTTATTTTAGTAAGTAATTGATGTCCAATAACCTGTCAAATCCACCCTTACTTATACCAAAATCCACTGGAGTGCACAGACCTTCTGTCAGCCAGGCTACTAGACTTAACCAGTAAAATAAGTAATTATTTTACTGAGTTGAAGCCACGCCCCTTCTTCTTACTAATATATAATTATCTACTTAAGTATTACTTACAATTAACTAGTTAAGTACAATAAGTAGTATAATTAATTAGTGTAAATAAAATGTCTCTTACAATTTTACTCCCTAACACCGTGCTCAATGGTATAAGTCAATGGGAATAGAATTTAATAATAAAATTATAATAAAAAAACTTTAAAACAATTATATTACCTCAGTGAGAGATCTGGAATCCCATGAAAGTAATATAATTAATTAGTTATTGTGTAATTAATTGTGACAGTCCAAGGAACTCAAACTTTATTGCTAATAAATTTGATACCCTTGTTGACGTACCAGTTTATTTATTTCTTATTTCATATATGTACTCCTTTTAGTCATTCTTTTTCTCACATTCTTACAGTATATGGTGTAAATTCTGTATATTTTATTCCCTCATGTTTTGCCTATAAAAGGCCTCTTACTTTGTGCTTTTCAGAACATTCATTATTCATTCATTCATCAATTAATTATTACTACAATTACAAAACAATACTTATTTCTATATTTTATAAGCTTAGTATTTACAACAGCGTAATTCTAATCTATAAATTATACTAGTATTTAAAACCTACCTCTTATACTTGAGTAAATAAATCAATTTGATTAAGATAATACATACTTTACTTTGAGAGTTCATTTAATCCCCAATTTTCCTCGTATAAACCTGGAATAAACTTCTAGACCCAAAAGGACCCCTTGACAATTGGAGGCCTTCCCAAATTATTGACGGCGCATAGTGATTTGAGGGTGTAAATTGAAGGGACCATCGGCATTCGAGTACCTGTAAGGACGAGAGAGCGACAAAAACAATGAACGTCATACGTCACGTGACAAAAATTTTGCTGAAAACGGGAATTGAACCGCGCTCCAAAAATTAGGTCCATATATTGATTAAATGTCGTATATATTGTGGTAATTATTGATATTACTATTTGTGGGTTACTTTGCACTTTTCATTTGCTATGTATTTTCCTTTTACTCAGCACTCTGTAAGTGGCATTAATTTGCTCATTTTACAGGGGGAGGTGTCTGGTAATTTGAATTTAATTTTATTATTATATTCTTTTTTTTTTCCTGGTTGACAATAATAGAACAATAGTGTTCTTAGTCCCAGAAATAATAAATAATTATATATTAATATTAATCATTACAATTTTCAGTTGACATTTTTTTCCTGATTAATTTAAATTTTATTTGTTCCAGTTGAAAAATTGTCCTGACAATTAAATTTTTTTAAATTCATATTAAATTGCTTCAGTTGACATTAAGTCCTGGCAGTTAAGTAATCAGTTCAATAAAAAATTTTTATTAATAAAAATTCATATTTAATTACTTCAGTTGACATTAAGTCCTGGTACTTAAGTGATCAGTTTAATAAAAATTTTTTAAAATAAAAATTCATATTTAATTACTTCAGTTGAAATTAAGTCCTGGTAGGTAAGTGATAAGTTTAATAAAAAAAATTTTTAATTAATAAAATTCATATTTAATTACTTCAGTTGACGTTAAGCCCTGGTAATAAATTAGTTGATTTAAATCCTGAAAATAATTAATTAAAATTATTAATAAAAATTTTAATTTATTTCTACAGCTGATTATATTATAATCCTGGTTTTAAATTATTTTTTGAATTAATAAATTAATTTTATTTAGTTGATTTTTATCCTAAAAAGATTTTTTTTTATTATTTTTTTTTATTTCTTTTAAATAAAAACTAAAAATAAAAAGACTAATTAATCTAATTGTCTCTTTTCTTCATTTCAGTTAAATCTTAATATGACTGACCAAAGTGGTTCTGCTGCACGTGAAGAGGAACTAGACTTGATTGATTATGATGAGCCTACTTCTGTAAGTTCTCCTTTAACAAGAAGAATTTATCAGATTAATAAATCCTTGCCCCAAACAGGATGTAGAGATGGAAGAAGTGGAAATCCTAGTAGACACAACTCAGGATCAGAAGCCTATGATAAACCCACCAGAAGAACTTCCAAAAGGCTTCAGGATAAAAAAGATGCCATTGCCTCAACAGGTAAAGAATCTGTCAACTCACATAAAGGAGATAAGGACAGAAAACTTGAGACTAAAGGAAAGGGTAAATGCTCTGGAAGAAAAGGTGAGAAGGATAGATACCTTTCTTCAAGAGAAGAAGAAAACTCTTCCTCCCAGGGATCAACAACAATTGGCTCCCCAGTCCCAAGAAAAGGTGGAAGTGTCCAAGTGGCAGTGGGACTGGTTAAACACTCAGTGGGACTACCTGTCTCAAAATCAGCATCAGTTACCTCAGACAGGTCTGTAAAGACCCAACCAGGTCAACCCCACACCTCCTCATTCCTATCAAGTAGGCAAAAGAAGAAGAAAGCCCAATATGGTCATACCAGCAAACCCTGGTACGTCCCTCTATTGATTCTCAAGTGCCATTTCTTGTAGCTGATTCTGTTCTTTCAGGTAAATCTGAGAGGGAAGAAGAAACCTTGAGACCAGTAGAGGCTGGGAGCAGTAGACAAATAACTCATGTATCTAAGCCATTACTTTTAATTGCTACCTCAATGATTAAGCCTGATATGGCTGTAATTGATGAAAATCTTGACCCTGAGTTCTATGAGAGTCTGGAAAGTTACTCAGTTTCCTTATTGAGAAACACTCCAAAAGTAGCAATGATTAATGATGAGTACTTGAGAGATATTATTGCAAAACAAAACCATATAATGATCAATATGCAATTGACTCAGAGATATAATAGTTTGTTAACTGATCAGGGTTATCAAGCATTAAGAAGTGAATCACAGAGAGTCTCTGATGAATTGTCTCATTACAAAGCAACCCATGAAAAGAAAGTTGCTGTATGGAAAAATATAAAAAATGATTTGTCTAAACTAAAAGATACTGTATCTGCCTGTTGCCAGGAGGTGGAGATAGATAAGATGAATCTGAAAAGATTGAATGACCATTTTTCATCTTTTCAAAATAAGAATCAGTTATCTTTTGCAACAATCAATGAGAATTTATCTAGTCTTCCAAGATTGAAAACTAGACTAACAACCATTGAGGAGAAATTGAACTCATTGTTTATTGATCAAAAGTATTCTGAGATTTCTTTGAAGGAACAAACAGTACAGGATGCTCCAGAGTTACCTGTGGCTAGTTCATCTAAAAGTAAATCAGTTCCAGAAATACATGTTGATACCCCTGAGTTTCCATTAAAAATTAATGATGCACCAGGACCTTTAACAGAGGGATTAAACAATGAGATTACTTCCCAACAAGAAAAGGTACAGCTGCTCCTTACTCAGAAACAAGCTTGTACTAAGGAGACTCCTTCAAATCAAAAGAATTGGCCAAAACTTGATCAGTACCCAACATTTGATGGTGATTCTTCCTCTGATTGGCAACAATTTATTTGCAGAATTGATAACTTAAAAAATTCTTACAAACTTCAAGATGAGAAAATTGTGTCCAAGTTAATTTCTTTGTTTACTAATGCTGCCCTAATGTGGTATGAATCTGTTCTCCTGGATGGGAATGACTACTCATGGGAGGATTTGAAGAAATTGATTAAAGCACAATTTGGTGGCTCCAAGTTCAGAATGGCTCAACAAAGGCAGTATGAGGAAACTAGATATAGCTCTTCTACTGATAAACCTATTGAGTTCTTAATGAAACTTGTAAAAATCTTAAGGGCAATGGACCCAAATATGGAGTTTGAGTTATGGAAGGACAGGATCCTTTATAAATTACCAATGTCTCTGAGAGACTTGATAGTGGCTAGGACTGAGTTCTCCAGAGAACCCTCTTCTTTCATTAATACTTGCAATGAGATCCTTCTAAACAAAAAGTATGTTGCCAGAAGATTCATTCCTAGGACCCCTTTGGAGAAACCCTCCACTTACCAACAGAAACCTCTGGAAAAGGTTGGTAAACCTTCTGCCCCTGTTGCATCAAAAAAGTATGCAACAAACACTTTCTTCAAGTGCAAAAAGCCTTGGAAGAAAGGACATGATTGTGACAAGAAGATAAATATTGTAGAACAAACAGAGGAGCATGCTGATGACACAGTAGCACTGGATGATACGTCAAGTGATTGTGCAAGCAATATTTTGTATGAATCTCAACATGAAATCTTGATTCTGGAAGAGGATATTCATTATTTAAATACTATTGATATTGATAATAGTGCATTATCTACAGTTGAAGATGCTAAAATCATAAAGAACATTGAGGATAACTCAATTGTTATTGCCCCTCTCAAGGCACCAGTCTTGATTAATGGAACCAGCGTTGAGGTTGTTCTGGATTCTGGAGCTGGAGGAAGTGTAGTTTCTAAAAGAGCACTTGCTTCAGTGGATCAAGACTATAAATCAAAACTGATGCCTATCATTTCTGAAAATTGGAGAGGTTATGGCTCTGTTTTGTCCCCCCTTGGTAAATACAAAGCCACAGTGTTTTTAAATATAACCATGGTTTTGTAAGAGCTATTTGTGATTTTGTTGTCATAAAAAATGATAACTTAAGCAATTTGTTTATTGTAGGGAATGATATTTTAACCAAGTATGGCATAAAATTGGATCCCTCAAACCAATGTTTCACAATGTAGATGAATGGGAAGAGAAAATTTAAGATTTCCTCCCCTAAAAAATTATTGAAACCAGAATTGAACACATGTAATTCTATGGTTTAATGTAAAGGAAGATCTACAAAAGAGATGCATGCCCTTTTTTCTGAAATTGACAATGCCTCTTTTGGAGAACAACTTATTGGTGAGGATAAAGATTCCATCATTAACTTAAAAAAGACTTTTCCTATGGCCTTTTCTCATGGGTCACATGAACTGGGATTAGTTAAAGAGGAAATGAAACTTTCATTGTCTTGCCCATTAACTGATATACCACCTAGTTTAAAGAAGAAGCCTTATCCTGCTTCTCCCACAAAGAGAAAAGATATTGAAGACAATATCTCTACCCTTTTAAAAATGAATATTATTGAAAAGGTAGTTGAAACACCTAAATATTGTGTTATCTCACCTGTCCTAATTTCTTATGAGAAAGATAAAGCCAGGTTATGTGGTGATTATAGAGCACTAAATACTTATACTGTTGATGATATTTACCCTTTACCTAGAATTAGCTCTATACATGCTACTTTACAGGGTGCTAAATATATCAGCTGTTTGGATGGTAACAAAGGATATCACCAGGTACCTGTTGAGAAAAGTTCTCAGAACTTTCTGATGATTGCTACTCATATGGGTATTTATAAGTACATTAGCATGCCATTTGGCCCTAAAAATGCCCCTTCAGTTTTCCAAAAAGTCATGGATAACACATTCCATCAAGAGATAATTAAAGGATGGCTGATGGGCTATATTGATGATATCATTATATTCTCAAAAACATTTGAGGACCATATTAACCACCTGTGTAAAGTATTCCAGAAAATGGATGAAATAAATATGACACTTACTTTGAAGAAATGTAAATTTGGGTTCCATTCTTTAAAAGTTCTTGGTCATGTTGTTTCAGGCTTACAGATATGTGTTGACCAAAATAAAGTGGCAGCCATACAACAGGTGAAGGCTCCTACTACAGTTAGAGAGCTCCAAAGTTTTTTGGGAATGTGTGGATACTATAGACAGTATATTAAGAATTACCAAGTCATAGCTTTACCCCTTACCCAATTAACTAGAAAGGATGTTGCTTTTGTCTGGAATAGTGAAAGACAAAGAGCTTTTGACACTATGAAACACTGTTTGATGTCAGCACCAATTCTTGCTTTACCTGACTTTAATCAACCATTTGTTTTGTACACTGATGCCAGTTTCATTGGTCTTGGTGCTGCCCTCCATCAAAAACAAGTGATAAATGATAAAGTTTCAGAAGTAGTAATTTGTTATATTTCAAGAACCTTGAGAAATAGTGAATTGTAATATGGTGCTACTCAATTAGAATGTTTATCTGTAGTTTGGGCTCAAGAAAAGCTTCATTATTACCTAGATGACCAGAAATTTGAACTTTTCACTGACTGCAGTGCAGTTAAATACCTTTTAAACTTGAAAACACCAAACAGACATATGTTCAGATTGCAGTTGGCTGTTCAAGAATACAGAGGGAGAATGACAATTATCCATAGGGATGGTACTGTTCACTCAAATGTAGATATGTTATCTAGGTTACCTTTACCAAATAATGACTCTAATCCTGCTTATGATCCTGAGGATGAAATTATTCATATACATGGGATATATGTGGTTGATATGGAGGAAGAGCTATTACAGCTTATTCTGGATTCATATGATAAGGACACTGACTTAAAAAAGTTATGCACCATATTAAATGATCCAAAGATTGCTTCAATACAAGCATTAATTAAAACCCTTCCACCAAAGTACCAGAAGGCGTTGGAAAAAGGTAAATTTTCAATTGATAAAGGATATCTATATTATAGGAGAAAGTTGAGTAATGTTATTGTTATTCCTCCTTCTATGAGAGAAATCATCTTGAAAATTTGTCATGATGACATATTGGCTGGACATTTTGATCTTGAAAAAACAATAATCAGAATTAAGAACACTGCTTGGTGGGTTGATATGTCTGAAGACACAAAATTATATGTTGAGTCTTATAATTCTTGCCAAAAATCAAAAAGATTAACTGGTAAAAGAGCAGGATTAATGCAACATATTGAACCTCCTGATGCACCATGGCAGATAATAAACATGGATTTTGTAACAGGATTACCTATTGCTGAAAAAGACAGTTATAACCCTTGTTGGGTTATTGTGGACAGATTCACAAAAATGTGTAAATTTATCCCTACCCACAAGGATGTTTCCACTAAAGAATTAGCTTTCTTATGGTCGTCTCATATGTTTAATACTGCTGGTTTTCCTAAACCCATAATCTCTGACAGAGACCCTAAATTTACTTCTTAATTTTGGATGTCTCTGATGGATGTTTGTGGTTGTGATCTGAAACTTTCTACTGCCCACCATCCACAGACTGATGGTTTAGCTGAAAGAATGATTCAGAATTTAGAGGACATGATTAGAAGGTATTGTGCCTTTGGCCTTGAGTATAAAGATAATGACAGATTCACTCATGATTGGGTTACCTTACTTCCTGGGTTAAAATTTGCTTATAATAGCACTGTCCATTTTGTTACTCAAAGAAAGCCTTTTGAGCTCTGGCTTGGATATGTTCCAAATAATCCTGCCCAAATCCTCAATAACAAAATACCTAAAATAGATATAAATCCTGGTGTAAAGTCTTTTCTTCAAATGCAACAACTATGCAGAAATCATGCTCAACAATGTATTGAAAAATCATTTGAATATGAGAAGAAGAGATGGGACAAATCCCATAAAGAATACACTTTTAAAAAGGGTGATGAAGTGTTGATTTCTACAGTCCACTTCAACTTACAAGGTAATAACAAATTGAAAGACCCATTTGTTGGTCCATTTGTTGTTAGAAGAATGATTGGAGATAATGCAGTTGAGGTTATTTTGTATTCTACATATGACAGAAAACATCCTGTTTTTCCAATATCTCTTCTGAAACCTTACACATCCAATAGTGATTTATTTCCAAAAAGGAGGGGAAGACCAAAGAAAACCCCAAATGAAATCACTGAAACAGCAGAAATTTAAAAAATTCTAAATGACAGAATAGTCACTGCTGAAAAAGGTACAGAATACTTATTGAGATTCAAGAATAAATCATCTGAATATGATTCTTGGATACCTGGGAAGGAGATATCTAATCTTCCTACTCTACTAAAAAAGTATAAAAAGAAAATATCATAGCATTTTTTTTTATTGTTTTTTTTAGAGTGAGGGAGTGTCAGCCAGGCTACTAGACTTAACCGGTAAAATAATTAATTATTTTACTGAGTTGAAGCCATGCCCCTTCTTCTTACTAATAATTAATTATCTACTTAAGTATTACTTATAATTAACTAGTTAAGTACAATAAGCAGTATAATTAATTAGTGTAAATAAAATGTCTCTTACAATTTTACTCCCTAACACCGTGCTCAATGGTATAAGTCAATGGGAATAGAATTTAATAATAAAATTATATTAAAAAAACTTTACAACAAGTATATTACCTCAGTGAGAGATCTGGAACCCCGTGAAAGTAATATAATTAATTAATTATTGTGTAATTAATTGTGACAGTCCAAGGAACTCAAACTTTATTTCTAATAAATTTGATACCCTTGTTGACGTACCAGTTTATTTATTTCTTATGTCATATATGTACTCCTTTTAGTCATTCTTTTTCTCACATTCTTACAGTATATGGTGTAAATTCTGTATATTTTATTCCCTCATGTTTTGCCTATAAAAGGCCTCTTACTTTGTGCTTTTCAGAACATTCATTATTCATTCATTCATCAATTAATTATTACTACAATTACAAAACAATACTTATTTCTATATTTTATAAGCTTAGTATTTACAACAGCGTAATTCTAATCTATAAATTATACTAGTATTTAAAACCTACCTCTTATACTTGAGTAAATAAATCAATTTGATTAAGATAATACGTACTTTACTTTGAGAGTTCATTTAATCCCCAATTTTCCTCGTATAAACCTCGAATAAACTTCTAGACCCAAAAGGACCCCTTGACACCTTCAATCCAGATGATGTCACTGCTCTCCCCAGAATTTACAGCACTGTGAGAGCCCACGATCTCCCTATGGCATCCACTTCAAGCAGTTTCAACATTTAGACCTCCAGTAAGGACCCTCCATCACAAATAATGATATCATTTACCCATACCATAAATAGAGAAAACAGATAAAAGCAGATACCATAAAGAAACAGGTAAAATAACTCATCCAAAGAGTATATAATGAAACCCAAAGCATATAAAGGAACCAAATCAACTTTCCAAGCCCACAATAACATTTTGCCAGGCGTCCATATTAACCCAGTAATCATATCCCAACCCATAACTCCATGAAAATCCATCAAAGAAGCAGATTAAGTTGTGCAAGCTGGATATATGTGCCTGAGAATTGTGTATATGCTTGTGTAGGTGTTGTGAGTCCATTGAATACATCCATATGACCTAAAATAAGCAGAAAAATAAACTTATAGGCTATTTAGAGGTTAAAACCCGCTTATAGACCTATATATACATAATATAACTACATATTTCATTGAATATGAGGTTTATGCATACATATAAGCTTATTTATGTCTATAATTACTCAATATCATTTAAGATAAGTATATTATGACTCCATTATCACCTTAATAAGTATTATAGGGCTATGGATAAGCTATTTAAACTTATACAAGTCATTTAATAGTGTAATAAATATATATATAAGGATAATAATTATATATATAATTATTATAACCATATTTTTTACTTGAAAGCTTAATGTAATTAAGGTTATCTTATTTTAAGTATAAGAAATACTCAGTCCTGGGGATACCTAGACTGACAATATTTAAAGGAGGACTTGCAAAAAATCTCCATAGTTACTAACTCCTTGGGCTACCCATTGATTCAGTTATTGTCCTCAGTTTGAGATTCTTTTGGGTTAGGGTTAGAGAAACAATAACATTTCTACTCTGGTCACCTAAAAGTAGAAATACTCTATTATAGTTTATTGGCTATAAGAATCATACAAAATTCATATTTGGATGCATTTTTGGCATTTTGGTGGATTTATTGTTGTGCACCATTAAAATTGTAAGTTTCTTTCCTGATTTCACTTCCCTCAGTTGTTACTATATATACTGTCTATCATTCATTCGCAATTCTTCAAGCAAAGTATTTTGGTTATATTTAGATCTTGTGAAGGACATAGTCACTGCTTATATACAAATTCTTTGCAAATCATTTCATGTAAAATGTATTTTGTCGCTATGAACTATCAATATCTCTTTCAGGAAGGGCTGGAAAACTTTTGAATAATAATAAAACAATTTCCAGTTTTTTTCCCCATTATTTCCCGTTAATTCATTGGCTGAAGGATTTTATCTTTTGGTTTAATACCGAGGTCTTCACAACCAACGCATTCTGTTGGCAAAAGGCAATGAGTCCCAAACAAAATCAAAAACTAAAAGAAAAAACTGAGATATAGGTGAACATGTTAGTATATACATAATATTCTAATTCATACTTATTATTATAATCTTTTTTGCATTACTTGTCCCGAAGTGGACTGATACTAACTGTATGTAGAAGAGAGAGAAGTGTATTGTGCTAGCGTGAGAAGTTGTAGTTATGGTATATATAGCTATCAAGTGTTCATCTATTACCATATCTTTTGTCTTCTTTTGCTCATCATCTCATCTCATCTCTCTACACGTACTCACTTGAATATACAGGTGTGTACCATTACTATCATAAGTTGATTTTTACATTTAATTGTTATTGTTATAGGTTAGCGCATTACTATCAGCGATTTCAGCTTCATCCACAGTGTTACTAGAGGAGAAGACTTACGCTAGATTAAAGGTGTGCTCTAACTGTAGTTTCCTATTGTTACTATTATATTCATACTCCACTATGTTTGTAGGTTAGCACAACACTGTTCTCTTGTGATCCATATTATTTACGAGTAGATCTCATATCATACAGGTGTGCTTATCTTTGCAATTAAATATCTTTTGTCTTCTTTTGCTCATCATCTCATCTCATCTCTCTACACGTACTCACTTGAATATACAGGTTAGCGCATTACTATCAGCGATTTCAGCTTCATCCACAGTGTTACTAGAGGAGAAGACTTACGCTAGATTAAAGGTTAGCACAACACTGTTCTCTTGTGATCCATATTATTTACGAGTAGATCTCATATCATACAGGTTAGCGCATTACTATCAGCGATTTCAGCTTCATCCACAGTGTTACTAGAGGAGAAGACTTACGCTAGATTAAAGGTTAGCGCATTACTATCAGCGATTTCAGCTTCATCCACAGTGTTACTAGAGGAGAAGACTTACGCTAGATTAAAGGCTTTTATTATTCTTTCACATTATCAGTACCAGCTCACGTACTTAAGCACAAACAACAACTAGTAACACTAGTAACATGGACAACAATAGCATCCGTGAATTAATCTCTGCACTTGAAAACAAAAATGACACAAAACTCGGAAGTGACAATTACTTTACCTGGGCTGCTCACATGGAAGGTCTTCTCTTCGAAAATGAACTGTGGGAAGTAACCGAAAACGAGTTTATAATAACAACTACTGAAAAAGAAGATGGGACAACAATCACGTCTCCAAGTGCAAATGAGATCAAGAAGCGCCTTAAGACAAACATGAAAGCGTATTCAATGATTCTTCGACATCTTGACCATGAAAACACGATGCTAATTTGCGACAGTCCAGAGCTAAAAGGAGATCCATACAAAACATGGATGAAACTGAAAGAGAAACATGCTGAAGTAAATCAATTCACTAAAGCCGCTGCCTACAAATCATTAAATGATCTGACTTACACTACGGATCTCAAAACCTTTATTAACGATATCCGAAAAGTCCTACGAAATTTGAGAAATGCTAAAATCAGCTATGAAGGCGACACTGTAGCTACTCAAATAATTATGAAATTACCTGATCAATATCAAACCACAGCTCAAAATATCCTGGCTTCTGGAAAGGTAACCATGATGAATGTCCTGGCAGTACTCGAACAGACTAGCAAATTTCACAATCTTCAGGACAACCAATCGAACGAATCTAAGACTAGCAAAGCCCTTATTGCCGACTCAAGTAAAACTGAAACGTCGAAGTCCAGAGAAAGAAAACCGCGAAAGAAATGCACGTACTGTAATAAAACAGGACATCTTGAAAGCGAATGCTGGGAGAAGGTTGGAAAACCAAGCTGGGTCGAACAACGCGATCAATGGAAGAAAGAGATGGCTGAGAAGAATAAAAAAACTAATGAGTCAGCTATGATGGCGTACAATCAGTATGTTCTTATCTCTTCTATCGACAACAACACCAACCTGAAACCAATCCTTGATTCAGGAGCCACGTCAACGATGATTAGAAACCGAAAGTACTTCTGGACATATCAGAGTACTAAGTTCGATATTGTGACTGGAAATGAAAACACAGAATGTGTTGGAAAGGGAACTGTTAAATTGGTTGAAGGGAAAAATGTTGTGACTCTTAATGCACTACATGTACCTAAATTACCGTATGATCTTGTGGCAACTATTGAGTTTTGGAGAAAAAATTATCAAGTTGAATTTGCTAAGAATCCCGAAAGATGCATCATCAGTAATAAAAATCTTAAATTCAATGCAGATATCGAGAACAATCTTTGCAAAATGCGTGGAAACTTCAAACCAGCTGAGTCCGCACTGATTTGCTCTGTAAAAATGTGGCATGATAGACTGGGACATCCAAACTCGAAGTATACAAAGTCAACTGTTGGTGAGACGTTGGACGACAGTCAGTTCTTCTGTGAAATCTGCGAAATGACAAAAGCGAAGAAACTACCATTTCAAGGACATTTTCCAACACCAAAGAAACCTCTGGAAGTGATCCACACCGATCTTAGTGGCAGAATCAATCCACCAACCAACAGTGGCTATGAGTACTATATGAAGATCACAGATGGATTAACTTCAACTCGTGCAGTATACCTGTTAAAAAACAAAGATGAGGCACTATCTAAATTAACGGAATTTAAGACAAAATATGAAAATATCTGTGAATCAAAAATTAAGACTATTGTAACAGATGGAGGAGGAGAATACTGCTCGAATAAATTTGAAACATACCTTAAAGACAATGGTATTTTCCATCAAATCACTGCGCCTTATACACCTGAGCAGAACCCAATCAGCGAGCGAGGAAATCGAATCACCACCGAGAAAGCTCGAGCGATGCTGTTCCAATCAGGGCTACCACTTAGCTATTGGGGAGAAGCAGTAATAACAGCAGTATATTTGGAAAATCTGATAGTTAGTAAGGCTGCAAATATGATATCACCATATGAAGCACTTACCGGCAGAAAACCAAAAATAACACATCTACACCCGTTTGGATGCCTAGCTATTGCCAATATTCCAAAACAACAGAGGAAAAATAAGTTTGCTCCGACAGGCACCAGATGTGTTCTACTTGGGTATTCTGAAGGAAACAACAACTATAAGTTGATGGAAATTCAAACAAAAAGAATAATCTTCACTCACAACGCCACATTCAATGAGTCAGTGTTTCCTATGAAAGATTGCAACAGCCCAAAAGAAATGTTCAATATCGTCACCATAAGTCACACAACAGAGACACCAACAAATCAAAATGTTGAAGATGATGAGGAATTTCATGATGCAGTAGAGGAACAAATAGAAGAACAGTCAGCAGATACTGAAAATCCAGTAACCAGACGACTAATCTTACGCCTTGGTCCACCGCCACCTGAAAATCAATCAGATCAGTATTCTGGACCCACCCTGAGATCTCATACCAGGAAGGTGATAAATGAACTTGAAGGTACCCACAATGCTTTAATAAACTTTGTCGAACAACAAAACACAGATCCTGACAATTACAGAAAGGCAATCAGTGGGTCTCAAAGGTCACACTGGATAAGTGCAATTAAAGAAGAACTTGACTCACTTCATGAAAATCACGTGTGGTGTATCGTCCCTGCTAATCATCAAAAAACAATACCTACCCGTTGGATCTTCAAAACAAAGTATGATGAAAATGGAGTCCTTAACAAATTTAAAGCAAGACTGGTTATCAAAGGCTATCTACAAAGACATGGAATAGACTTCAACGAAACGTTTGCACCTACCGGGAGACTGGCAACCCTTCGAACGATCTTTGCGCTTGCTGCTATTGAAGGATTACCGATGCATCAACTTGATATAAAGACTGCATTCCTAAACAGTAATCTTGACGAAGACATCTTTATTCAACCTCCAGAAGGTTTTACTGAGTGGTTGGATAGATCAAACTTGAACTGTAAAAAGGAGATAGAGCAATTAAATGGTGGTAGCAGAGTTTTAAAATTAAAAAAAGCACTCTACGGTTTAAAGCAGGCACCTAGAGCCTGGTATCAGGAGGTATCTAAGTGGTTCCATAAACATAAGTTTAAAACCAGCAATAGCGATCCCTGTTTATTTATTAGAAAAGATTCAAATGATGACTATTTATATGTGTTTATTTGGGTGGATGACATGGCTATCATTGGACACGGGGCTCATCAATTTCATGCTGAATTATCGAAGGATTTCAAGGTACATGACTTCACAAAAGCAACTTATCTACTGGGTATACAAATTACTCGACTAAATAGTACTTCTGTTCAACTACACCAAAGTCAGTACATAGCAGATCTATTAGAAACCTTCGGTATGACAGACTGCAAAATTAATCCTACTCCAATGCAATCAAATATCCAGCTGTTACCCTCTGATGATGACCAATACGCTCAGTTTCTGAAAACAGGAAATGACTATCGAAGTATCATTGGAAGTATTGGCTATCTAGCACAATGTACTCGACCGGATATCACCCATGCTGTCAACTATTTATCTCAGTTCCTCATAAAACCAAATCAGTCTCACTGGCAAGCGGCACTCCGAATTCTAAGATATCTCAAGGGTACAGCCAATGTTGGCCTACTGTACTCACGAGACTTCAAAACATTAATACCCACGAAAATCAATATTAGCAATCAAGCACCTACAGGTTTCAGTGATGCGGATTGGGCTGGATGTAATCTAACACGTAGATCAACTAATGGGTATGCCTTTCTGCTCGGTGGAGGTGCTATTTCTTGGAAGAGCAAAAAGCAAAACACTGTTTCCACATCAGCCACTGAATCTGAGTATAAGGGATATCTTGATGCAGGATTAGAAGGAGTATGGTTGCGAAAACTGCTAAGTGAACTAGGGTATGAAAACAATCAAGGAACGTTACTTTATGGAGATAATCAAGGAGCAATAGCATTGTCAAAGAATCCCGTAGCTCACAAACGAACAAAACATATTGAAGTACATTTCAACTGGGTCAGGGAAAAAGTACTTGATGGCGAATTAAATCTCAAATACTGCTCTACGCACGACATGGTTGCAGACATCATGACAAAAGCACTGGATCGTACAAAATTTGAAAAATTTAGAACAGATCTAGGCCTGAATGAATGTCGACGCACTATTGGTTCAAGTAATGAGGTGGAGTGTTAGTATATACATAATATTCTAATTCATACTTATTATTATAATCTTTTTTGCATTACTTGTCCCGAAGTGGACTGATACTAACTGTATGTAGAAGAGAGAGAAGTGTATTGTGCTAGCGTGAGAAGTTGTAGTTATGGTATATATAGCTATCAAGTGTTCATCTATTACCATATCTTTTGTCTTCTTTTGCTCATCATCTCATCTCATCTCTCTACACGTACTCACTTGAATATACAGGTGTGTACCATTACTATCATAAGTTGATTTTTACATTTAATTGTTATTGTTATAGGTTAGCGCATTACTATCAGCGATTTCAGCTTCATCCACAGTGTTACTAGAGGAGAAGACTTACGCTAGATTAAAGGTGTGCTCTAACTGTAGTTTCCTATTGTTACTATTATATTCATACTCCACTATGTTTGTAGGTTAGCACAACACTGTTCTCTTGTGATCCATATTATTTACGAGTAGATCTCATATCATACAGGTGTGCTTATCTTTGCAATTAAATATCTTTTGTCTTCTTTTGCTCATCATCTCATCTCATCTCTCTACACGTACTCACTTGAATATACAGGTTAGCGCATTACTATCAGCGATTTCAGCTTCATCCACAGTGTTACTAGAGGAGAAGACTTACGCTAGATTAAAGGTTAGCACAACACTGTTCTCTTGTGATCCATATTATTTACGAGTAGATCTCATATCATACAGGTTAGCGCATTACTATCAGCGATTTCAGCTTCATCCACAGTGTTACTAGAGGAGAAGACTTACGCTAGATTAAAGGTTAGCGCATTACTATCAGCGATTTCAGCTTCATCCACAGTGTTACTAGAGGAGAAGACTTACGCTAGATTAAAGGCTTTTATTATTCTTTCAGAACATATACTTACGTCCTGGTGTTTTGAGTTTCTTACAACGAAACGTTCTACGCTTCAGCGCCGCGCACTCTGAAATTCGGGTTAAATTAAAAACCGAAATAAAATAACCAAATATAGTTGAATGTATTCTTACCTGCTGGGGTTGCGCGTTTTGGACAAGTCTCCCGAGGTGCTCCGCAATCTGAAATTTGAAAGAGTCAGACTGGTGGCATTTATTATTGAAATTTTACAATTTTCTAAAGTGAAACTCACCAACACCACCATTTCTGGAAGAGTATGAAATGCATTTCTGTATAGAAAATTCGGCCTTTTCATCAACCCCACTGTTCCAGTCGTCAAGACGAAGAGTAGGTTTACAGCCTTCAGCTTCACCTTGAGTTTTTTTGAAAATAACAATGTTGAAAAAGGGTCAGGAAGTGCCAAAACGGCTAAAATCACAATCATGAAGATTGATAATTTACCTACATACCCCAAATCATTGCAGCCATCACAAACATATGATGAGGAAACCGTATCACATTCTATAAAAATGCGGATTGTGCATCATCAATTTAGTGTTTATACCAAAACATATGGCAAGAAAGGTACGCTGAGCTTACGGTATTTTGGTCCTTCCTCTGCCCATTGAATGAACTTTGTGCATTTCATATCGTCAGCCATAGCGATTGAAATTAAGAAGCTACAAAAGACAACTAAAAAAATATATTTCATCAGGCTCAACATGTTGCGTGACTTAACAACAAGTCGGTTCAGAATCTAATTTTTTTTTGAGATTTAAAGCTCTTGAATACTGGAATCAGTTAAGAGGAAAGTAACACGAGAGATAAGTTTGCGTGTGATGAGACAATTGGGGAAAGAGGTTGCTCCTCTTATCTTTTCAAGCTGGAAGAAGCTCCTACCAAACTATTCTTATACATTCCAGAATTCATTGTTATGGTACATTCTTCCTTGGCGGTTTTCACTTGAGTTACAGCCACCATTATACACGAGGTATTGATTACAGCCAAGTAGGAAAAGCTTGCGGAGTTTTTGACGAAAAAATCAAAGTTTCTCTCACCAAAAAAAAAAAACGATTTGCCTATTCAAACGAGTGGGCGATAGGTGGTCGAAAGTACTTTCTTTTCAATTGAATATTTTTTTTCCAAGAGAAACTTTGATTTTTTTTGTAAAAAATTACTTAAGCCTTTTCCTCTTAGCTGAATGACAGTCTCTAAATGGTGCTAACTGTATAGCTACACCAAAGAAAGCTTTTTGCGCGTGTTGAGAAATCTCTCCAGCCTTTCACAATAATGTGTCTGTCAAATAAATTGATTTTCAAGCCAATAATCCAACGGTAACCTAGATGGAGACCGCCCAGCTTTATGATGTACCACCTGTTACCAAATGTGGCAAGTTGATTGAACTATTTATTTAAACTTACCAAATATGGATGCTATGCACGGCAATGCATACCATTAAACAGACACTTGATAATCCCACGCTTTCATTAAAACAAAATGTGAACAAGATTGTTTTTCAAATATTAATATGTATTAGTGAGTGAAAAACATTACCATATATGCCATTCAAGCACACCACAAAAAAGGCAACAAGTAAGTCATTTTTCTTTGAAGTACACCTGTTCAGAGCAAGATGTACTTTAACACCATTTTTTCCCCTTAACACACCATTCATTGGGTACATCCAAGCCTTTCAAGCACTCCATCCCCTTCTATTGATTAGTCAGCACCAGGTACAGTGGCCAGACAAGTGTTCTGGCCACTTTCTGTTTTGGTCTCAATCTCAAATGCAACACACTACCACCATGAATCATTCTTTCTTTCTGAGTCCCTCAATGGTGTAGATTCAATTTATCTTATCAGAAATTCATTTCGCTAGCAATTTTCATGTATATTAGGGGGTGCCAGTTCTGGCAAACCTGCACTTAACCTAAGTACAGATTTCAAACTAAATCAGCGCTTAAATTTTACAAAAAAGTCACTTATTTCAAAAATGGGTGTCAGTTATGAACACAAAACAGCACTTTTTTCTTGATTTTTCTTTTCACAACCACATGTTGGCCACAACATTGCTTCCTTGCCAACCCTGCCCCTGTCACATGTGCCACACTGACCTCCATCCCCTCATAAATCCTTGGCACACACCCCTCACTGAGATTTAAAACATTTTATTGTGACATTCTAAGAAGGAATGTTTTTTCCCTTCTTTTTTTTATGTTTTCAACCTCTTAATATCTTTTATTGTAAAATACCAGTTTTATAATGCCTCCCAGAAAATCCAACACTCAAAAGGCAACTCAAAAAAATGCTTCATCACAAAGGTCTTCCCATAATGCAAGTCCCTCAGCTGAGAAATCAAAATCTGGACAGCTAAAAACGGAAGATTATCTCATAATCATCAACTTCTCAAAATTAAATCAGATTAAGACACATGTTTTGGATGTGAGAATTCTGCCAGAATTGGATGTCCACCTTCATCAAAGGTCAATTACTTTTTGTTGATGGCAAATGAAGTAAAAAAGAAAACAAAAGGGAGAATTGAAATCAATCCTAAGCAAATGAAGGAGAGGTTCAAAAGTTATCAATCAAAATTTAAAAAAGCTCATTTTTCTTCCACTTCCACCAACTTTGGTATTGATGATGATGGTTTGGAGAAAGGAATCACCACTGTTTCCAAAAAGCTCAATGTCATGTATCATTTCTACAAGAAAATGGATATTCTTTTTGATTCCAGAGTTGATGTCAACCCTTGGTTCATACACAATACTACTAAGGATATTACCTCTGGTTTTAAACCATTTATTAATCCTCCCAACACACCTGTACATCATAAACATCAATCCCCTCTAGCATCTAGCCTTAATTCACCTAAAGATGATCCTGACTATCAAGCAGAACAATTATTTCAGAGTAAATCTGAGTTCTCAAAGCCCTGATTCTTTGATGTATGTTTACATTTTCTTCTTTCATAAATTCTTTGCTAAATTTTTAATTCTTTGTTTTCTAGTCTAATCCTACTCAAAATCAAATTTTAAAAAATATTAACAATTCTGGAAATGACAATCCTGCTTGGAAGCTGATTTATATGAACTTCCTGAACCCTCTAGATCAAACTCCAAACTAAAGCATAAAGCCTCAACTTAAATGAGCTTGAAAAATCTTTTAAAATTTGTTAAGACTTCAACCAGCTCTTTTATCTCCTTTTGTTATTATTTTGAGAAAAAAGATATAAGTAAAATTTTGTCACTATATATTTTCTTGAATAACATATTTATTTATTTTTTCTATTAAATTTTCTCAGAAAATTCCACCATTGCAAAAAATATCCTCAAATTTGAGAAGATGAAGTTTGATCATATGCTAATGAAAGACTAATGGGCCTTGGATTTGGAGGAATTTATTTTTCCTTAATCAAAGTTTGAAAAGGCCAGATTCAATGCAGAGAAGATGGAAAGAGTTCATCTTTGCTCAGAGCAAACAAAAGACTGCGATTTTCAAAGAGAAATGGAAAGTTTTGAATTAGAAAAGCAAGAAAATATATATAAAAAAGAATTTATGATGGAATGTTTAAAAAATGGCCAATCTTATGAGGACATTAAAAAATTACTTGAATTTTTTAATTGATTAATTGTTTTTTATGGTCAATAGTTATGAAACTACTTTAATAGTTACTTTTAATCTTATCAAAAATAGTTATATCATGAGATTCTGATAACACCATTTATCCTAACAGGACTCTAAAAAATTTCAATTTTGGAGTTTCAGATAGTAAAATAATAACAACACCTGTGCAAAATTCCTCATCATCAACATAATTTTATCAACTCACAACCAATTTGCATTTCTAAATATAGCTAATTCAATAAAATTATATATCTTTTTTGATAATTTAGAAATACCCTCCCCTGCATTTTATTGAAGTAAGGGGTGGGAATCACCAAAATTTCTCCAAGTCATCCATTTGGCAAGTCAGATTTAAAATTTTGGCAATACCCTCCCCTGCATTTTATTGAAGTAATGGGTTGAAGTCACTAAAATTTAATATAATTACATAAATAAATAAATAAGTGAGATTAGTCAAATTTACTAGTTTTGAAGTAATGACAATTCCTCAAGTCAAAATGAAGATCAAGTCTAGAAATTAAGTTTGGTAATTTTCAAAGGTATAGGCTAGAGGAACCCCATGAAACAGTTTAATGATTTCATGATTACTATTTTTACAACAAAAGATCACTGTCTCATTACTTTAATTTAGTAAATTTTACCTTGTTGATTTGTTGGATTAGCTTTTGAATGATCTGAAATGAGCACCCAAAATGTGTGAACTCTTGACAAGACTGAAAACCTGGAGGTGCTTTTTTTATTTGGTGATTATTATGAGAAGAGTTCCAAAAAGATTTGATGATTCCATTTCCTAAACCAAAATCAATTATTCACTTACTATCTGGAAAGTATAACCCATGATCTTTTATTTTCGCTGGTGAAGGAATAGGTTGTCCAGTAATAGGATTGATATAAGAGAAAATCCTCAAAGCTATATAGTTAAAACCATTTTAATCTGTATTTACCTTCTCTTTAAATCCAGAATATTTTATTATAACATTGGAAAATAATAGATATTTGTTACTAATTTATTCCCATCCCAAGTCAGGCCAATTTGGTATTCTAACTCTTGTTGCAAGTTCATGATTTTTTTGAAAGGATTTATCTCAGAGTTTTTTAAGATAAAGAGCAAGAAAAGAATTAACGAAAGGTAAAGAATCCCAATTTCAAAAATTATTATCTTTTTCCACTTAAGATCAATTTTTGAGAAAAGAATAGATGCCTATAGAATTAAAATGAGTGAACTATATTAAGAATGAATCAAAAATAATTAGACTTACCATTAGAATAACCTTAAGAAAATCCTGGTTTCCATTGAAATCAGATCATGATATCATCAAAAAAATTCTTATTCCTTATTGGTAAGTAAACCAAAGCAATTGGATATTATTGTGTAGTCCTTTTGGTCTAGAAGATTTTTTGTGGGGATTTACGGTATTGGAAAATGGATTTTAGAATTCTCAAGTCAAGTGCATATAATTTATCTTATAATTTTTACTTTACTCAATAGAAGAGGTAGGGATATAAGTATTATTATAATTTATAATTTAGGATCACAATTAATGTAAATACTAAAAGAAAAATAATAGTAATAATTTATTTAATAGTGGTTTAAAAATGTTTAAGTAAAGAATGGCATGAATCAAACAGCACAAAAGAGGAGGCCTTTTATAGGAAAAAAGGAGAGAGAAAACATACAGAGTTAACAAGTATCCATAAGGGAGTATGAGAGAAAAATATTACAAAAGTAAGAATGTGAAAATAACAAAAGTGTGCTAAAATGATGCATCAATATAAGTTATCACATTATTTGATACAATTTAGAGTTCACTTTAAATGTCACACTTAGTACAAATTAATTTGAATTTAAAATATAATTTCAAACATTTAAAATAAAGTAATTTTAATTTTAAAGATTTAGTATTAATATATATTAATTTCTCTTTCAACCTGTTATTGAGCACAGTGTTAGGGAATAAAAATATAAGGGACATTTATTATTAATTTTAAATATTTGATAAATTTACTTATTGTAATTAGTTATTTTATTGCAAGCAATACATAAGTAAATATAATATAATTAATTAATAATAAGAAATAAAAAGTGTGGCTTCATCTCAGTAAATAATTGATTATTTTACTGGATAAGTCTAGTAGCCTGGCTGACAGATATAATGTAGAGATGAGATCAGATAGTTTATCAAAGGATTCATCTTTTACACCATTTAATGAATGATTTTTCTAAAAAAATTAAGGTTTGAAAGTATTACTGATTACTGACTTAGCTTCATCACCTCCTAATTTGGTCAGATATTCAATATCTTCAGGTAACTTCTTGGGATATTTGTTTTTTATTGACTTTAGTTTTATAATACTTGATGTTTGATATTTGGCTCAATAAAATAACCAAGTGTATTTTCTTTTTAAATTTTTTTATAAGATTGATCATCATTTAATATGTTTGAAGGTTTTGAAGAAGATTGAAATGAAGTAAAAATTGAAGAAGATGAAGATAGAGGTGTAAGGCTTGAATCAGAAGAAAGAGGCATTTTTTTTCTGAACTTTTTTTTATTACTGAAATGAAGTAGATTTTGAAGAATATGATAAAAATGATAAAGATGAAGATAGAAGTGTAAGGCTTAAATCAGAAGAGGCAGACATTTTTTTATCTGAAAAATTTCTTTACTGATCAAAAAAACCACAAAAAAATTATTTAAAAATAAATAAAAATTCACATAATTTAAAATAAATAACCAAAACATTTTCTTCAAAAAAAATAAGAATAATTATTACTCTAATTTAAAATGAGGAATAGTTTTGTATAATTCTGCAAAAAAATAAAAAAATAAAAAAAAGGAAAAAGGTTAAATGATTTTCTAAAAACATTTCTCTAAATTCTTTATGGTGGCTTCATTTACCCCTTTCACCCCTTTTTGGTGTCCTCAATACCCCCTGAAAAACCTCCATAAACCTGATCCAAACCTGCTCTAACCCCCTTACAAATCCCTCTCTAAAAACTCCCAAAAAGCTCCCTACAAACCATCTCCAAATCCCTCCAAATCCCTTTCAAAAAACCCCTAAAAAGACCCTTTCAAACCTGCTCAGAACCCCCCAAACACTAAAAAATCTCCCCAAATCCCCCTCAAAACCCAACCAAGTACAACTCTGAATCCCTCCCTATACCCCCTTCAAACCCACTCCAAACCCCCCAAAAACCCTCTCTGAATACCCCCTATAACCCCACCTTCCCCCTCCCTCTCATCAATCATTAACAATTATTCATTAAATCACTGTTTCATTAAAAAATCAATTAGTTAATTAATTATTGTTAATAAAAGTTCCTTACTGAACAACAAGAGGGGGGGGTGAGCTAGGTTGAAGAGAGGACAAAGGGGGGGGGGGTAGGGGGTTTTTGGAGGGGGAATTGAAGCATTAGTAGGGGGGAGGGGGGTTGAGGGGAAGATTTAGGGTACTAAATAAGGAGAAAAGGGGTTGTTAGTGCCAGCCAAGGAGAGGAGAATGAGGCAGCCAAAGAGAAGGGAAAGGGGGTAAAGGTGGGATATGTCCATGCCAAGGAGGGGTGAAAGTGGGGAAAATGACCAAGCAAAGGAGGGATAAAGATTAGGATGGAGAGAAAAAGAGAGAAAATAGGGTGTATACAATCCTATAGTACTAGCTATAGGCCTTGAAAAAGGGAGTTGGAGTAAAACTGGAGAGAAAAACCCCTGTCCCTTTGAGAAAAAATAGGTGATATTAATTTGTTTCAGAAAATTAGACACTGTTACAATTCCCCTTCCAAAAAACTCCTTGACTACTTTACAAGTCAAGACCGTAGCCAATAGCACACCACTAAGAAACAAAGAACCAAGAAACCAGAAATCCAGAGAAATCCACACCAGAAACCAAAGACACAGTGCACTTGTTGCACAAACACAGCAATAATACTTGATGTAGGTTGCAAAGCTACAACAGGGAATTCAGTTTCCAAAGTTAAGTTAAATGAAGAACTAGCCTTGCAACAAACACAGCCAATTTTGGCCAAAAAACAGTAAAAAATGAGTGAAAAACAATGATATAACTACCAGATGGTTGTATGATAATTAAAGTTGCCCCAAACTGTCTTATTCAGTATGTACACACAGACCAAATATCTAAGATCCATGCACGACAACTAATTTGGTGCTTTTTACAGCCAAGTTGAATAAAAATCCTCTAGAAATTCTCCCCAGCCTTCTATAACCAAGGCAAGCGGACCTCCCTGAAGCCAAAAAAACACCAAAAAACATCTAATAAAGACCCAAATACTTATAAAAATCCACCATGACTACTAAAACCCTTAAAACTCAAAATTCAGCTATGACAACATTGGGACACAAAATATAGAGACAAATCAGATCTACTTAATGGTACTAAGCACTTAACCCTATACCTAAGGTTAAATTGTAAAACACAAAAACCAAAATTAAAAAGCCATCTTTTAGGACGAAAAATGAGGAAATGACCCCTTAAAACTTGGAATATAAAAATATCTCCAAGACATAAAATATAGGGAAAAACCAGGGCTATCCAATGGTAGTATCTACATACCCATAATCCCAAATTTAACTGAATAAAAACAAAAAAACACCTAATTATTTGACCAATGTCAATTAAGACATACACAAACAGCACCAAACAGACCAACAAAGGCCTCTGCCAAATTTGGAAGACCAAATCCTCCCTCCAATTGAGAATGTCTCCATTATTATTCATCAGATTAACCATGTTCAGCTTTCTTTCAAAATCTGCCTCTGACATGGGCCCTTGCCAATACTGCATTGAAAATAATCTGATATGTGCCATCACACCACCAGCTAATCCATACAGAACCTCCTGTGATGTCTGCCAATCCAGTAAGAAGACTTGCTACAGACCTGGTCCATTATCATCTTCAACAGCTTAACCTCCACCTCAACCTGGTCCATCTTCCACCAGCACCAAAAGATCCAGGCCATCTATCCTGATACCCAGATTAGTCAACAAACTGCACCCTTCAAAAAAGAGTGCCAACACCACTACAGGAACCAATTCATCCATTCTTGGTCCATCTGATGGTAAAAACTTTTATTCCTTTCTTCTACTTTTAAAACTGATGAATTCTTAGTTCCTCCATGTTATGACAGTGATGATGACAATGTAGGATCCATTGAACAACCAACACTTAACCACTTACCCACTATTAAAGCTAAGTTCCAACAACACTCCTCTGAACAAAAACAACTTCTACTAAGCTACTTCCAATCCATTCCTACTAGAAATCCACAGGACCTTGAGAAAATGAAACATCTCATCCACCAGTTCAAGGCTAATGCTGAAAACTTTGTTTCATCTCTTGATGCTCTTCTATAACTTGACTCTTGACTGAAATTTTGACTTAGAAATGAAAATTCTTGACCAACCTCCAGAATTCTTGAATGTAGCCAATCATAAGAAATTCCTCAGTTTACAGTCTTTGGGGACTCATCCTCAGTTTTAAGTCTTGGGGACAAACAGCCCTCATTTTATAGTCTTGGGGGACTCGAAAACCTAAATCATTAGTACAGAACCAGATATCGAGCCATTAAAGACCAAAGAAATAAACTAAAATTCTGGGGTAACTGTTCTACGGAGCAGCCAGCTCATCATTTACCCCCAAACTTGCCTTAAATAAATTCAGAGACTCCCCCTTTGGATGCCCTCTACCAGAATCATACCAACACCACATTATCAGTTTATAGTCCTGAAGGACTCAACCATCAAAACATCCTCAGTTTAAAACCTGAGGGACTATAACATTTTTCAGTTTAAAGTCTTGATGGACTGGTCACAGTTTCCAGTTTAAAGTCTTGACAGACTTCCCACACTTTTCATAAAAAGACAAAACCAATTCCATGCACAATACACCACAACCAACCTACTGAACTTCCAATTTCTCTTCATCTCTACACATCACTGATAAAAAAAAATTTCTTCCTATCTCTTTTCTCTTCATTTTTGTCTCATCACAGATCATGGCTGGATCCCCTGATTTTGACCCATCAGACCTTCCTTTCTTCACTGCTCGCAAGGACTATTCTTGAAATGGTGCATCCACATGCACAGACCTTGCACTTTCCCTCTTCCAACCCCTGAGGCCAAACTCTACAACAGGGGCTGGGATTCTTGCAACTCTAAAAAGAAAAAAATGTGACATATACCCTAATTATCCTATACCACCACCTTCACCTTCACATAAATATAAATCTAGATCCCACAGTAGATCCCCAGAGCTTAGTCCTGCTTCTTCCTCTTTATCTTCAACTCCATCCAGAAGATCCTGGCGATAAGTTCCCAGAACACTCTCCAAAAGAATTTCTTTACCCTCTCAAGAAACAGCATTTGTCTCCTCAAATTCAGCTTAAAAAGCTTCAAAATCAGCTCCCAGGATTCTAGACCACCTCCAGGTGGCACACCCTCCTCACTAAGAAACAAAAATCAGGCTCAAAAACTTCAAATTCAGCCAGAAAACAGCCAAATTCAGCCAACAAATACCAATAACTCCACACAACAACCTCCTAATTCTCCCAGAGAAATGCACTCAAAATTTCCTGCGTCCAAAAATTCCAAAAATTCCAAAACTTTTAGAAGACCTTCCAGAGGGCCCCAAGAAGACACCAGAGCACCAAAAACTGCTCCAAGACAAAAATATCCCTCTCAACCAAGAAGAAGCAACTGAACCTCTCCTCTGCCAGCTCAATTTCTTCAAGAACTTCATCCAGAAGAGACCAATCAGCTTCCAGGTCACCTTCTCTTTCTTCACCCTACAACAAACCTGGTACTCCACCACCAGCACCCAATCAAACTGAACCAAACTAAAATATCAAAAATAATAAAAAATGCTCTACTGATCCAAATAGGCCTCAGGAACATCCTCATCCTAGTTTTTACTCTAAACACCATTTAGAGGATGACCAAGAGAATCCATACCTCCACCTGTTTCATCCTCCTACTACCTCCATTCAGAACCCTTCAGCAGTCCAAATTCCACCGCTTACAAATTTGATGAGCTTCCAGTCTGTAAGTACTAAATTAATTAATCAAATTTCTACAACAGAAAAAAATTGCTGATCCAATTCTTTTGTTTAGTTGGCACCCCTCCTCCTGAAACTACTATTGGGATTGGCCAACCTCTGGAAACCACATTGACACTGGATTATGCAGATATGAAGCAAAACCTAAGTGTGATGTGTTCCAACATGCTTAAGCCTTTTCTATTCATGGGCCACTGAATGAATTTGAGAAGAAACTGAGAAAGAAACTTCTTGAAGACCACTGGAAGATGTCCAGGATAAGTAAGCACACCTTCCAACACTCCATCCCAGCTTCTTCTGCTTCCACCCAAAATTTACCTTCAAATCCAGTTCCTGACCATTACAATCCCTACAATCTATCAAGCAGACTACACCACAAGGAACACAGTGCTTCCTCAAATCCCAAAAAGAAACAAAAAAGCCAACATAATCTGGACCAACCTTCAGAAGCTTCTTCTTCCAGACATTAATGATAGAAAAAAGAAAATAATATAAATTAATAAATAGAGGTAGAATAATAATTAGCAAATATATTAAGAAAATTTTATTTTTAATTTTAATTTTTATTTTAATTTTTATTTTGTTTCTTTTCTTTTTTTCTTTTTATTTTATTAATGCTTATTTTATTTTTATTTTTTACACAGATTACTACTGAAAACTACTAACATACTAAAAAAACTTGAAAAGAATTAAACAAAATTGCCTAAAAAATATGAGAGCTGAGAAAATAAAATAAAATGAATAATAATTAGATAAAGTAAATAATAATTAAAAATGGTATCCCCCAAGCCAATTGATGAGATGATCCCCTAATACATTACCCACATCTAAGTGCACCTTGATGCGGATACACCTTTAAATAACTTTTCAATTATTTGAGATAAAAATAAATTAAGAATAATAATATAAAGATAAAATGAAATAAATAGAATTTAAATTAAATAATAAAAATGAAATAAAGATAAGAAAAGGAAAATAGCATTGCCAGGAAAATTTATGAGCCTTTCCCCACCAATTATTGCCCCCATACAGGTGACCCTGATGTGGTGACACCATATAATTTTGATTTTTTTTGATTTTTCCACCTCTTTCTATCCTAATAACTCCCATAAAAATTAAAAGAAAAAATGAGAAAAATGAAAATAATCTAAAACTTTTATCTAACACAACCATAGAAAAAGAATTCAAAGAAAGAAAAAGAAAAATTTCAGCTCTATAGAAGGTCCAGTCCAAAGAAATTATCAGTGGGTGGGCTCCCTCCAATAAGTAAAAATGATGAAAGACCACCAGTGATCCACCACCAATCCAAATAGACCAAAAATAAAGAAGCCAGTCCCAAGCCAGCTTAAAGTCATAGTGGACTTGAAACCTGAATAAAAAAACCAGAACTAGGATTTAACTAGGACAAACAAAATACTTGAAACAAAAATTATTGGGTAACTGTTCTACAGAGAATCCAGCTCATCAGTTACCCCCACACTTGACAAAATAAAATCTTGAAGCCCCTCCTGGGTACCTTCTAACAATAAACACAATATCCAACACAATAAAACAAAACCAATAAGGGTGAAAAGTCCAGCACTTGAAGACCAAAATAATTTCCAGTTTAAATTCATAGAGGAATAAAACCTGTGAAGAAAAACCAATACTAGGGTTCAACCAAATTAAGAGAAGGGGTTGGAAACAGACAATCGGGGGTAGCTGTTCTACAGAGCAGCCAGCCCATCAGTTACCTCTACACTTTTCAAGACCAAATCTAGAAGCCTCAATCATAGGTACCTTCTAACAAACAAGTTTCCAACAAAAAAGATGCACAGCATCACCAAAATCCAAAATCTAAATAATGGTCCATAGTTTATCCTCATCGCGGAGTTGATCCTCTTCACTTCTAGTGCCTCTTGGGTAAAATATCTTCACTTGATCAGCAGCCACTCTCTTCTTTAAGCCTGTGCCATCTAACTCCTCCAAAACATAAGAACCTCCAGACACCTGAGATCTGACTCTGTAAGGCCCACTACATCTGTTAGCAAAAAAGTTTTCCCACTGACTCTCCAAACTTCTATTATACACCAAAACCAAACAACCAGGTTTCAAGGGATTCCTGAGTCTAAGAGCCAAATTCTGGTCCCAGTACCTGACTGATTGATTTCTTATCTTCATCATTATAGAGTATGCCCTCTCTTAAAATTCCTCTCTACATTTCAACTGTTGCATCCTGGAACAAAGCAAATATTCTGATGATCATACATCTCAATCAATTCCAAGATAAGTAAAAGCCTCCAAATCCACTGGTAGAACAGTTATCTGTCCAAAAATTAAACCATAAGGGGAATAGCCAGTAGTACTTCTCACAGTGAATCTATCAGCAAAGAACACCAAGGGTAAATAATGCCTCAACTATTCAATATTATCTCCACAAATCTTCACTAAAGAATTTTTGATAACCTGATGGCCTCTTTCAACCATCACTTCAGCTTCAGGATAATAAGGTATAGCTACTATAACTTGAGAACCAATACTTGTCACAGCTTCTTTGAATTCAGCTCCAAACTCTGGTCCACCATCAACAGGAACCAACTTCATCAACCCATATCTAAACACCCATTCATTCTTCAAAAACTCTGCCACATTTTTGGAAGTCAAATTAACCAGAGGCTCTGCCTCAACCCAACCAGAAAAATCATCCCTGGCAAAAATAAAGTATTTATACCTGCCCTCTTTTATATGGACAGCATCCAAACTGACTCTTCATAACACAGTTGATTCACCAGTAGCACGGCCAACCTCTTTAGGTTTCAAGTGACTTCTTCTTTGACATTCTTCAAAAGATTTAAAACAACCCTGAACAGCCAGCTCTATACCCTGCTAATCTTCTATAAGTCTCCCCAAAGCCTCTATGACCAAGGTCATCATGCAAAGACTTCATCACAACTTCTTGACCTCTCTTCTGAGTCACCACTACTTGAGAATTTGGGTGTCTCCTCCTCATCAACCTCCTTCCTGACACATAGAATCCAGGAATCTTCTTCTAGATTTCCACCAAAGTATCATCATCACAACTATCTGGCCTCTCCAAGGTTAAAGGATATTCAACCAAAATAAAATATAACCCAGACTGACCCAAGGTCTCATCTTCAAAATCCAAAAAAACAACATCCAAGGGTACAACCATGTCATCAAAATTGCCAGTGTGAAAATCGGCAACTTGACCAGCCCAACCAGGACACCAATTCCTAAATTTTGGCACATTCTCATCTTTCCACTGAATCTAAGAGAATCAAGTTCACTGAAAAAAACACCATTTTCAAATTTTGAGCCGTCCCAAACACAACTCCATCTTCATCCATAAAAACATCCATATCACCAGAATCAAGATCAGATTTGGCCATTTTAACCTCTTGGGGGGGGAAGAGAAAAATCTTCAGCACCCTTTATGCTGGTCCTAACCACTGAGACATCTTCATCAAATTCTTCAGAATCAGAATCTTTATCTGTGGGTGGTCTCCTTAATAATCTATCATGCATTGTAAAAGTTTTTCCAGGTTTGTGTACCTTGTCAAAAGAAAAATGTTGAATAAATGCCAACCACCTACTCATTGGGGCATTGGGAAGACTAGGCATGTTGATCATTTGAACCAGAGATTTCATATCCACCTGAAGCTCAAAATGCTGCCCCCACAAAATATTTTGCAGCTTCTTCAAAATTATTGCTACACCACACAATTCCAACTTAGGTTGAAAATATCTACATTCAACCTCATTGAATACCATGGATTAAAACCTTACTGGCCTGAAACTCCCAGTTTTATCTTACTGAGACAAAACAGCACCAGCAGCAATATAACTTGAGTCCACTTCCAGATTTTTTTTCCAGTTCCAGCACCATAATCCAACTTGTGGAGAATAATATCTTCACCTACCATCCTTTTCAACTTCTGAAAAGCCTCTTCACACTCTTCAGTTCATTCCCACTCTGCATCTTTCATGTTCAGCCTCCTTAAAGGTGAAGCCAACAAAGAGAAATCTTCAATAAAATTCCTGACATACACACACCCCAAAAAATACTCTAACTTCAGTAGTACTTTTAGGCCTTGGCCATGACTGAATTTTATTAATCTTTTTCTTTTCCATAATCCTCCCCTCTTTATATACCACATGACCCAAGATTTCCAAATCAGGAACACAACAACATAATTTTAACCCAGAAATGGTAAAAACAGCCTCTTCAATCCTAAACAACACTCTCTCTAGATTAATTGTGTATTCCCAAATTAAACTCATTATATCCGGGTTCTCCTTCAGTACCTCATTACCATAATTAGTGCATGGTAATTTGATTCCACCATCATCAATAAAAATACCAGCATGAGTAGGAAACTCATCCTGAAAAATCTAAGCCTTTTGTGCTTGATATACCGCTACTGAATTAGTTGCTCTTTGAGGCAACCTAGTGAGCTGACTTATTCCCAAAGGAGTCTCAAAAGTTTTAAGTTGCCTTGAATCCATATGAAGTTCTCTCTCATCGTAACCACCCATAATATTACCCAATCCACAACACACCTTTCCAGAAAAAACTTCAACAAATTCCTCTGAACTTGGTGGCATACAAGAATACTTGATAGTGACTCTATTCAAGGGTCTAAGATCATGCACAACCCTAATCTTCCCATTCTGCTTCTTTACACAGAAGACAGGACTTGAGTAAGGATCTTGATTATTTGTATAATCCACTCCTGACTCTTTCCCTAAAAATCTCTACAAAATCATCCCTGATAGCAGCTGGAATTGGAATATGTCTGATTTGCCAATCTTTTTGACAAAAAATAGGAATCAAGTAAGTTTCCCCAAAAGAGTGTTTCAACACACCCCTTTCCTCTTCAACAAATGCCACAGCTTTCTCTCTCAGCACAATAACGTGAAACAACAACTTATTTTCCCCCTCAGACAACCACCCATCAGGACCAAAATTAACAACTTTCAACCTTTTCACAGTCACCCTAGCTGTCTCTAAAAAATTAAGAGGAATCTTCACCAGAGGAGTACAGTATGGATCTCTTTACAAAGGAGGATTTGAACCCACAGGCATAGGTTTTTTGAAAGGCCTAATCTTATGTGCTACCTTCATATACTTTGCAGCTCCACCTTCCACTTGAGGGATCCTCAGAGAATCTTCAACACCAGACCTGGAACAAAAAAACAAGGGTTTCCCCACTTCTCACATTTGTGGCCAAGGTAATGTTTTTGAAAGGTGTAGAAGAAACACTAGCAGTGAAAAATTTGGAGGACTTACTTTTATTCCCCAATCTCACAACTCCAAAACTTTTCCGCGATTCCACATCTTCTTCCTCACTTCCATCTTCTAATTCTTCAAATCTTGATTCATCTGCTGAATAACTTCTTCTAAAATTTTGCAGTTTATCCTCATGCTGGAGGCCCAAAAATTGATCTTTCTGATCTTCTTTCTTCACAAATTTGTGCAGTTATCACCACATGCTGGATGCCCAAAAATTGATCTTGATGATCTTCAAAAAAAAATTTCTTGACTTCTTTCTTAATTATCTTTAGATTTTTTTCTTGATTTTCTTCAGTTGTCTTGAAATTTTTATTTTCTTTTCTTGAGTTTTCTTCTTACTTACAAAAATAACCAGGGGTTTCCCCAATGCTCACAGGTGTGGAAAATTTAAGGTTTTTGAAAGGTGTTGAAGAAACCCTAGCAGTGCAAAATTGGGAGGACTCACTTTTAGACCCCAATATCACCACTCCACAGTTACTCAATATATCTTTCAATAAAGATAAATAACCAATATTTTTTTTTGAACTTGAATTAAACAAAATTGAGATCTGGAGAGAGAAAAAATACTTGATAAAAAACTTGAAGAATATTTTCAGAGAATAGAAATCTTAAAAAGAGAAAGTTGAAAATCCACTTGTTATATCTCCAAGGGAGATGACCTACTAGAAGCTGGTATTTCCTCATCCTGTGGAGAGGTTGTATCACCAGGATGATCAGCCCTCATCACTCTAAAAAAGACAGACTCCCACTAGAGCCTGAGCCACACTCCAAAAAACCAGAGGCAGCACCAACCTCTCTTCTTCTCCTACAACAGTCCATGCACTGGCAAATTGAAGACAATCCAGGCCTGATCTTTCAGCCATCTTCTCCAGGGGATGATAAACTCATGTTAAGTCTCCTTTCATCTTTATCAGTCAACTCAAAACTGATTCCTAAATAAAATTGATAGGCAATTATTGCTTGAAAATCTATCAAGAATGGCCCACCCAAAACAGCTTTTACTGTTCCTTTGGCAATGTAAAAATGAATTTTCCCTGAGGCTCCACCAACATCTAACTTCACAAACTCAGATTTTCTAACCAATTCAGGGAAATGGCCACCAATCCCTCTTACATTTCAACCTATACCTGTTCTGATGGGCAGGCCCAGTTGAGTAGCCTCAAAAAAAAGAAATCAGGTTAATCTGAGAACTTGAATCCACCAATGCTCTAGCATCCCTGCCATTCAGAGTGACATTGACATAACCCAGAGGTTCAAAAAATGAGTTTCCAACCCCTTGCCAAAATTTTCAGCAGAATCAAAAATGTATTCTACCTCCCCAGAAAAACCCTTCTCCTGGTAAACAAAATTTTCTGCCTATCAGCCAAACCAGGACTGATAACATACAACTCCCCATAAGTAAGGAAAACCTGACCCTTATTCATCCTTTCCTGGACAGATTCCATAAAATTAACTTTTACAGAAACCAATTTCCTCTCAAAGTGAGCCATTTGCTTCACAACCTTGGTCCTAGAAGATACTTGAGGACCATCACCACCAAAAGATTTACCATCAACAGGCACCAAACCAGATCCCTCACCAGACCCTCTTACTCCAGCAAGCTTTGGCAATGAAGCCAAAGGGAAATCCTCTTCAGAGTCAGAATCAAAATCATCCATGGGCATTGGCTCCCCATTCATTTCCAATGCTCCAAAACTAGGGGGGCCTATATCAGCTATACCCTTCTGTATTTTATAAAACTCATCTTTGCTGTAATTCTTCCTAGCTGCACTCAGCTTAGTATCCACATTTGAAGCCTTAGGCTTTGGTTGGGCCTAAGCACTGCTCTTAGGCCTTCCCACCTTCCCTGCTTCCACATCATAAACACCAGCCAAGAATTCCCCACTTGACTTTCCACCACACAAATACAACTATAATCCACCAATGGAAGATCTAAATGAGTCTCTATTAGCCTCCTTTTCCTTTATCTTGCCATCATCTCCATCTTTACCAGAAGAAGATGCCTCATTAGGCAACTCTTCAAAACTTGGCCTCCTTGAGTTGACATTATGTCTGCTCCTCACCAAGTCAACTAGAGCCTTACCATCATCAGGCTTCACAAAAGAACCATCTGGGAGCTTGAATGTTTTTCAATCAAATTCTACCTTCCCTCCAGAAACATACCTATTCAGTGCACAACAGTAATTGGACTTGTGGTCTTTCCTGCTGCAATAAGATCAGACCCAAGAATCACTTCCACCATCCCTCCTATTGAAATCTCAAGTCTGAGAAAGTGCCTAATTGACCTTCTGAGCCTCCTGAACAAAAATATGTAGCTGTTTTGTCAAATTAGCCAACTGCACCATCACAGGATGAAATTTTTTTAGGCCTCTCAGGAGCCTTTCCCTTGTTTACACTTTCCTTCTTCCTAGAATTCTCCACATCTTCAGAAAATACTTCACTGAACTTGCTAACATACTTGGTGCTAGCTTCTTGGCAACAATACACTGCAAACAGTTTGGAATGACCCTCCAGAAACTCCTTCACCATAGAAAGAGCAGGAAACTTCTGATTCCCATTAGGAAGAAAGTTCATCTTATCCTTCTTTTCCAACTACTTTAGCACATCAATTCTCACATTCCTGGCCGTAGAAAACCAGAAAATATCCCTTGCAGAGTCAGTACACTCCAAATACTACATATCCACCAAATAATACACCACTGGTCTCAATTGAGCAAGAAACTTCCTATAAGTATGGAGGTTGTACACCCCTCCATAAGATTTCCATTCACTTGCAATCATATTGAGATCCACTATTGAATATCTGGATCCCCACCTGTCTGTCATCTGCAGACACAAATTTTTCCAATCTTTCCTCCTATAACCCTCCATATCAGACACTTCCTTCACCAGAGCCCTTTCACCAATATAGAAGATGACTTGCTTCACTATTTCCAGATGAGAAGCACCATCTACATTCCCATAAGCCTTCAAACAGCTCCAGAAACAACTTCACATCCTCCCCCATAAACATAGGCCCCTTCCAGGAATTGATCCTGACAGAAGGCCTAACAGAAACAGGAGAATTACCATCCTCAGGTGAACCAGATCGACCACTACCACCACTAGAGAAAGAGGGTCCAGAAGCCATGGTGCAATAGATTCCAGTTATCCAATCACCAACCACAGAAGAGAGTCCAAAAGTAACAGAAAGTTCAAAATGCTAGCAAATCCTCACCCCATGTTGAATTTTTCATATTTTAAGTTTTAAGGGGCCATTTCCTCATTTTTCATTTCGAAAGATAGTGGTTTAATTTTGTTTTTCGTGTTTTACAGGCTAACCTTAAGTCTTAGGTTTAAGCTCTTAGTACCATTAGGTAGAGCTAATATGGCTCTATATTTTATTTCACAATGTTGTTATAGCTTAATTTTGTGTTTTAAGGTTTTTAGTAGTTGTGGTAGATTTTTATAAGTATTTTGGGCTTTTTTTGATGTTTTTGGTGGTTTTATGGCTTCAGGGTGGTCTGGCCACCTCTAGGTGGGCCTCCTGATGTTGGGAAGACTGTCCACCTTGGTGCTAGAAGGCTGGGAAGTGTTTCTAGAGGATTTTTATGCAATTTGGGTGTCAAAAGCATCAAATTTGTTGCTGTGCATGGTATTTTTAGATAGTAGTCTGTCTTTACATACTGAATAAGACAGTTTGAGGCAACTTTAATTATCATACAACCATCCGGAGGTGATATCATTGTTTCTCAGTTTTCACTGGTTTTTGGCCACAATTGGCAGTGTTTGTTGCAAGGTTAGTTCCTCATTTAACTCAACTTTGGCAACTGGTTTCTCTGGTGTAGCTTTGTAACCTGAATCAATTATTATTGATTTTTTCAGTGAAACAAGTGCACAGTGTTTTTTTTTCTGATGTTAATCTTTCTGCATTTAATGTTTCAGATTCTTTGATTCTCAGAAGTCTGTTATTGGCTACTGACTTGACTTGTTAAGCAATCAAGAAGTATGTTGGAAGGGGTATAGTAACAGTCTCTAATTTTCTGTAGTATATAATAAATCTCACCTGGTATTTCTCAATGGGACAGGGGTTTTTCTCTCCAGTTTTACTCCAACTTCCTTGGTTAAGGCATATAGCTAGTACTATAGGATTGTCTACATTTCTGGGCCCAATGTGGGGAGAGGATATGTTAACCTTTTGGATTTTCTGTTAATTTTGGACTCTCTTCTGTGTTTGGAAATTGGTTTTCTGGAATTCATTAGACCATGGCTTCTGCACCCTCTTTCTCTAGTGGTGGTAGTGGCACTGTTGGTGCTGCTGAGGATGGTAATCCCCCTGTTTCTGTTAGGACTTCTGTAGGATCAAGTCCTGGAAGCAGCCTATGTTTATGAAGGAGGATGTGAAGTTGTTTCTGGAGATTTTTGAGGCTGCTGGGAATTTATATGGTGCTTCTCACTTGGACATGGTGAAGCAAGTCAACTTTTACATTGGTGAAAGGGCTCTGGTAAAGGAGGTTGCTGCTATGGAGGGCTATAGGAGGAAAGATTGGAAAAAATTGTTTCTGAAGATGACAGACAGGTGGTGATCCAGGTATTCAATGGTGGATCTCAATATGATTGCTAATTAATGGCAATCTTATGGGGGTGTGGATAACCTCCACACTTATAGGAAGTTTCTGGCTTAGTTAAAGCCAGTGGTGAATTATTTGGTGGACATGCAGGAGTTGGAGAGTAATGACTCTGAGAGGGATATTTACTGGTCTGCTTTGGCCAGGAATATTAGGATTGATGTGTTAAAGTAGTTGGCTAAGAAGGATAAGATGAAGATTCTTCCTAATGATAATCAAAAATTGCCTGCTCTTTCTGTAGTGAAGGAGTTTGTAGAGGGACATCTGAAACTGTTGACAGTAGATTCTTTCCAGGAAGCTACCACAAAATATGTTAGCAAGGTCATTGAAGCATTTACTGAAGATGTGGAGGAGTCTAGGAAGAAGGAAAGTGTGAACAAGAGGAAGGCTCCTGAGAAGCCTAAGGAGGTTCACCCTGTGGTGGAGAAGTTGGCTGATCTGACAAAACAGCTACATATCTTTGTTCAGGAGGCTCAGAAGGCCAATAAGGCTCCTTCTCAGTCTAGGGATTTTAAAAGTAGGGCTGGTAGGAGTGATCCTTGGGTCTGCTCATATTGTAGCAGAAAGGGGCACAAGTCCAATGATTGTTAGGCACTAAATAGGGATGTGTCTGAAGGGAAGGTGGAATTTGATGGGAAAGTTTTCAAGCTCCCAGATGGTTCTTTTGTGAAGCCTAATGATTGTCAGGCTCCAGTGGACTTGGTGAGGAGGAGAAATAACCTTAACTCAGGAGGGCCAAGATTTGAAGAGTTGCCTAATGAGGCTTCTTCTTCTGGTAAAAGTGGAGATGATAGAAAGGGAAAGAGAAAGGAGGCTAATAGAGTCTCATTTACATCTTCCTTTGGTGGTTTAGAGTTGTATTCTTGTGGTAAAAAGACAAGTGGGGAATGCTTGGCTGGTGTTTATGACATGGAAGCAGGGAAGGTGGGAAGGCCTAGGAGCATTTTTCAGGCCCAACCAAAGCCTAAGGCTTCAAAGGTGGATACTAAGCTGAGTGCAGCTTGGAAAAAGTACAGCAAAGAGGAGCTGTACAAGATTCAGAAGAGTATAGCTGATATAAGCCCCCTAGTTTTAGAGAATTGGACATGAATGGTAAGCCAATGCCTATGGATCTTAACTCTGACTCTGAGGAGAATGTCCCTTTTACTTCATTTCCAAAGCCTGCTGGAGTTAGAGGCTTTTGTGAGGGATCTGGCTTGATTCCTGTTGATGGAAGATCTGTTGGTGGTTCTGGTCCTCAAGAATCTTCAAGGACCAAGGTAGTGAAGCAGAAAGCTCACTTTGAGAGGCCAGTGGTTTCTGGCCAATTTGTTGTTATAGAATCTGTCCTGGAAAGAATGAATCAGTGTCAGGCTTCCCTTACTTATGGGGAATTGTATGCTATCAGTCCTGGGTTGGCTTATAGGCAGAAAAAGTTGTTGACTAGGAGAAGGGTTTCTTCTGGGGAGGTGGAAAACATTTGTGATTCTGCTGAAAAGTCTGGTGAGTGGTTGGAAACTAATTTTTCTGCACCACTTGGTTATGTCAATGTAACTCTGAATGGCAGGGAGGCTAGGGCATTGGTGGATTCAGGTTTTCAGATTCACATGATTTCTTTGATTTAGGCTACTCATCTGGGCCTCCCCATCAAGATAGGGATTGGTGAAAATTTAAGAGGGATTGGTGGCCATGTCACTGAATTGATCGGAGAAGCTGAGTATGTTAAGCTGGATGTTGGTGGAGCCTCAGGGAAGGTACATTTTTACATTGCCAAAGGTAATGTAAAAGCTGTTTTGGGTGGATCATTCTTGATGGATTTCCAAGCAAGAATTGGTTATCAGTTTGATGTGGGAATCAGTTTGGAGTTGACTGGTGAAGATGAAAGGAGAATTCACATGAGGTTTTCATCTCCTAGAGATTATGAATGGGATACCAGGCCTGTCTTGTCTTCAATGTGCCAGTGCATGGATTGTTGTAGGAGAAGAAGAGAAGTGGTTGCCGCCTCCAGTTTTTTGGAGTGTGGATCAGGCTCTAGTGAGAGTCTGTCTTTTTTAGAGTGATGAAGGCTGATCACCCAAGTGCGACAACCTCTACCCAAGATGAGAAAATCTCAGGTTGTAGTAGGTCAGCTCCCTTTGAAATATACCAAGTGGATTTTCACCTTTCTTTTTCTAATGTTTCTCTTCAATGCAAGTATTCTTCAAGTTTTTTATCAAATATCTGTTCTCTCTCAAGATTTTAAATTATTTTTAATTCAAGTTTAAAATAAAGATTGGCTATATATCTTTAATGAAAGATATGCCAAAAAGTTTCAGAGTGGTGATATTGGGGTTTAAAAGTAAGTCCTGCAAATTGTGCACCACTAGGGATTCTTCTAAACCTTTCAAAAAATTACCTTTCCCACTTCTGTGAGCATTGGGGGAAACCCTGGTAATTTTTGTAGGATAGAAGAAAACTCAAGAAAAGACAATAAAAATTATAAGATAACTGAAAAAAATCAAGAAAAAAATCTGAAGATAATCAAAATAGAAGAAAAGAAATATTTTTGTGAAGATCATCAAGATCAAGTTTTGGGCCTCCAACACAAGGTTAAACTGCACAAAATTTTGATGAAAGAAGATTTTCAATATCAATTTTTGAGCCCCCAGCGTGAGGATAAACTGCACAATTTTAGAAGATGTGATTCAGAAGATGAATCAAGATTTGAAGACTTAGAAGATGGAAGTGAGGAAGAATATGTAGAATTGCAGAAAAGTTTTGCAGTGGTGATATTGGGGCCTAAAAGTAAGTCCTCCCTATTTTGCACTGCTAGGGTTTATTCTAAATCTTTCAAAAACATAACTTGGCCACACACGTGCAAAATGCGAAAACCCTTGGTTTTTGTTCCAGGTCTGGTGGTGAAGACATCCCGAAGATACCTCAAGTTGAAGGTGGAGCTTAAAAATATAAGAAGGTAGCGCAGAAGATTAGGCCTGTCAATGAGCCTATTCCTCTAGGTTTGAATCTTCATTTGAAGAGACCTTCTTTGTCAAGTGATCCCTACTGTACTCCTCTGGTGAAGAATCACCTTGATTTTGTGGAAACTGCTAGGGTGACTGTGGAAAGGTTGAAAGATGTGAATTTCGGTCCTGATGGTTGGTTGTCTAATGAGGAGAAGAAGTTGTTGTTGCACTTTATTGTGCTGAGGGAAAAAGTGGTGTTGTTTGTTGAAGAGGAAAGGGGTGTGTTGAAACACTCTTATGGGGAAACTTACTTGATTCCTGTGGTTTGTCATGAAACTTGGCAAATCAAACCTATTCCAATTACAGCTGCTATCAGGGATGATTTTGTGGAGATCTTTAGGGAAAGAGTCATGACTGGATTATACAAACAATCAACATCTAGTTACTCAAGTCCGTCTTTCTGTGTAAGGAAGCAGAATGGGAAGCTGAGGGTGGTGCATAATCTTACAGCCTTAAATAGAGTCACAATCAAGGATGCTGAGATGCCCCAAAGTGCAGATGACTTTGTGGAAGCTTTTTCTGGAAAGGTGTGTTATGGTTTGGGTGATATTATGGGTGGTTATGATGAAAGGGAAATTCACATGGATTTGCGGCCACTTACAACGTTTAAGACTCCTCTGGGAAGATTTCAGCTCACTAGGTTGCCTTAAGGAGCAACTAATTCAGTATCAGTATATCAAGCACAAATGGTTTAAATTTTACAGGATGAGGTTCCTACTCATTCTGGTATTTTTATTGATTATGGTTGAATCAAAGGACCCTCCACTAATTATGGAAATGAGGTGCTGAAGGAGAACCCAGGTATAAGAAGATTTGTTTGGGAATATGCAATTACTCTAGAGAGAGTACTGTTTAGGATTGAAGAGGCTTGTTTGACCATTTCTATGTCAAAGTTTTGTTGTTGTGTACCTGCTCTGAAAATTCTGGGTCATGTGGTATGTAAAGAGGGAACAATTATGGAAAAGAAAAAAATTTATAAAATTCAGTCATGGCCAAGGCCTAAAAGTACTACTGAACTCAAGGGATTTTTGGGGGTTTGTGTGTATGTCAGGATTTTTATTAAAGATTTTTCTTTGTTGGATTCACTTTTAAGAAGTCTGACCAGAAAAAATGCCAAGTGGGAATGGTCTGAAGAGTGTGAAGAGGCTTTCAGAAGTTGAAGAAGGTGGTGGGCAAAGATATTATTCTTCACAAGTTGGATTATGGTGTGAAGGCTGGAAAAAATTATTTGACAGTGGAATCAAGTTATATTGCTGCTGGTGCTGTTTTGTCTCAGGAGGATAAAACTGGGAGGGTCAGGCTAGTAAGGTATGAGTCCCTGGTATTTAATGAGGTTGAATCTAGATATTCTCAATGCAAGTTGGAATTGTGTGGTGTAGCAAAAATTTTGAAGAAGCTTCAAATTGTTTTTTGGGGGCAGCGTTTTGAGATGCAGGTGGATGCTATATCTCTGGTTCAAATGATCAACACACCTAGTCTTCCAAATGCTTTAATGACTAGGTGGCTGGCATTTATTCAGCATTTTACTTTTGACCTGGTACACAAACCTGGAAAAACTTTTACGATGCCAGATGGATTATCAAGGAGACCACCCACAGATGAAGATTCAGACTCTGAAGAATTTGATGAAGATATCCCAGTGGTTAGTGCCAGAAAAAAGGGTGCTGAAGATTTTTCTCACCTTCCCCATGATGCTAAACAGGAGGATTTTTCTCTCCACCCCCAAGAGGTTAAACTGGCTAGTTCTGATCTTGATTCCGGTGATCAGGATGGTTTTGTTGATGAAGATGGGGCTGTTGTTTGGGATGGCTCAAATTTAGAAAATTGTGGTTTTTTTTTTAGTAAACTGGATTCTCTTAAGATTCAGTTGAAGGAAAAGGATGTACCAAAGTTTAGGGATTGTTTTCCTGGTTGGGCCAGTTGTGTAGCTCATGTTCACACTGGAGATTTCTATGACAGAGTTGTACCCTTGGATGTTGTTTTGTTGGATTTTGAAGATGAGACCTGGGGTCAGACTGGGTTATATTTTATTATGGTTAAATATCTGTTAACCTTGGAGAGGCCAGATATGTGTGATGATGATACTTGGGTGGCAATCAAGAAGAAAAGTCCTGGATTCTATGTGTCAGGAAGAAATTTTATGAAGAGGAGACATCCAAATCCTCAAGTAGTTGTGACTCAGAAGAAGGGCCAAGAGTTGGTGTTGAAGTCATTGCATGAAGGCCTTGGTCATAGAGGCTTTGGGGAGACTTATAGAAGAGTAGCAGACAGATTTTGGTGGCCAGGTATGAAGTTGGCTGTGCGGGGTTGGGTTCAATCTTGTGAATAATGTCAAAGAAGAAGTAACTTGAAGTATAAAGAGGTTTACCATGCAACTGGTGAATTAACTGTGTTTGGAAGAGTCAGTTTGGATTCTGTCCATATTAAAGAGGGCAGGTATAAGTACTTGATTGTTTCCAGGGATGATTTTTCTGGTGGGTTGAAGCAGTGCCTCTGGTTAATTTGACTGAAAAAGATGTGGCAAAATTTTTGGAGAAGGAATGGGTGTTTAGATATGGGTTAATGAAGCTGGTGACTGTTGATGGTGGGCTAGAGTTTGGAGCTGAATTTAAAGAAGCTGTGGCAAGTATTGGTTCTAAAGTCAGGGTGGCAACACCTTATTATCCTGAAGCTGAAGACATGGTTGAAAGATGCCATCAAGTTATCAAGAATTCTTTGGTGAAGATGTGTGGAGATATTACTGAATAGTGGATGCATTATTTTACATTGGTGCTATTTGCTGATAGATTCACCGTGAAGAAAAAAACTGGTTATTCTCCTTATGAATTAATGTTTTGTCAGAAAGATGTTCTACCAGAGGATTTGAAAGCCATCTCTTATATTGAAATTGATTGGGATGATGTGTGCTCAACAGAAGATTTGCTCTGTGACAGGATTCAACAGTTGTAATGTAGAGAGGAATGTCAGGAGAAGGCATACTCTAGAATGATGAAGATAAGAAATCAATCAGTCAGATACTGGGACAATAAGTTGGATCATAGACTCACGAATACCTTGAAACCTGGCTGTTTGGTTTTGGTGTATAATAGAAGTTTGGAGAGTCGGTGGGGAAAAATGTTTTCTGATAGATTGAATGTACCTTACAGAGTCAGATCTCAGGTGTCTGGGGGTTCTTATGTTTTGGAGGAGTTGGATGGTGCAGTCATGAAGAAGAGAGTGGCTGCTGATCAGGTGAAGAGATTTTACCCAATAGACACTAGAAGTGAAGAAGATTGAATTCAAAATGAGAATGAACTATGGACCATTCTTTAATTTTGGATTTAGGTGATTATGTGCATCTGTTTTGTTGGAAATTTATTTGTCAGAAGGTACCCATGGGAGGGGCTTCTAGATTTGATCTTCCCAAGTATGGGGGTAACTTATGGGCTGGCTGCTCTATCAAAAGTTACCCCAGATTTTCTGTTTCCAATCCCTTCTCTTAATCTTTTTGAACCCTAGTATTGGTTTTTCTTCACAGGTTTTTAGTCCACTATGACTTAAAACTGGAAATTGTTTTGGTATTCAAGTGCTGGACTCTTCACAATTATTTGTTTTGGTTTATTGTGTTGGATGTTGTGTTTTTGTTAGAAGTTACCCAGTGGGGCTTCTAGATTTTTTTTTGAAAAGTGTGGGGGTAACTGATGAGCTGGCTGCTCTGTAGAACAGTTACCCCATAATTTCTGTTCAAGTATTTTGTTTTCCTAGTTGAATCCTAGTACTGCTTTTTATTATTCAGGTTTAAAGTCCACTATGACTTTAAACTGACTTGCTACTGACTTTTTTGGTCCTTTTAGATCGTTGGTGGATCACTGGTGGTCTCCCATCATTTTTACTTATTGTAGGGAGCCCACTCAGTTATCATTTCCTAGGACGGGACTTTCTATGGAGCTGGACTTTTCAATTTTATATCTTTTATTTTTGTGTTTATGGTTGTGTTAGATAGTAGTTTTAGATTATTTTCATTTTTCTCTTTTTTTCTTTTAATTTATTTATAGGTGTTATTAGGATATAAAGAGGGTAAAATCACATTATTATGGTGTCATCACATCAGGGTCACCTGGATGTGGGCAAGCATTGGTGGGGAAAGGCTCATCAATTGGCTGGGCAATGCTATTTTCTTTTTTTCTGTATTTCATTAGGGGGTATCAATGTTCAGGGATCTGAAATTAAATTAATTGCGGAAAATAATCTGCATACCTCAATTATCTTTCACAATTATTTTTGCTAATAATTGGGTTATTAGACACTTTACATGTCAATGTTCACCTCTTATCTGACATTTTTTTACTCAATTTTTCATAATCACATTTTGGACAACTTTCTTTCATAACCACATCTTGACCTACTTTCTGCCATAAACACACCTTGGACTACTCTATGGATATGCCTTCTACCTTTCTGCGCACTCACATTCTCATCCCATCCTGTCCATTCTATCCACTCAGAACCCCTTACCATCTCATATGCTTGTTTCTGCTCCTTTTCATCTTCATTTGTATTTTAACATGCCTTGTTGTTCTAGATCTTCTCAAAGGCATCCATCACCCAGTTGTTCTTCAAATCCCACTACTCCCACTTTCACCTGCTCAGCTGAGAAATCTAACACCTTTCAATTAGAAAAGATAATCTTCTCATTCTTATCAGCTGGCTGAAAACCAAATCTAACTATGATTCTTGTTTTGGTACTGAATATGTGACTAAAGTAGGATGTCCCCCACCATCAAAAGTTAATGGATATCTTCTAATGGCAAATGAATTACAGAATAAGACCAAGTGAAGGATTGATCTTTTGTCTAAACAGATGTCTGAATGCTACATGCATTACCGAGCCAAATACAAGAAGGCAAAGGCTCTTTCATCTTCCACTGGTTTTGAGGTTACTGACATTGATATAACTAAGGGCATCAAATCCATAGATGATAAAATTGAATCTTTATGTCCTTACTTTAAAGAGATGGATGCAATTTTTGGAGAGCAAGCCGATTTTAATCCTGCAAACATGTTGGATGGAGAAGATCCTATCTCTGAACATGATGTTGAAGCAAATCTTTTCCCATCCTCTTCCTCCACTCAAGCTTCCCCTCATTTGAATGAGACCAATCTAGATAGCTTTTCTGTAGATCCTATTGGCAATTTAAACCAACCAAATCTAACTCAGGTCTGTTTCTTTTTTCTTTTATCTTATCAATTCTATTTTTTTCTTTACTTATCTTTTTCTTATTTCTTAAAAAGCTGAAAAACAAACCCAGGATCCTCAATCAACTGAGTCTCAAGGTAGCAACAATGATGAGGAGGAAAATATGACCTTGAACAAGAAGTGTAGGGCTTCAAGTAGTCTAAATTTCCACTCCCAAAGAAGACAAAAAAGTGATACTTCATCACCAACCCCTTTTTCATCTATGGAACATTTTTTAGAGGAATGTGATGCTGGTAAGTGATACCATACCTCTTATCTCTTTACTCTGCTTTTCTTCTACTTTATGTTAATTTTTATTATCACTCTAGAACAAGTGGAAATTGCTAAAGAGACTCTAAGCTTTGAAAAGAAGAAATAAGAGCTCTCTTTAAGAAGGGATGATAGGCTACAAGATTTGGAAGAGAGGAAGTACAATATCTCTTTACCAAAGGATGATTGGGCCCAAGATTTGGAGGAGAAGAAGTTTTATTTAGCTCTAAGTATTGAAAAATCAAAAAAAGAGGAGAAAACACTCAGAATTCAAAAACTATTAGAGCAGATGAAATATAAGCATAATCTCGAAGAAAGTTCTAAAAAGAAAGATAAAAAGAACAATTTCTTGATCCAATGCATTAAAGCAAACAAATCTTTTGAAGAAATAGAACAATTAATGAAATTTTTTGTTGACTAGTTTCTTTTATTTCTTTCACACTTCAACTGTTCATATTTATTTGTACATAAAATTTACAATAATTTCCTGTATTTCATTACTCTATCCATCATTACTTGAATTTTTGTATTTTAATGTTAAATATTCTTTTTTTAAATAAAATTTTCATGTCTCCTTTGAAAATTTGATGATCCCCCACCTCTGGATTTTTTTGAAGTAATGGGTGGGTATCACCAAAATTCTTTCATGTCATGAATCTTGAAAGTCTTATATGAAACTTTGCCTTTACTACCCCCTGCATTTTACTAGTATCCCCAAAATTGTAACAAGTCAAGAATTTCACAAGTCTTATAAGAAATTTTGCAATACCCCCCCTGGATTTTATTGAAGTAAGGGACGGGTATCACCAAAATATTTACAAGTCAAAAATTTTACATGTTACATTTGAAAATTTGGAAATACCCCCCCTACATTTTATTGAAGAAAGGGGTGGGTATCACCAAATTTTTTACAAGTCTTCAATTTTGAATGTCAGATTTGAAAATTTGGCAATACCCCCCCCACCCCCCTGCATTTTATTGAAGTAAGGAGTGAAAGTCATCTAAATTTAATATAATTACATATCTTATTAAATAAATATCTAATATATATCAATTTCCCTAGTTTAAAGTAATGGCAATTCCTCAAGCCAAAATGCAGATCAAATCTAGAAACAAAAGTTTGGGACTTTCCACAGGTATAGGCTAGAGGAGCCCCATGAAACAAATAAGTGTTATCATGATTACCTCTAATACAACCAAAGGTTGTTGGCCCATTACTTTAGTTGAGGAAATTGATATATAAAAAATATTTATTAAAAATTTATGAAAAAATATAAATTTTTTGATGACAACTCTAATCCCCATACTTTTTGGATCTAGATAAAGTTTTTTTAAATTGATTAACTTTAACTTCTTTATTTACCTTGTTGATTCTTTGAATCAACTTATGACTGATTTGAAATGAGAAACAAAAAATGTGTGAAATATTGACAGGATTCCAAACCAGGAGGAGCTTTGGTTGTTTCATGATTATCCTGAGAAGAATTCCAAATAGTTTTGATGATACCATTTCCCCAAACCAAAATCAATGATGCACCAGTGGTCTGGAAAATATAAAACATGTCCTTTGATTTTAGCTGGAGATGGTATTGGTTGGCCAGTTAATGGATTGATATATGAGAATATACCAAAAGTAAGAAAATTGGTGTCATTCCTATCAATATGAATCCTATTGTGGAATCCAGAATGAGTGATAATAACATTAGAAAATAATAGATATTTGTGGCTAATATCTTCCCATTTGGAGTCACACAAATTTGTTATTCCAACTTTGGTTTCAAGCTCATGATTTTTTTCAAATACTTTATTACAGAGCTTTTTGAGTCAACGAGCAAGAAAAGAGTTAAAGGAAAGTAGAGTGTCCCATAAGCAAAAATCTTCATCTTTTTGAGCAATAAATATATGCCTATATAATTGAAATAAGTGAAATGATATTAAGAATGGAACAAAAATTATTAGACATACCAAGAGAATATCCTTTAACAAAACCAGGTCTCCTACCAAATTCAATCATGATACCAGCCAACAAATTTGTATTCCTTATAGGTAACCAAACCAAAGCCATTTGAGAAAGAGCTATGATAACATTGGATAGTTGATTAAAATATTCATCTTTTACACCATCGAATGAATGAATATCCCAAATGAATCGAGCCTTAAAATTATTACTGATAACTGCAACAACTCAATCATCTCCAAATTTGGTTAGATATTTGATATCTTCTGGTAATTTTTTCAGATATTGAATTTTTTTATCTACTTGAGTTTTATAAAAAAATTTTTTGAGATATGACAAAAAAAACTTTTGCAGAGAATTTTTTTTTTCAGTTATCTTTTCTTCTGATGAGACTGATTATCATTAAATTTTTTTGATGGTTTAGAAGATGATTGTATTGAAATTGATTTTGAATAAGATGATAGAGATGATAAAGATGAAGATGATAGAGAAGTAAGGGGTGAATCTGAAGAAGAAGACATTTTTTTGATCTGAAAATAAATTTAAATGTCAAAAAAAATTTCAACACATTAAAAAAAAAAACTCACCTAATAATATCTTTTAAAATAAAATTTAAAGCAAAATCCTTTTAAAAAAATTTAAAAAAAATTAAAAAAAAAAAAAAAATAAAAATAAAACTTTTCAGTAAAAATTATTTCAAAAAAAAAAAAATTCAAATGAAAACCAGAAGTTTGGTTTTTGGTTAAACAATTCTTCATCAGAAAGTGGCAAGCCAGCCTGTAGCTTCTGGTAAGAAAGGGTTGGCCTATATATGTGGAATAGCTTAACTGGGAGATATTGCTTGCGTGTGTAGGAAGAATGATTGCTAAAATATACTCACATCAGCTGTTGTCTTGCAGAAGGAGAAATTATATAGTGGATCAATGCATAGTTGACATATAACAGGCGAATCTATTCACAAAAAAAAACACCAAAAACAAAGTAATATTAAAAGTCACAATCAAGCCATTTCACCAAATGGTATTCTTTAAACCATCCAAAGTTTTATTAAAAAATGCCCATGGTTTCTGGATAAGCATGGATCACCTCAAAAATACTTTGAAGAGTAAATTTTTCCTCATGGAATCTATGCTTAATGTCATTTAAAATTCCAGCCTGTACAGGATCATTTTTGTTCAAAACACCCTTCAAAGCTAGGTAACTGGGACCCAGGAGATTAAGAAAATGTTGAGCAAAGATGGAACCTGAATATGAATAAGCAGCTTCTTGAACAGCGTGATGTGTAGAAGGCTGAAAAAATGGACTGTTAGGCAGACAAAACACTAGCAAGGTTTTGCGTATGACTTGAGCAATAGCAGCAGAACTATTGAGAAACATATAAAAACGAATTTCAGAAGTAGTTTCCAAAATAAAATAAGAGAAAAGAAAAAATGTCATTTAGATCAAGAACATACATAGGAGGGCCAAGAAGAGCATGGAGATACAGAGAAATGATTCTCATGCCATTGCTAAACCACTCTATTGCATAATTTACGAAATTTGTATGTAAATTAAAAATGAGTTAATAAAACAAAAACTTTGAATTAACAGGTATCACTAACCAACATATTTTTGGGTTGAATAAAGGCCATAAAAGTGATACAAGTCACTCATTTCAGAAAAAAAGTTACTCGTACTTCCATGATGATAAGCTATCACTACTCTTCTCTCCGTGCTGCCTTCAAATTCAAAATATTCTACAACAGGCCCAGTTTGCACAAGAGCATTTTGCATGACTTCTTGATAAATTTCAAGGGTATTAGGAGAAACCTTTGACAAAAAATTTATACCTGAAACTTTCCTAATATCAGAATATTCTGGAGTATCCTTGGCAGGAATGGGTTGAGAAAAGTTGCATCTATTGAAAAAATAGCAACAAAGCTCTAGTAACATATAAAGAAAGGTTAATTAGCCAAAGATGAACATCATGATTGTGATAAAAGTGCTAAAATTCATATGACTTAACATATGTTGAGCAACATTTGAGGCAACATTTCCTGCAGATCAATAAGTTTCCAAGCAGAAAGAACCAACTTCAGCAGGAACATCCTCAGGCTGCTGGCAATGTGTAATAACCCTCAAGAATAACAAAAGGGGATCCAAGGTGTAAATGAAGTCTATAGTCTAGATAATATATAATAGAGTAAATAGAGTATAATTGTGGTATACCTTTTAATTGTGACCCTAGTCTTTTGGCTTTAAGGTGCGTATTTTATTTTATTTTGTTTTATTTTCTTGCCTGTCCACCTGACCTCCGAGGTCAAGTGTGCCTAGGAGCTGCCAGACTATGTTTCAGTCACATGGCAGAGACCAGGCTGCAGCACATCTTGCCCACTCTCACTTGCAACATTCTAACTTTCCATGACTCTGCTTCATGATCAGCCTTCCTGGTTTGTTGTCAATATGTAGTACAAATGTGATCTATACTGCATATACACCATATAAATTGAGTCTATACTTTAGCTGTTAGGTGGGCTGTGTAATCCTTGTCTATTCCTCACCGGCCCATGTGCTGACCACTTCAATTGATTCTGATCTCATTGCCTCTTCAGCAACTCACTGCCTTAGATAATTAGCTTCTGCTTTGCTGTCCAATTGAAACTCAAATAGATTTATAAAAACTTTACAAATCTCATCACAAGAACGCTAGATGCTCAGTTAAGGTATTCAAAGTAATACAAGATGAAAAAATTTTAAATAGCATACATGAATGGTATCCTGTCCACCATTTATCATGTATTTTGTATAAATTTTGAAGATCATACTATAAATCCCTTCTAGTATCATCATTGCCACCCATTATGTGCACTTGAGGTGTGTAGATAGAAAAAAAACTTAAGTGTTTGCCACCAAAATTAAGTAGCATAGAGTGAGGAAAGACTTAAGGATGGCATCAGCAATTATGAGTCATGTGACTTTCTTTCAAATCCATCATGGATGAGATGAGTTTGGGATCAGGAATTAGAAATGAAAATTGGGGTATAAGAGGTGGGATAATGCATTATTGTGGATTCCTTATCCACCAGCCCTGGGTCTAGTGGATAAGAATCTTCCGCAATTAATAATGTCTGATCCCAGTAAAAAAAATTCCTGATCCCTAATTGCAGATCCCTGAACATTGATACCCCCTATTGTTATTATTTTCTTTAATTTCTAATTCTTTTATATTTTGTTTCAAATCATTTTAAATTATTTAAAGTTGTACCCACATCAAGGTGCACTTTGATGTGGGTAAGGTATCAGGGGATCAGCTCATCAAATGGCTGTGGGATACCATTTGTAATTATTATTTATTTCATCATATTATTATTCATTTCATTTCAATGTCTCAGCACTCAAATTTTGTTGGGCAATTTTGTTTAATTATTTTCAAGTTTTTTTTAATATGTTAGTAGTTTAGTAATTATAAATAAAAATAAAAAAAATAAAAAAAAATAAAAAATAAAAATAAAAATAAAAATAAAAATAAAAATAAAAATAAAAATAAAAATAAAAATAAAAATAAAAATAAAAATAAAAATAAAAATAAAAATAAAAATAAAAATAAAAATAAAAATAAAAATAAAAATAAAAATAAAAATAAAAATAAAAATAAAAATAAAAATAAAAATAAAAATAAAAATAAAAATAAAAATAAAAATAAAAATAAAAATAAAAATAAAAATAAAAATAAAAATAAAAATAAAAATAAAAATAAAAATAAAAATAAAAATAAAAATAAAAATAAAAATAAAAATAAAAATAAAAATAAAAATAAAAATAAAAATAAAAATAAAAATAAAAATAAAAATAAAAATAAAAATAAAAATAAAAATAAAAATAAAAATAAAAATAAAAATAAAAATAAAAATAAAAATAAAAATAAAAATAAAAATAAAAATAAAAATAAAAATAAAAATAAAAATAAAAATAAAAATAAAAATAAAAATAATAATAAAAATAATAATAAAAATAATAATAAAAATAAAAATAAAAATAAAAATAAAAATAAAAATAAAAATAAAAATAAAATAAAAATAAAAATAAAAATAAAAATAAAAATAAAAATAAAAATAAAAATAAAAATAAAAATAAAAATAAAAATAAAAATAAAAATAAAAATAAAAATAAAAATAAAAATAAAAATAAAAATAAAAATAAAAATAAAAATAAAAATAAAAATAAAAATAAAAATAAAAATAAAAATAAAAATAAAAATAAAAATAAAAATAAAAATAAAAATAAAAATAAAAATAAAAATAAAAATATAAATAAAAATAAAAATAAAAATAAAAATAAAAATTAAAATTAAAATTAAAATTAAAATTAAAATTAAAATTAAAATTAAAATTAAAATTAAAATTAAAATTAAAATTAAAATTAAAATTAAAATTAAAATTAAAATTAAAATTAAAATTAAAATTAAAATTAAAATTAAAATTAAAATTAAAATTAAAATTAAAATTAAAATTAAAATTAAAATTAAAATTAAAATTAAAATTAAAATTAAAATTAAAATTAAAATTAAAATTAAAATTAAAATTAAAATTAAAATTAAAATTAAAATTAAAATTAAAATTAAAATTAAAATTAAAATTAAAATTAAAATTAAAATTAAAATTAAAATTAAAATTAAAATTAAAATTAAAATTAAAATTAAAATTAAAATTAAAATTAAAATTAAAATTAAAATTAAAATTAAAATTAAAATTAAAATTAAAATTAAAATTAAAATTAAAATTAAAATTAAAATTAAAATTAAAATTAAAATTAAAATTAAAATTAAAATTAAAATTAAAAATTTTCTGCCAGGCTATACCAGGAGCCCAGTAAATGTTATTTCATTTTACTGGAACCAAAATATGGAGTAAAAAATGCTTATTATGTATATAAATTAATATTATATAGTATAATGAAATTATATAAGTATTTTATTAAATTTAAGTAAAATAAGTATTATATTAATTTTATTATTATATAAATTATATATACATTTAAATTAAGCATAATAAATGTTATATTCTTTAAATTATGGCGCTTTTTTATGTATTTAATAAATTTAAATTAATAATTAATTAGTTATAAATATATATTTTAATTAGGGGGTATCAATGTTCAGGGATCCGCAATTAGGGATCAGGAATTTTTTTTTCCGGGATCAGACATTATTAATTGCGGAAGATTCTTATCCACTAGCCCCGGGGCTAGTGGATAAGTGATCCACGATGATGCATTATCCTGCCTCTTATACCCAAATTTCCATTCCTAATTCCTGATCCCAAACTCATCTCATCCATGATGGATTTGCAAGAAAGTCACATGACTCATAATTGCTGATGCCATCCTTAAGTCTTTCCTCACTCTATGCTACTTAAGTTTGGTGGCAAACACTTAAGTTTTTTTTCTATCTACACACCCCAACTGCATATTTGGCGGTGAATTCCCACTTCCCTCATCACATAACCCTTCCACCGGAAATAATGAAACACCTCTCTACTAGGAAGCTACTTCACTCAAAAATTAATGCCATCACTTTACTTTTAGTTCTCTACTATAAATCTGACTCTGATTTGGAAGATGCTTTAGCTTATATGTGTTTTCTTTTTAAAAAGCGTTAAATCATCACCAGGGGGCCAAATCTTTATCATGATCCCCAATATGATCTGGCCTCCATTCTCAACATTCCTCATTTAAACTTCACCCAACTTTTTAGAACTTCTCCCAATTCTTTCTTCAAAATTTATCAACTCATCTCCGATCATCCTATCTTTCATAACAATTCCCATAACAAACAGCGTAATCCTGCCATCCAACTTGCTGTTGCATTATGTCGCTTTGGCTCAAATGGAAACGGTGCTGTTGTAAGATGTTTGGATAATCTCTTTAACATAGGATATTGTACCGTGATATTATAAACCAAGCGCTCTATGATTTCTATCCTTTCCCTTAAGTCTCAAACACTTGCTTGGCCAACTCCAGAACAGCGACTTGAATCCTCTCAAGTAATGCAAGCTGAAGGTTTCCCTGGCTGTGTAGGATTTGTTGATGGCACAACTATACCTTTGAGTAAAAAGCCTGCTCATGATGGCAACCATTTTTTTGATTGCAAAAAAAGGTTTCTTCAAAATGTTCTCCAATTTCTCATCCTTCATAAACTAACTTTTTATCTTCTTTCTAGATACTCTATTGCCGTTCAACTTGTATGCAATGTCAATAAAAAATTTATTGCTTTTCATAGTGGCTTCCCTGGCTCATGTCATGACTCCTCTGTCTTCCAAAGAATGAGGATTTCTCAAACCCCTGACTCATACTTTGACCAATCTCAGTACCTCCTTGCAGACTCAGCATATGCAAGTGGGAAGTACATTATACCTTCTTTCCATGGTGCAACCTTAGAAAATGACCCCAAAACTAAATTTAATTATCACCTTGCCCAATCAAGAGTATGAATTGAACATGCTATAGGTATTTTAAAGGGAAAATTTTCTAGTCTTTGGGAGCTCAGAATCCAATTTCAAAAAAAATGGGAGATCAAAACTGCAAATCATTGGATCATGACTTGCATTATACTCCACAATATCCTAGCTGATTTAAAGGATGAGTGGAATGATCTTTATGAAGAAGAGGATTCTGAACCAGCACCGGCTCTTTCCTCCCTTGAATCGCAAAACATTCATTCAACCGGCGTACGCTTTATCATTATGCCTATTACTCTCCAAAGTTTCTCTTCACCACCCTTTTAAATTATTTTTTTTACTCTCCAAATGTCCTCTTTTTGTACTTCATTCACTTGGTTTGGTATTTTGGTTTGTTGCATATTCATTTTTTTTTTTTGGAATTTACAGTGAAGATCTTTTTTTTGGATGGCTCATTGGTTTTCTTTCACCAGCTCAACATGAAATTGCATATTTTGTCAGTGATTTTTTTTTCTTTCATCACTCATATCCTTTTCATCCTCTCCTCAAACATCACTCAAATATTTTCATTACTATTATTTTCTCAACTCATCTCACCAGGTAAGTCTTTTTTTTTCTTTTTTCTTGTTTTTTTTTTTGCTAATAATGAATTTTTTTATTTTGCTTTTTTTTGTTTTTTGTTTTTTGTTTTTTTTTGCTTTTTTTTTTGTTTTTTTTTTGTAGGTCCTTTTTTTTATTTTTAAGGTTAGACTAACTTTTTTTTATTTTCTTTTTTTTCCTCTCCTTCACCCTCTTTAGCTCCATCATTTCACCCTTTTTCCTCTCTTGTTACCTGCCTCAAGTCATTCCTTCTCCAGTCTCTTTACCTTCCTCAACAGCCCCTTATTTCACCCTCCTTGCCTGTCTCAAATCCCCTATTTCCCCCTCTTTAGGTGCCTCAAGACCCCCCTTCCCCTCTCTTTAGGCACCTCATCACCCCCCCTTCCCCTCTCTTTAGGCATCTCAGCTATCCCCCCTTCTCCTCTCTTTAGCCGCTTCAACCCCCCCTTCCGCTTCCCTTTACCCACCTCTACCCCCCCTCCTTCTTAATGAACAATTGTTAGTGATCGTTTGTTAAGGAGAAGGAGGCACTAGATTTGGTTTAAGGGGGGTGTAAGGGGGGGTTGAAGCGGCTTAAGAGAGGGGGAAAGGGGGGGTTTGGGACATATAAACAGGGGTAAAAGGGGGGGTTGAGGGGTTTTGTGGCAATTAAGGAGGGGGTTTCAGGGGGATTTGAGGGTGGTTTTGAGGCAAGGAGGGAGGGATTTTAGAGGTGATTTCAGAGAAAGGAAGGGGGGAAAGGGGACTTTTATGGGAGTTAAATAGGGGTTACCTATCTTTTAAAAAACATACTAAAATGTATTTTTTTTTTGGCAGAATTTTAGAAAAAAATAACTATTACATTCTGTTAATGTCTTTCCCTGTAAATTACAAAACAAAAAAGGTTTAGATATTAATTTTCAATTTTTCTTACAAATAATTTTACTGAATTATTTTTTTTTAAATTTTATTTTTTCTGATTTTTCTTTTACAGATTTTTTTTTATTATTTTGACAAGATTTTCTGTGAAGGTTTTTTATAACCAAATTTCAGGTTTTCTTTTGTAATTTTTTTTAAAAATAATTTTTACTGAAAATTTATAAATTTTTTTTGTTTTAAATTTTTTTTATTTTTTTAAAGGGATATTGCTTTAAATTTTATTTTAAAAGATATTATTATGTGAGTTTTTTTTTAAAATATATGTGTTAAATTTTTTTTGGAAATTTAAATTTTTTTCAGATCAAATAAATGTCTTCTTCTTCAGATTCACCTCTTACTTCTCTGGATCTTATCATAACTCTTTATCAAATGGCTTTGGTTCGATTACCTATAAGGAATACAAATTTGTTGGGTGGTATCATTATTGGATTTGGTTGGAGACCAGGTTTTGTTAAAGGATATTCTCTTGGTATGTCTAATAATTTTTTTCCATTCTTAATATCATTTCACTTATTTCATTTATATAGGCATATATTCTTTGGTCAAGAATATCACTAAAGCTCAAAAAGATGAAGATTTTTGCTTATGGTACACTCTACCTTCCTTTAATTCTTTTCTTGCTTTTCGACTCAAAAAGCTAAAGCTCTGTAATAAAGCATTTGAAAAAAATCATGAACTTGCAACAAAATTGGTGTGACTCTGAATGGGAAGATATCAGCCACAAATATCTTTTATTTTCTAATGTTATTATCACTCATTCTGGATTCCACAATAAGATTCATATTGTTAGGAATGACACCAATTTTCTTACTTTTGGTATATTCTCATATATCAATCCATTAACTGGCCAACCAATACCATCTCCAGCTAAAATCAAAGGACATGGTTTATATTTTCCAGACCACCGGTGCATCATTGATTTTGGGTTGGGAAATGGTATCATCAAAACTATTTGGAATTCATCTAAGGATAATCATCAAACAACCAAAGCTCCTCCTGGTTTGGAATCCTGTCAAAATTTAACACATTTTGGTTGCTTATTTCAAATCATTCATAATTTGATTCAAAGAACCAATAAGATAAAGAAAGAAGGTAAAGTTGTTTGATTTAAAAAAACTTTATCTAGATCCAAAAAGTATGGGGATTAGAGTTGTCATCAAAAATTTTATATCTTTTCATAAATTATTAATAAATATTTTATATTTATCAATTTTCTCAAGTTAAGTGATGAGCCAATGAACTTTGGTTGTATAACATGTAATCATGATAACATTTTTTTGTTTCATGGGGTTCCTCTTGCCTATACCTGTGGAAAGTCCCAAACTTTTGTTTCTAGACTTGCTCTGCATTTTGGCTTGAGGAATTTTCATTACTTTAAACTAGGGAAATTTATATATATTAGATATTTGTTTAATAATTTATGTAATAATATTAAATTTAGATGACTTCCACCCCTTACTTCAATAAAATGCAGGGGGGGGGGTATTGCAAAATTTTCAAATCTGACATGTGAAATTGATGACTTAGAAAAATGTTTGGTGATACCCACCCCTTGCTTCAATAAAATGCAGGGGAGAGTATTGCCAATTTTTTAAAACATATATAGAATTTTTTTGACTTGTAAATATTTTGGTGAAAATTTTTTGGTGATACCCGTCCCTTACTTCAATAAAATCCTTGGGGGGTTTTGCCAAAATTTCTAATAAGACTTGTGAAATTCTTGACATGTAAGAATTTTTGGGATACCTGTAAAATGCAGGGGGTAGTAAAGCCAAAGTTTCATATAAGACTTTCAAGATTCATGACATGAAAGAATTTTGGTGATACCCACCCCTTACTTCAAAAAAATCCAGGGGTGGGGGATTGTCAAATTATCAAAGGAGACATGAAAATTTTATTTAAAAAAATAATATTTAACCTTAAAATACAATAATTCAAGTAATGATTGATAGAGTAATGAAATAAAGGAAATTATTGGAAATTTTATGTACAAATAAATATGAACAGTTGAAGTGTGAGAGAGATAAAACAAACTAGTCATCCAACAATTTCTTTAAACGTTAAATTTCCTCAACAGATTTATTAGCTTTAACACATTCTATCAAGAAATTATTCTTTTTGGAATTTTCTTCATGATCAAACTTATATTTCATCTGCTCTAATAGGTTTTGATGTTTGAGTGTTTTCTCCTCTTTTTTTGATTTTTAATACTTAGAGTTAACTCAAACTTCTTCTCCTCCAAATCTTGGGCCCAATCATCCTTCCGTAAAGAGAGCTGGTACTTCCTCTCCTCCAAATCATGGCCCCAATCATCCTTCCGTAAAGAGAGCTTGTACTTCCTCTCTTCCAAATCTTGTAGCCTATCATCCCTCCTTAAAGAGAGCTCATATTTCTTCTTTTCAAAGCTTAGAGTCTCTTTAGAAATTTCTACTTGTTCTAGAGTGATAATAAAAATTAATATAAACTGGAAGAAAAGTAGAGTAAAGTAATAAGAGGTATGGCATCACTTACCAGCATTACGTTTCTCTAAAAATTGTTCCATAGATGAAAAAAAGGATTGTGATGAAGTATCACTTTTTTGTCTTCTTTTTGAGTGGAAATTTAGACTACTTGAAGCCCTACGCTTCTTTTTCAAAGTCATATTTTCATCCTCATCATTGTCACTACCTTCAGACTCAGTTGATTGAGGATCCTGGGTTTTTTCATCAGCCTTTTAAGAAATAAGAAAAAGATAAGTAAATAAAAAATAGAAATGTTAAGATAAAAGAAAAAGAAACAGACCTGAGTTAGATTTGGTTGGGTTAAATCACCTATAGGATCTACAGAAAAGCTATCTAGATATGTCTCATTCAAATGAGGGGAGGCTTGACTGGAGGAAGAGGATGGGAAAAGATTTGCTTCAACATCATGTTCGGAGATAGGATCTTCTCCATCCAACATGTTTACAGGATTAACATTGGCTTGCTCTCCAAAAATTGAATCCATATCTTTAAAGTAAGGACATAAATAATTAAGTTTATTGTCTATGGATTTGATACCCTTTGTTATATCAATGATGGTAATCCCAAAACGAGTGGAAGATGAAAGAGCCTTTGCCTTCTTGTATTTGGCTCAGTAATGCTTAAAGCGTTCAGACATCTTTTTAGGCAAAAGATCAATCCTTCCCTTGGTCTTATTCCATAATTCATTTGCCATTAAAAGATAGCCATTAACTTTTGATGCTGGGGGCCCTCCTACTTTAGTTGAATACTTAGTACCAAAACAAGAATCATAGTTAGATTTGGTTTTCAGCCAGTTGATAAGAATGAGATGATCATCTTTTTTTAATTGAACGGTCTTAGATTTCTCAGCTGAGTGGGGGAAAGAGGGAGTAGTGGGATTTGAAGAACAACTCGGTGATGGCTGCCTTTGAGAAGATCTAGGACGACAAGGAATGTTAAAATATAAATGAAGATGAAAAGGAGAAGAAACAAGCAGATGAGATGGTGAGGGGTTCTGAGTGGATAGAATGGACAGGATGGGACAAGAATGTGAGTGTGCAGCAAGGTAGAAGGCATATTCAGAGAGTAGTCCAAGATGTGGTTATGGCGGAAAGTAGGTCCAGATGTGGTTATGACAGAAAGTTGTCCAAGATGTGGTTATGAAAAATTGAGTATAAAAATGTCGGATAAGAGGTGAACATTGACACGTTAGGGTAAGGTAAACTCTTACAGTCGCCTTGCTTTAAGCAGAATCCGGAGGGGATATGTGGATTTAGTGGAAAACCCTGTCCTTCTAACAAAAATAACAAAGTAGGTGTTCTAAATTGCTAAGCTACCCAGTCTATTTAGATCTGATGTAATATAACATTATGAAACTCTGGAATATTTAACACTTATTGAGATTTAAATAAAATTGGCTGTTGAGAAAGAAATACTGATTACAACAATTAAGGTGTACCAGTGAAAGATCTGAAAAGATTGAAATTTATGTTTTTATAATAATTTGAATTTTTATGAGACAGCAATAATCAAGTCCCAGTGTTGAAGACCTTTCTAAAGATACCCTGATTGAAGTGTGATTTAAATTTTTGGGTAGTATTTCTAAAATGTTATATATAAAATATAAAAGTTATAAGGGTATTACAAATTTATTTAATTTGTTGAGTAATAAAAAATGAGATTGTGGTGGTTAAAGATTAAGCTGTATGATGTCTGATAATTGTAAGATGATTCCCAATTTCGAGACTGAGAGGCCCTTAAGTATACCTAGTCATGTGCCTAAGTTTCCCCTCCAGAGCTTAGCCAGAGCCTATCCGGAGCCCATACGGAGCTCGTACGGAGTCTGTACGGAGTCCAAGCGGAGTCCGTCCGGAGCTCCGGACTCAATTAGAACCTTTAAAACTATAATAAAAGATCTAGAAAATTTAAACATGATAGAGCCACTTTCCCTTTACATTCCCAACTAAATTTCGTAGCCTGCGCAGCTCTAATCACCCCGTGAAAATTCATCAAAGTTAAGTATTTTCTAAAAAACGTAAATATTTCTATAAAACTTTAAAATTCATTTAAAAATATAAGAAAAATAGTAAAAATTTCTGGAAAAATTTCCCAAGGTTCTTGAGTGACTCGACTTGATACTTATAGCTTTTCTGACAGTAATAATAAGTTTTCTCTGTAAAATATATTGTTTTTGCATAGGCATTCACTTTTGACCGATTTCTTCATATTTAAAACTCAAATAAATTAAATAAAACCCTTTTATAAAAAATAATAACACCAATCTTGCACGCTGTATTAACTCCATTTACGTACTTAGGTGCCATACTAAACTTTAGGCTACCACATTCTCCCTCCTATTGAGAATGTCCCCATTCTTAACACTTTGCATAAGTGGTCGAACACAATATTCATCTTTAACCTTCAACCACCATCTTCTTTAATCAACTTTAAAATTCATCTTCATCAATATGTCTTTCAAAGAGCTTGTCGCTCCATGTGAACTCTGCGCTTGCTACAGGTACCTTGTTTAATGTCCAACCCTAATCTTCCTGGCAGGACTGCTTGCGACTTATGCTGTGTGAAAAAAGTCAAATGTAACCGGCCACTAGTTCCTTCTAAAACAAACATATATTTAGGACCAGCAGCTCTCCCTGATCCCACAACTTCTAAAAAGCAATCAAAAATTCCTGTCTTCTTAAAACAAATAAGATCAAAAACAGCTTCAACATCAAAAGTTCAATATTCATCAGCGGATCCCGGCTTAATTTTGCCTTCACAAGATCCCAATCCTATAACGCCAGTGCCCCCAACCAACTTTGCTGAGACTATGTTTCCTGGCTCTAAATGTAAGACCCTATTATGTTACTAAAAAAACTTTTAATCAAAATTGACTAAACCTATAACTTAATAATATATTTGAACTTCTAGCTGTCGAAATAACCAACACTGATGACGTTGGCAAAGTGAAGACAGACTATATTAATCATTATCCAAATTTTCATCACTATCTTTTTCTTGACTTTACGAATGAATTGAAATGAAAAATGCTGGCCTATTTTCAAGAAACTCCAGCTAATAACCATGAAGACCTCATGAAAAGAAGAATTTTAATGAAAAGCTTTGATAATGATGTTGAACAATTTCAAAGAAATTATCTTTTCTAACAGTATAACTTGATAAAATTTTGTTTTTGCTTGGTCTTCTTTAACTTTAAAATAAATGTTGTTTTCTTTCTTCTCTGGCTTAACATAACATAAAATAATAAATAATATAAATCTTGTGATGATTCCACTACTGAGAGCAAGGTTTGAATCCCTTCAGACTCCCATATACCAGTCTTCCTTCTTGTCACAGCATTGAGAGAGTGGATCTTCCTATGAGCCGAATACTCCTGATTCCAACCTCATAGGGCCCCCCACTGAGCCAAATTCTATGATTCCAATCTCGCCATAAGGTCCTCCAAGCTTCACACCAAAAATGGCCTAACTCTGAGGCACTAAAAAAAATCATTCCCTAAAATCCAACTACCATCCTAACTTCTGATTCCTTCATCACAATTTTCAAACTTTGCTATACAGCAAACCCATAAAATACTTTTTCCAGGCTTCCAATAATAATATTAACTTTAGACCATGTTAAAGCGCCACAAATTTCACCTAATTAACCATTATGCTTTCTTTAGCATCATCACCACCTAAAATTTTAACCTCCTAAACTTATCAGCACCCAATTCCAGAAATAATTGAATACCAGTTTAGAGTCTTAGTGGACAGTGATAAATTAAAAGATTTAATTGAGTTAACCAAACAATATTGACATTCCAGTTTAAAGTCTTGGTAGACCAAACATATAATCGATTTCCAGTTTATGGTCTTGGTGGACCAAAGATCGTTTAACTGCATAAATAACTTGAAATATTCATAAGTGAGGCCTAGGCTTGACCAAAGATTGAATAAACTTGATAATCCAGTTTAATGGCATAGTGGACCAAACATTTGATCGATAAGAAATCCAGTTTTAGGTCATGGTGGACCAATGAATGTTGAATTATCCTGCAGATATTAATTTTCAAGTTTAAAGTCATAGTGGACTAAAACAATGAATGAACTACCAGTTTAAAGTCATGGTGGACCAAACATTTGATCGATAATAAATCCAGTTTAAGGTCATGGTGGACCCAACAACTTGATAATAGTCCAGTTTAAGGTCTTGGTGGACCTAACAACTTCTCTATCCTAAAACCCTTCTTCAAAAATATCCATAAAATCTTGAACATCCTTGATATTCAGTTTAAAGTCTTGAAGGACTAACAGCTCCAATATAAAATCTTTAATGACAGTCTCGAAAATTAGCCAGTTTAAAGTCTTGGAGGACTAACAGATCCAAAATACGTATAAAAAACCTTAAAGAACATCTTGAACCGTAGCCAGTTTAAAGTCTTGGAGGACTAACAGATATCTTGAAGTAAAATCCCATAGGTATTGAGTTCCCCTAGACCCTGTTTCCTGTCTAAACTAAATGAATAAAACTAAAAAGAATGAAAACTAAAAAAAAAAAAAACTAAGAAATATAATAATAATTTTGATTTAATTAATTAATTTTTTCATTTTATTATTTTATTTTTATTTATTTTATTTTATTTTAATTTGTTTTAATTTAAAATAAAAGATTTTAGAAAAGATAGTTTTGAAATAAAAGTTAAAATTTAATTTTTAAAGAAAGATAAACGAATGTAAAAAGAAGGATAAAAAAAGTAATAAATAAAATTTCAAAATAAAATTTTAAAAGATGCCCCCCGGCCATTTGATGAGCCGTACCCTCGACATCATACCCACATCCAAGTGCAACTTGATGTGGTTACACAATTTTGAGGAATTGAAAAGAAAAGAAAATAAATGAAAGTTTTTAGAAGATAATTTTATAATGATGATCACTGGGTGGGCTCCCTCCAATTTATAAAAATGATTAGAGACCACCAGTGAGCATCACCTTTGCAATAATTCATAATATATATTTAAAGGAAGGAAATCACAATCTAACATAAAAATCAAAATCAAAAACTAAAAAAAATCTTGAATCCGGCTTTGAGAGCGGTGTCTCTTGATTCGTTCCAGTTTATAGTCTTAGTGGACTTCCTATAATTAAAAGTAAAAGCCAGGATTCAACTAGAAACAGGGAAAATTTTGGAAACGAACATTATGGGGTAATTGTGTATAGAGCAGCCAGCCCATCAATTACCCCCACACTTGCCAATATTAAATTAAGAAGGTTCACCTGTGAACACTTCTTCCAATAAATTTTTAAAAATTTCCAACACTATCTTCACCCATATTTTAAGAATTTTAAATTTTGAAAATTTCAAAGAAGGTTTTCTTGCATTTTGTTAAGTTTCATCACAGTTTCGTCGCCCATATGCAGTGTAACGACAGTAAAGTATTTTGATAAAAAGAAGATAGTTTATCCTTGTTGCGGAGGTCAATAAGATTTTTATAAACATCATAGTTTATCCTCATTGCGGAAGAATCCATAAAATTTTGTCAATATCATAGTTTATCCTCATTGCGGAGGGTTCCATAAAATTTCATAAATGTCATAGTTTATCCTCATTGCGGAGGAATCCATAAAATTTTGTCAATATCATAGTTTATCCTCATTGCGGAGTATTCTATAAAATTTCATAAATGTCATAGTTTATCCTCATTGCGGAGGAAGACTTTGGCACTCCTGGTGCCTCTAGGATAGAACTGTTTCACTTGATCGGCCGCTACCCTCTTCTTCAATACTACTCCATCCAACTCTTCTAGCACATATGAACCGCCGGAAACTTGCTCCTTGATTTTATACAGTCCATTCCACCTATCTGAAAACATCTTTCCCCACTGACTTTCCAAACTCCTATTATACACCAAGACTATATCTCCTGGGTTCAAAGGTTTCCTTAATTGATGTGCCAACCGCTCATCCCAATATCTAACTGATTGATTTCAGATCTTCATCATCCGCGAATATGCCTTTTCTAAATATTCTTCTTTCTTTTCTAGCTGCATCATTCTTGCACACAATAATTCATCAGTAGTTTTGACCGTGTCCCAGTCAACTCCAAGATATGATTCAGCTTCTAGATCAACCGGTAAAACTTCTTTCTATACAAAAACAAGTTCATAAGGTGAAAATCCGGTCGTCCTTTTGGCAGTGAGTTGATCAGCAAATAAAACTAAATGTAAATAGTGCCTCCACTTTTTGGCACTTGTCCCACACATTTTAACTAAAGCATCCTTAATAACTTGATGCCCTCTTTCAACCATGCCTTCAGCTTCAGGATAATATGGGGCTGCTACCCTAACCTTTGATCCAATTTTAGATACAGCCTCTCTAAACTCAGCTTCAAATTCAGGACCTCCATCTACTGTCACCAATTTCATCACTCCATATTGATACACCCAATTATTTAACAAAAATTCTGCCACATTTTTGGCAGTCAAATTAATAAGAGGCGGTGCCTCTACTCAACCAGATAAGTCGTCTCTGGCTACAATTAAATATCTATACCGTCCTTCTTTGATATGAACGGCATCCAAACTGACTCTCCCAAAGAGTGTATTTTCTCCAGTAGTGCGTCCAGGTTCTTTTGGCCTTAAAAAACTTCCTCTTTGACATTCTTCACATGACTGAACCCACTGTTTAACAGCCATCTTCATGCCAGGCCAACAAAATCGATCAGAAATTCTTCTAAACGTTTCTCCAACACCTCTATGCCCGAGATCTTCATGCAGTGATTTCAAAACTAATTCTTGCCCCTCCTGTTGAGTTATAACTACTTGAGGATTTGAATACCTTCTCCTCATTAAACGTTGACCAGATAGGTAAAACGTAGATGACTTCCTCTTGATAGCCACACATTCATCTTCTTCACAATCTTCTGGCCTCTCTAAAGTCAACAAATATTTGACTAACAAAAAATAAAAACCAGTCTGACCCCAGACTTCATCTTGAAAATCGATTAATATAACATTAATAGGGACTTCTCTATCACCAATATCACCTGCACATGAATGAGCTAATAATCATTGACCCCTAAACAAATCTTTAATCGAGCTATGTCGACGTTTTTCTCCTGAACCTTTGGATCATTTGTAAACCGTATTTGAAAATACCTCTTTCTCTTTATCCACCTTTTTATTTAAATTCTCTAATTCTCCAACATATACACCATTCCTTAACTTACTACTATCCCACACTACCAATCCATCTTCCTCTACATACACCACATCTTCTTCTACCTCCTTTCTACCAAATTTATCTACACCTTTTCCAACACCTTTATTAACATAAAAACTATTTTCCAGTTTATCCTCTTGTTGGAGGTCATCATCACCATAATCTAAACACAATAATCCTGCCAGTTTAACCTCATGGGGGAGGTATGGAAAGTCTTCAGCTCCTTTAGTGCTGGCTTTGATAATAGGTATATCTTCATCGAACTCTTCTGAGTCTAAATCTTCTTCAGTGGGTGGTCTCCTTGATAAACCATCTGGCATAGTAAAAGTTTTGCCAGGCTTATGAACCAAATAAAACAAAAAATGTTGAATAAAAGCTACCCATCTCGACATGGGTGCCTTCGGTTAACTTGGGGAATTAATCATCTGGATTAACGATTTCGCATCCACTTGCAACTCAAAATGTTGCCCCCACAAAATATGCTGAAGTTTCTTCAGTATTTTTGCCACACCACATAATTCCAATTTTGGTTGAGAATATCTTGATTTGACCTCAGTAAATACTACAGATTCATACCTAACTGGCCTGATGTAACCAGCTTTATCCATCTGAGAAAAAACCGCCCCAGCTGCAACCTGACTTGAATCAACTGCTAAATAAATTCTTCTAGAATCTTTTCCATAATCCAACTTGTACAGGAATAAATCCTTCCCTACAACCTCCTTCAACTTCACAAACGCCTTCTCACACTCTTCATCCCACTCCCAGTCTGCATCCTTTCTTGTTAACCGTCTCAATGGAGCTGCCAATGAAGAAAAGTCCTTAATAAACATTCTAACATATACGCAAACGCCTAAAAACCCTCTGACTTTGGTCGTATTCTTGGGTCTTGGCCAGGACTGAATTTTGTTAACTTTATTCTTCGACATAATCCTACCCTCTCTGCATACCACATGGCCTAATATTTCTAAGGCTGGCACACAACATGAAAATTTTGAACCTGAAATAGTTAAAACAGCCTCTTCAATTCGAAACAAGATTCTTTCTAAAGTAATTTCAAACTCCCAAATGAATTTGCATATCCCGGGATTCTCTTCCAACACCTGGTTATCATAGTCAGTTGTTGGTCCCTTAATTCCTCCATCATCTATAAAGATTCCAGCATATTGTGGAATTTTGTCTTGAAGGATCCAAGCCATCTGAGCTTGATAAACTGCAACCGAATTTGTTGCTCCTTGAGGTAATCTTGTTAACTGTAAATGTCCTAGTGGAGTATAAAATTTAGTGAGAGGCCTTGAGTCCGGATGTAACTCTCTCTCATCATATCCACCCATAATATCTCCCAAACCATAACACACTCTCTCTGCAAATGCATCGACAAACTCCTCAGCACTAGGTGGTATCCCAGCATCCTTTATTGTAGCCCTATTTAATTCCCTAAGATCATGAACAACTCTAAGCTTGCCATTCAGTTTCTTGATACAAAATACCGGACTAGAATAACTTGACAATGATTGCTCATACAGTCCAGTGCGTATCCGTTCTCTGACAACTTCAATATAGGCTTCTTTTAATGCCGCCCAAATAGGAATCGGTTTCTGCTGCCACGGTTCATGACATACCACAGGAATCTTGTAAGGATCCCCATAGGAATGCTTCAACACACCCCTCTCCTCTTCTACAAAAGCAATGGCCTTCTCTCGCTTGACCATCACATCCAACTACAACTTATTCTCTTCTCCAGACAACCAACCATCAGGTCCAAAATTAAAAACACCCAGTCTCTCAAAAGTGATTCTTGACGTCTCAAAAAATTCAGGCAGATTCTTTACCAAGGGACTTTCATAAGGATCTCTTGATAACCTTGGTCTTCTCAAGGGTGGATTTAATTTGGCAGGTAGCAGTTCATTAATAGGTCAAACTTTATTTGCTACTTTCTTATATTTGGCTGTGTCCACATCTAAATAAACTTGAGGTAAAACATTTTCTTTTGTATCGCCATTAAAAATTTTATCAAATGAATCTTCTTCATCGTCAGAATCGGAATTAGAAAAATTAGAAAAATATTTTATTTCATTTTTAAATTTTACCCTTTTCTCCTTTCCCTCGTCTAATTTATAAAAAGATTTTCCAACACCTTTGCTTCCCTTATCCAACAGTAAATCTCCCGTAAAGAAAGTTTTCAGTTTAACCTCTTGCTGGAGGACCGGAATTGAATTTTCACAAAAATTATTTTTTTGTTTTTTAATTATACTGAGATTTTTAATTGGATTTTGATGTGATATTTGCAGTTTACCCTCTTGCTGGAGGTCCAAAATAGAAGGAGATACTTGCAGTTTAAACTCTTGCTGGAGGTCATAAAACATACCCTTCCAATTTTTATCCAACCTAATTTGGCCCATTTTGCCTTTTTCACCATTTTTAAATTTAATGGAAAAACAGGTTAAATCCAATAAACATATAGAAAAGTCCAAAACTTATTTGCACTCCAAAGTAATATTAACAGAAAATAATTGAGAATCCACTTGAATTATCTCCAAGTGAGCTAACCTATTGCAATCTGGGATCTCATCCTGAGGAGAGATTACAACATTAGAGTGATCAGCCCCTGCTACCCCAAAAAATGAGGGCCTTCATCCCTTTCCAACAAACATAATTCACCAGAAGCCGTCCATTTTATATGCCACTTCTTAGTGCAAACACAACACTGGCACAGAGTAGTAATCCCTGGCCGTGTTTCCCAACCTTCATCTCCAGGAGGCGCTAACCGCATATGTAACCTCCGCATATCTTCACCAGTAATTTCCAAAATAATCCCCATGCCAGCTTGATACCCTATTCTGGCCTCAAAATCCATCAAAAAAGGACCACAAAGAACAGTTTTGACTGCTCCTCTGGCCACATAAAAGTGAACCTTACCAACAGATCCACCAATGCCTAACCTGACATGCTCAGCTGTGCCCATCAGCTCTGTTGCATGCCCACCTATACCTCTGAGGTTTCCCCCAGTGCCACTTTTAATTGGCAAGCCTATAATTGTCTCTTGCTCCAATAAAATTAAATTAATTTGAGACCCTGAATCAACCAAGGCCTTTACTTCTTTACCGTTAAGAGCTACCACCAGGTAACCCAGGGGAGCGGAAAAATGTGTATCTACATCTTCCCCAAACTTTTCAGCATTTTCACAAATATATTCAACCTCTCCAGTGGAAACCCGACACCTCATAAAATGCTTCTTTTGCTTTTCAGAAAGTGCAGGACTAATCGTAAATAACTCCCCCAAAGATAAGGGAATCTGCAGTTGATTCACCCTATTCAAAACTACGTCCATTGCATTAGCTTGACCAGAAACTACTGGCCGCTCATACTGGACCTTTGATTTAACAACCTTGGCCCTGGGTACCTCTTGAGGTCCAACCGAGCCATCTTCACTTTCTATAACCCTAACTCCGTCACCAGCTTCTTTCACTAATCCTGATCCATCGCTAGTCCTTCTTACACCCTCCACTGGGATGGGACCGCTAAAACTTGGTCTGGGTAGAGACACCAACGGTACGTCCTCCTCAGAATCCGAATCATCCTCTGGAATAGGCTCATCATTTAAATCAAACTTGCCATAACTAGGGGGCCCCATATCAGCAATCCCCTTCTGCATTTTATATAATTTGTCCTTAGAGTAAGGGTTCAATTTGTTGGCGGCAGTTTGAGCACTAGAATTTTTGTCCTTAGAGTAAGGGTTCACTTTTTTATTGGCCTTGCCAGGATTAGCCCTCAATTGGCTCTGAATGCTACTCTTAGCCTTAGTAGCAGCTGCTCTTCTAGCAGCATTAACATCGTATTCGCCAGCCATACAACTACCCTCCACTTGGGCAACCGTTGCCAGCCCTAAACCTCCAAAAGAAGTAGAAAATGTGGCTTACTGACCTCTTTCTCCTTGCCCTTGTCAGCTTTACCACCATTACTGTTACCATTTTTTCCACCCTTGGCATTAACATTTTCATCCGTCACCTCTTCAAATCTGGCCCTCCTTTCAGCCGTTAAACTTCTTCTGACCAAATCAGAAGGAGACTGTCCATCACTTGGCTTGATGAACAAACCATCAGGAAATTTATAAACTTTACCATTAAATAAAACTCACCCAGCATACATATCATTATCAAGAGCAAAACAAACTGTTTCTCTGTGCCCCCTCCTATTACAATAGGAGCACACCTTTGGCTCATCGTAGCCACCTCTATATCCATTACCACCATTCCCACCATTTCTCCCATTGCCTGAGAAGCGGTTACCGTTATTATTGCCATTATAATTTTGACTTTCGTACCCTCTAGATTGATAAGAAGTTGACGTCGACGAAGAAGCGATTGGGGCCTTGTTAGCCTTCTGTGTCTCTTGAACAAATATTTTTAATTGTTTTGTTAAATCGGCCAAGTGATCGACCATCTTATTAACTACATTGCCCTCAACTTTTGCAGCCAGTAGTCCCATTTGAGCCTTCTTGGCCTCCTCTGCTTTGACCATAATATCGTTGTTTTTGGCCAAAGCTTTGCTAACCTTGCTAACATATTGAGTGCAAGACTCTTGATATTTGTCCAATGCTAACAACTTGAGATGGGCCTGAATGTTCTCTTTGATAACCTCCAGAGCCAGCAGTTTCTGCTCACCATTAGGCAGCTCCTTCATCAAATCTTTTCTTGAAAGATCCTTCAAGACGTCTATTCGAATATCCCTGCTGCATGCTGACCAAAACAAATATTTTGCCTGGTTCTCATGCACTAACTCGTCCACCAGTATGAGATATTCCACCACTTCATCAAACTGAACACAGAGCTTTTTGAAGTCAGCCATAGAAGAAACTCCACCTTTTGCTTGCCAGTCTCCAACAATTTTATTGAGGTCCATCATAGTAAACCTAACACCCCATCTATCAACCATAGCTTTAGAAAGCTTAACCCAATCCTTGTCCTTAAATGCCTGCATAGCAATAACCTCTTTTTCCACCTCCCTATCAGCAATAAAAAACCTAACTTGCTTCACCATATCCACATGAGAAGCACCATCAACAGCAGCAGCAGCTTCATACCTGCTAATGAACCATTTAACCTCCTCCCCATCAAACTTTGGGCCATCCCAAGAAACAATTCTAACTGAGGGAGTAAGAGGGTTAGAAGATCCAGAAGCAACAGCAGAAGACATCCCAATAAGTAAAGAAAAGCATTAACAATCGATAAAATAGCAAGCCTCTTGCAGGCCAATAACAAAAATCCAATTAGAGTTCCAAAGAATAAGCCTCTTGCAGGCTATTAACAAAGACCTTGACCCAAAAAAAAGTCCTAGAAAAAGCTAGAGATTTTGAAACCCCACGTTGGGCGCCAACTATGGTAAGGTAAACTCTTAAAGTTGCCTTGCTCTAAGAAGAATCCGGAGGAGATATGTGGATTTAGTGGAAAACCCTGTCCTTCCAACAAAAATAACAAAGTAGGTGTTCTAAATCACTAAGCTACCCAGTCTATTTAGATCTGATGTAATATAACATTATGAAACTCTGAAATACTTAACACTTATTGAGATTTAAATAAAAGTGGCTTTTGAGAAAGAAATACTGATTACAACAATTAAGGTGTACCAGTGAAAGATCTGAAAAGATTGACTTTTATGTTTTTATAATAATTTGAATTTTTATGAGACAGCAATAATAAAGTCCCAGTGTTGAAGACCTTTCTAAAGATACCCTGATTGAAGTGTGATTTAAATTGTTGAGTAGTATTTCTAAAATGTTATATATAAAATATAAAAGTTATAAGGGTATTACAAATTTATTTAATTTGTTGAGTAATAAAAAATGAGATTGTGGTGGTTAAAGATTAAGCTGTATGATGTCTGATAATTGTAAGATGATCCGTAATTTTGAGTCTGAGAGGCCCTTAAGTATACCTAGTCACGTGCCTAAGTTTCCCCTCCAGAGCTCAGCCAGAGCCTATCCGGAGCTCGTACGGAGTCTGTGCGGAGTCCGTCCGGAGCTCCGGACTCAATTAGAACCTTTAAAACAATAATAAAAAATCTAGAAAATTTACAAATGATAGAGCCACTTTCCCTTTACATTCCCAACTAATTTTCGTAGCCTGCGCAGCTCTAATCACCCCGTGAAAATTCATCAAAGTTAAGTATTTTCTAAAAAACGTAAATATTTCTATAAAACTTTAAAATTCATTTAAAAATATAAGAAAAATAGTAAAAATTTCTGGAAAAATTTCCCAAGGTTCTTGAGTGACTCGACTTGATACTTATAACTTTTCTGACCGTAATAATAAGTTTTCTCCGTAAAATATATTGTTTATGCGTAGGCATTTGCTTTTGACCAATTTCTTCATATTTAAAACTCAAATAAATTAAATAAAACCCTTTTATAAAAAATAATAATGCCAATCTTGCATGCCATAATAACTCCATTTACGTACTTAGGTGCCATACTAAACTTTAGGCTACCACAACGTAAAGTGTCTAATAACCCAATTATTAGCAAAAATAATTGTGGAAGATAATTGGGTTATGCAGATTATTTTCCACAATTAATTTAATTGCGGATCGGTCAACATTGATACCCCCTATTATAAGTATAAAATTAACTTATAATGTAATTAAATTAATTAATTAAATTTATATATTAAATTAAACCTTACATATGTTATTAAACAATAATATTAGGGGGTGTCAGTTCTGGCAAATCCGCACTTAAATTAAGTGCGGATTTCAAACCAAATCAGCACTTACAAATCAGCACTTAAATTTTGCAAAAAAGTCACTTATTTCAAAAAAGGGTGTCAGTTATGACCTCAAATCAGCACTTTTTTCCCATTTTTTTTCACAACCACATTTTGGCCACAAAACATCCCTTCCTTTCTTACCCCATCCCTGTCACATGTGACACACTGACCTTCCTCGCTACCTACCCATCAATCCTCCGCACACACCCCTTCCTGACATTTTCAATATTTTGACCAGGCATGTTTACATTCTTTTTTACTTATTTCTTCTACTTTTTAATCTTTTTTCTTGTTATGTGCCAGTTTTTCTGGAAATGTGAATACCTCTTTAGAAGCTGCTTTAGAAGAACTTCCTGAAGCCTCTTTTTCAAACTCCAAACTAAAGCATCGAGCCTCAACTTCAATGAACTTGAACCATCTATTAAAACGTGGTAATACTTCAACAAGCTCATTTGGCTCCCTTGAGGATTATTTTGAAAAAAAAGATATAAGTAAGTTTTGTTTACTATATATCTTAATCATTAACTCATTTATTTATTTATTTCAATTTAATTTTCTCAGCGAAATCAACTATTGCAAATAATGCCCTTGACTTTGAGAAGATGAAGTTTGATCATATGCTAAGGAAAGATCAGCAAGCCTTAGATTTGGAAGAAAAAAAATTTGAGGTAGAGCAGATGGAAAGAGTAAATGACCGTCAATTTCAAAGAGAAATGGCTACTTGTGAATTGGAAAAACAAGAGAGTTTTAAAAAAAAAGATTTCATTATGGAATGTGTTAAAAATGGCCAATCTTATGAGGACATTAAAAAATTACTTGACCTTTTCAATTGATAAATTGTTTTTCTAGTTAATTTAATTTTGGTAATACTTTCTTATATGCTGACTTATAAAAGGAAAAGAATATAGTACGTTATTTTTGACAAAAATTTGAATGTATAATAAAAATTTTCTATCTTTACTTTCTAGTCAATAAGTTTGCTTATCTAAATTTTTCTAAGTCACCAATTTCACATGTCAGATTTAAAAAATTGGCAATGCCCTCCCCTGCATTTTATTGAAACAAGGGGTGGGTACCACCAAATTTTTCTAAGTCATCAATTTCACATGTCAGATTTAAAAAATTTGCAATACCCTCCCCTGCATTTTATTGAAGTAAAGGGTGAAATTCATCAAAATACAATATAATTACATAAATTAATTAATATATAAATAAGATATGTCAAGTATACTACTTTTAAAGTAATGACAATTCCTTAAGCCAAAATGCAGATCAAGTCTAGAAACTAGGTTCAATGCAAAGTATTTTTTGAAGCAACTTATTTAAATAATACTTTATTAAATTAAGTTGATCAATAAAGATTGATTGACAATATTGCAATTCTTAAATACAATAATTTTATTAAAAAATTTCAGATTACATATAAAAAAAATCAGTGACTATTTCTATTACTTACAACTGTTTTTACAGAATTGAAAACTATGTTTCAGCTAATATTTTATGGAAGTGAACTCTGTTCTTCGCCCGAAGAACAGAGTTCATCCTCCTATTTTCACACTCTGTTTAAAAAGAATAAAATGACTTACCTGGAGAGATGAGTTTAGAAAAAAGAAATATAAGTGAATGGAAGTGAACTCTGTTCTTCGCCCGAAGAACAGAGTTCATCCTCCTATTTTCACACTCTGTTTAAAAAGAATAAAATGACTTACCTGGAGAGATGAGTTGAGAAAAAAGAAATATAAGTGAATGGAAGTGAACTCTGTTCTTCGCCCGAAGAACAGAGGGGGTTAGAGGCGGGTTTGGTGGGGATTTGGAGGGAGGATTTGGGGGATTTGGTGGGGGGTGGAGTGGAATGAGGGGAAGATATGAGGAGACCAAGAAGGGGGAGAAAGGGAGAGATGAGACCAAAGAGGGAGAAAAGGGAGGTTAGAGTGAGCCAAGGAGGGGTGAATGAGGCAGCCAAAGGGGGGAAAAGGGGGATGATTCCAAGGAGTTGATGGCAGTGATACATCGTTTGGTATAAGTGTTAACTGAACCATACCCTAAATCAAAGACATTTTCTAAACGTTTCAAAGCGGCTCCATTACCATTTGAACCCAAACGGCATAGTGTGATGGCCAATTGAATTGAAGGATGTCGTTGTTCTTTTTGAGAATTATTGTGAAATATGGGATGATCCTGAATAAGCTCAAGCAATTTAAGGAAAAATTCCTGAGAAGTCCTGAACAGCTGTCTAAAGCTGGGTGTAGATAGGTTAAGAAGTGTTTGGATGGTGTACTTGGGGGTATGAAGTACTTGAGGCTTTCTGGGAAGAAGGTAACGTTTCCTGGCCATTTTTGATAAAACGACAAAATCTTCTTCTAGATCAGAATCGGAATCAGAGTCCAAGAGCAGTTCAAGCGCCATGAAAGTCATTGCTTTATGTAATTTATCATGATTTGAAAGTGAGGAAGGCATGACTCTTATATGATATGATATGAAGATGTAAGTGATGTACGATGTTTTGAGTTATGAAGTGTTATTCTGCGGAGTGCTGCGTATGAATGGGATGATGCTGACAAATCAGTGAAATGGGACTTGATGGTGAAATCAGCACTTTTGGTTGAGAAAGTGCGGATTTGAGTGAAATAAGTGACTTATTTCATTTTGAAATCCACCAGTATTGGGGCTATTGTGTTTTGGAAATCTGCACTTATTTAAGTGCGGATTTGGTCAAATTTAAGTGCGGATTTGTAAGTGCGGATTTGCCAGAACTGACACCCCCTAATGGGTGTTGATTCTGACTCTGAGGAGAATGTCCCTTTGGCTTCATTTCCAAATCCTGCTGGAGTTAGAGGGTCTGTTGAGGGATCTGGTTTGGTTCCTGTTGGTGGTTCTGGTCCTCAAGAATCTTCTAGGACCAAGGTGGTGAAGCCAAGGGCTCAATTTGAGAGGCCAGTGGTTTCTGGTCAATCTAATGTTATGGATTCTGTTCTGGAAAGGATGAATCAGGGTCAGGTTTCCCTTTCTTATGGGGAATTGTATGCTATCAGTCCTGGGTTGGCTGATAGACAAAAAAGGTTGTTGACCAGGAGAAGAGTGTCTTCTGGGGAAGTAGAATACATATGTGATTCTACTGAAAAGTATGGTGAGGGGTTGGAAACTCATTTTTCTGCTCCTCTGGGATATGTCAATGTCACTTTGAATGGCAGGGAGGCTAGGGCATTTGTAGATTCAGGTTCTAAGATTAACTTGATTTCTTTGTTTGAGGCTACTCATCTGGGCCTCCCCATCAAAACTGGTATTGGTGGTCATGTCACTGAATTGGTTGGAACTTTCAAATTCGTGAAGTTAGATGTTGGTGGAGCCTCAGGGATGGCTCATTTTTATATTGCTAAAGGAACAGTTATAGCTGTTTTGGGTGGGCCATTCTTGATTGATTTTCAGGCAAAAATTGGTTATCAGTTTGACCTTGGGATCAGTTTGAAGTTGACTGGTGAAGATGAGAGAGGACTTCACATGAGGTTATCATCTCCTGGAGATGATGGTTGGGAAACTAGGCCTGGTTTGTCTTCCATGTGTCAATACATGGATTTTTGTAGGAGAAGAAGAGATGTGGGTGCTGCCTCTTGTTTTTTAGAGCGCAGCTCAGGCTCTAGTGAGGGTCTGTCTTTTTTAGAGTGATGAGGGCTTATCACCCTAGTGCTACAACCTCTCCCCAAGATGAGGAAATCCCAGGTTGTAGTAGGTCAGCTCCCTTGGAGATGTACCAAGTGTATTTTCAAGCTTCTCTTTTTAATTTTTCTCTTCTCTGAATGTATTCTTCAAGTTATTTATCAAGTCTCTTTTCTCTCTCAATATTCTCAATTATTTTTAACTCAAGTTCAAAAATGAATATTGGTTATATATCTTTATTGAAAGATATACGGAAAAGCTTTGGGGTGGTGAGATTGGGTCTAAAAGTAAGTCCTCCCAATAGTGCACCGCTAGGGTTTCTTCTACACCTTTCAAAAACATTACCTGGGCCACACCTGTGAGCATTGGGGAAACCCCTGGTTATTTTTGTAGGTCAGAAGAAAACTCAAGAAAATAAAATAAAAATTTCAAGATAATTCAAGAAAATCAAGAAAAAAATCTGAAGATAATGAAGAAAGAAGATCATCAAGATCAATTTTTGGGCCTCCAGCAAGAGGATAAACTGCTCTATTTAAGAAGAGTGTATTATGAAGATGAATCAAGATTTGAAGATTTGGAAGATGGAAGTGGAGATGGAGATTTGGAATTGCGGAAAAGTTTTGGAGTGGTGAGATTGGGGTCTAAAAGTAAGTCCTCCAAATTGTGCACCGCTAGGGTTTCTTCTACACCTTTAAAAAACATTACCTGGGCCACACATGTGAGAAATGGGGAAACCCTTGGTTTTTGTTCCAGGTCTGGTGATGAAGAATTCCTGAATATCCCTCAAGTTGAAGGTGGAGCCACAAAGTATAAGAAGGTGGCACAGAAGATTAGGCCTGTCAATGAGCCTATGCCTGTGGGATTGAATCCTCCGCTGAAGAGACCTCCATTGTCAAGAGATCTGTACTGTACTCCTTTGGTGAAGAATCCTCCAGACTTTTTAGAGACAGCTAGGGTGACTGTGGAAAGGTTGAAAGTTGTTAATTTTGGTGCTGATGGGTGGTTTTCTGAAGAAGAAAAGAAGTTGTTGTTGCACGTTATTGTGCTAAGGGAAAAAGCTGTGGCATTTGCTGAGGAGGAAAGGGGTGTATTGAAACACTCTTATGGGGAACCTTACTTGATTCCTGTGGTTTGTCATGAACCTTGGCAAATAAAACCTATTCCAATTCCAGCTGCTATCAGAGAGTATTTTGTGGAGATTGTTAGGGAGAGAGTCAGGACTGGGTTATACGAAAAATCAACATCCAGTTACTCAAGTCCAGTTTTCTGTGTAAAGAAGCAGAATGGAAAGTTGAGGGTTGTTCATGATCTTAGAGCCTTGAATAGAGTCACAATCAAGAATTCTGATATGCCACCAAGTTCAGAGGATTTTGTTGAAGCTTTTTCTGGAAGGGTGTGTTTGGATTGGGTGATATTATGGGTGGCTATGATGAAAGGGAACTCCATGAGGATTCAAGGCCTCTCACAACTTTTGAGACTCGTTTGAAAAGACTTCAGCTCACTAGGTTTTCTCAAGGAGCAACTAATTCAGTGGCAGTTTATCAAGCACAGATGGCTTGGATTTTGCAGGATGAGGTCCCTAATCATCCTGGTATTTTCATTGATGATGGTGGAATTAAAGGACCATCCACTGATTATGGTAATGTGGTGCTGAAAGAGAATCCTGGTATAAGGAGGTTTGTTTGGGAATATGCAAAAACTCTAGAGAGAGTGTTGTTTAGGATTGAAGAGGCTGGTTTGACCATTTCTGGGTCAAAATTCTGTTGTTGTGTTCCTGCTTTGGAAATTCTGGGTCACGTGGTATGTAGAGAAGGAAGGATTATGGCAAAGAAAAAGATTAATAAAATTCAGTCATGGCCAAGGCCTAAAAATACAGCTGAAGTCAGGGGATTTTTGGGTGTGTGTGTTTATGTCAGGATTTTTATTAAGGATTTTTCTTTGTTGGCTTCACCTTTAAGGAGGCTGACCAGGAAAGATGCAGATTGTGAATGGACTGAAGAGTGTGAAGAGGCTTTTCAGAAGTTGAAGAAGGTGGTTGGTGAAGATATTGTCCTTCACAAATTGGATTATGGTGTTGATGCTTTTATCTAGAAGTGAACTCAAGCTATATTGCTGCTGGTGCTGTTTTGTCTCTGGAAGATAAAACTGGGAGGGTCAGACCTCTAAGGTATGAGTCTGTGGTGTTGAATGTAGTGGAATCTAGGTATACTCAGCCTAAGTTGGAATTGTGTGGTGTAGCCAAATTTTTGAAGAAGCTACAAACTGTTTTGTGGGGGAAGCATTTTGGGCTGCAGGTGGATGCAAAATCTCTGGTTCAGATGATCAACACACCTAGTTTTCCAAATGCTCCAATGACTAGGTGGGTGGCATTTATTCAACATTTTTCTTTTGACCTGGTACACAAACCCGGCAAAACTTTTACAATGCCTGATGGATTATCAAGGAGGCCATCTACAGATGAGGATTCTAATTCTGAAGAGTTTGATGAAGATGTTCCAGTGGTTAGGGCCAGCACAAAGGGTGCTGAAGATTTTTCTCTCCTCACCCATGAGGCTAAACTGGATGATTGTTCTGACCTCCCCCAAGAGGATAAACTGGCTGGATCTGATCTTGATTCTGGTGATCAGAATGTTTTTGTTGATGAAGATGGAGTTGTTGTTTGGGACAGCTCAAAGTTGTGTAATGGTGTCTTTGTTAGTGAACTGGATTCTCATAAGATTCAGTGGAAGAAGAAGGATGCACCAAAATTTAAAGATTGGTGTCCTGGTTGGGCTGGTCAATTGGCTCATGTTTACACTGGTGATTTTGATGACAGGGTTGTTCCCTTGGATGTTGTTTTGTTGGATCTTGAAGATGAGACCTGGGGTCAGTCTGGGTTTTATTTTACTATGGTGGGATTTCTGTTGACCTTGGAGAGGCCAGATAGTTGTGATGATGATACTTGGCTGGCAATCAAGAAGAAGAGTCCTGGATTCTATGTGTCAGGAAGAAGGCTGATGAGAAGGAGACATCCTAATCCGCAAGTTGTGGTGACTCAGAAGAAGGGTCAAGAAGTTGTGTTGAAGTCTTTGCATGAAGACCTTAGTCATAGAGGCTTTGGGGAGACTTATGAAAGAGTAGCAGACAGATTTTGGTGGCCAGGTATGAAGTTGGCTGTGCAGTGTTGAGTTCAATCTTGTGAAGATTGTCAAAGAAGAAGTCATTTAAAACCTAAAGTGGTTGGCTGTGCTACTGGTGAATCAACTGTGTTTGGAAGAGTCAGTCTGGATGCTGTCCATATTAAAGAGGGCAGGTATAAATACTTGATTGTTGCTAGGGATGATTTGTCTGGTTGGGTTGAGGCAGTTCCTCTGGTTAATTTGACTGCCAAGAACATTGCAGAATTTCTATAGAAAGAGTGGATTTATAGATATGGGTTGATGAAGTTGGTGACTGTTGATGGTGGGCCAGAGTTTGGGGCTGAATTTAAAGAAGCTGTGGCAAGTGTTGGTTTTAAAGTTAAAGTAGCAACACCCTATTATCCTGAAGCTGAAAGCATGGTTGAAAGAGGCCATCAAGTTATCAAGAATGCTTTGATGAAAATGTGTGGAGATAGTGCTGAAAAGGGGAGGAATTATTTACCCTTGGTTTTATTTGCTGAAAGGGTCATTGTGAAGAGGACAACTGGCTATTCTACTTATTAATTAATGTTTGGTCAGAAAGTGGTTCTGCTAATGGACTTAGAAGCTGTATCCTATCTTGGAATTGATTGGGATGATGTGCACTCAACAGAAGATTTGCTCTGTGCCAGGATGCAACAGTTGGAAGGTAGAGAGGAATGTCAGGAGAAGGCATACTCTAGAATGATGAAGATAAGAAATCAATCAGTCAGATACTGGGACAAGAAGTTGGCTCATAGACTCAGGAATCCCTTGAAACCTGGTTGTTTGGTTTTGGTTTATAATAGAAATTTGGAGAGTCAGTGGGGAAAGATGTTTGCTGACAGATGGAATGGACCTTACAGAGTCATATCTCAGGTGTCTGGAGATTCTTATGTTTTGGAAGAGTTGGATGGTGCAGTCTTAAAGAAGAGAGTGGATGCAGATCAGGTGAAGAGATTTTATCCCAGAGGCACAAGACATGAAGAAGATTGACTCCGCAATGAGAATAAACAATGGAACTTTCTTTAAATTTTGGATTTTGGTGTTGCAGAGCAACTTTTGTGTTGGAAACATTTGTTGGAGGGTACCCATGGGTGGGGCCTCTAGATTTTGCCTTGGCAAGTGTGGGGGTGACTGATGGGCTGGCTGCTCTATCAACAGTTACCCCAGATTATCTGTTTCCAACCCCTTCTCTTAATTTGGCTGAACCCTAGTATTGGTTTCTTTTCACAGGTTTTAGTCCTCTATGACTTTAAACTGGAAATTCCTTTGGTCTTCAAGTTCCGGACTCTTCACTTTTATTGGTTTTTGTTTATTGTGTTGGATGTTGTGTTTTGTTTGTTAGAAGGTACCCAGGGGGCTTCTAGATTTTATTTTGGCAAGTGTGGGGGTAACTGATGAGCTGGCTTCTCTGTAAAACAGTTACCCCAGAATGTCTTTTTCAAGTCTTTTCTTTGTCCTAGTTGAATTCTATTTCTTTTGTTATTATTCAGGCTTCTAGTCCACTATGAATTTAAACTGGATTGCCTTGGATTTCTTTTGGTACTTTTGGATTGGTGGTGAATCACTGGTGGTCTCCCATCATTTTTACTTAATGGAGGGAGCCCACCCAGTGATCATTTCTATGGATAGGACTTTCACTTACTGGACCTTCTCTGAATCTGGACCATCTATGGAGCTGGACTGTCTTTGAATTTTTAGTTATGTTTTTGCTAGATAGTAGTTTTAGATTATTTTCTTTTTTTCTTTTTTTCTTTTAATTCTTTTTTGGGGGTTGTTTAAAATTATAAAATCAAAAATATAGGGTGTTACCACATCAAGGTTACCTGGATGTGGGTAAGAATTGGTGGGGAAAGGCTCATCAATTGGCTGGGCAATGCTATTTTCTTTTTTTATTTATTTCATTTATTTCTGTCTTTCATTTTTTATTATTTTCTTTAAATTTTAAATTTTTATCGTTAATCATTTAAAATATTTAATTGTGTATCCACATCAAGGTGCACTTGGATGTGGGTAAGGTATCTGGGGATCAGCTCATCAATTGGCTGGGGGATACCAATTGTTTTATAGTTATTTAGTTCATATTATTTTATTTATTTCATTTTAATTTTATTTTTAAATATTCTTATGATTAGTAGTTTAGTAAAGATAACAGTTAAAAAATAAAATTCTGAAATTATTTCTTTATTATTGCTTTATTATTATTATTAATTGTATTCTTTTAATTTGTTATTGTGTTGCAGGAGCTCATTGTCTGGATGATGAAGCTTCTGGAGGCTGGTCTGTATTGTGTTGTCGTTTTTGCTTTTTGTTGGGATTGTGGGAAGCGTGGTGATCTTTGAAGTGGATCCTTCTGGAAATATGGTACTGGTTGTAATGGGCAGGAATCGGATTAGAAGGAAGTTCAGAGGAGGAAGAAGAAGAGGCAAGAATGGAGTGCTGCAAGGTGTGCTTAATAATCCTAGACATCTTCCAGTGGTCCTCCAACAGTCGCTTTCTCAGGTATTTCTCAAAGTCATTTAAAGGTCCATGGAGGGCGAAGGCTTTCAGCATGTTAGAACACATGGTGCTGAGGTGTTGCTTCATGTCTCCATAATCCAAGGTAATGAAGTTTCAAGAGGTTGGCCAACTCCAATAGTAGATTCAAGGGGAGGGGTGCCAACTAGAAAAGAAGAATTGGATCAGTAATTATTTTTGGTTGCTGAAGAAATGGGATGAATTAATTTGGTACTTACAGATTGAGAGCTCATCAAATTTGTAAGTGGCTGGGATTTGGACTTCTGAAGATTTTGAAAGGCTGATAGTTTGAGGATCAATCAGGTGGAGATATGTATTCTCTTGGTCTTCCTCTGAAAGGTTTTTAGAAGGTGAACTAGGAGGCTGATGTTCCTGGGGCCTAGTTGGAGAAGCAGGGTTGTTGTTGTTGTTGTTAATATTTTGGTCGGTTTCAGCTGGATGAGGTGCTGGTGATGGAGTACCAGGGTTGTTATAGGATGGAGAAGGAGAGGGTGATCTGGATGGAGCTCTTGAAGGAATAGAACTGTCAGAAGAATAGTTGGCTGGCAGAGGAGAGGTGTAGTTTCTTTGCCTTAACCGGGGGTGAAGTTGTTGCTTTGGTGCTGTGTTGGGGGCTCTGGTGCCTTCCTGAAGTTTTTTGGCAGGTCTCTTAGAATTTTGGGAAATTTTGGAATTTTTTGACCTTGGAAAGGTTGGCTGCATTGCTCTGGGAGCAGTGGGAGGTGGTTTCTTAGAATGGTTTTTATTGGTTGGAGGAATTTGGCTGTTTTCTGGTGGTTTTTGGAAGTTTTGAGCCAGATTTTCACTGTCTAGTGAGACGGGCGGGCCGCCTTGACGCTGTCTAGCAGCCTAGGAGCTGATTTTGAAGCTTTTGAAGCTGGATTAGCAGAGATAAAAGCTGCTTCTTGGGGAGCTAAGGCTGGTCTATTAAAAAGAGTTCTGGAAGCTGAGTTCCCGGATCTTCTGGAAGGTGCTGAGGATAAAGACGAAGAGGATGGACCAAGATCTGGGGATCTGGTAGGGGATCTTGAAAGGTATTTATGAGAAGGTGAAGGAGGAGGAGTAGGGTAGTTTGTGTCTCTGTCACATTTCTTCTTCTTGGAGTAGAAAGAGTCACAGGCCTTGTTGTAGAGTTTGGCTTCAGGAGTTGGAAGAATGAATGTGCAAGGTCTGCACATGTGAATGCACTGCTTGCAGGCATAGTCCTTGGGAGCAGTGAAGCAAGGAAGGTTAGAAGGGTCAACATCAGGAGATCTGGAAATGATGTGTGGTGAGGAGAGGATGAAGAAAGAGATAAGAAGAAGGTTTTTGTCAGTGGTTGTGTAGATGATGAAGTGAAAAGTGGAAGTTCAGCAGACTGGCTGTGGCTGTATTCTGCATTGAATTGACTGGGTCTTTTCTATGCAAATTTGAAGTCCCTCAAAACTTTAAACTTAAAAGTAGTCCCCCAAGACTTTAAACTGAGGATTTTTGAAGGTGTAGTCCCCTAAGACTATAAACTGAGGAATGGGTTTTGTTGTTGGAGTTGGTTTGAAAGATTGGAAGAGGGTATCCACAGGGGGAGCCTCTGAATTTAGCAAAGGAAAGTTTGGGGGTAATTGATGGGCTGGAAGCTCTATTCACAACTACCCCAGAATGTTAGTTTTTTCTCTGTGTCTTAATGTGGTTGATCTTTGGTTCTGGGTTTATGATTTAGGTTTTGAGTCCCCCAAGACTATAAACTGAGGGTTTTTTTGAGTCCCCCAAGACTATAAAGTGAGGATGGTCCCCCAAGACTTAAAACTGAGGGTTTTTGTGGCTACATCCTATAGTGGTTGTGGTCAATTTTTCTTTTCTGAATCAAGATCAAGTACTAGTTGAATTACAGAGGGAATCAAGAGATGAAATGAAGTGTTCAAAATTAGTGTTGAACTGGTGGATGAAGTGCCTTCTTTTCTCAATGTCCTGTGGATCTCTAGCAGGAGTGGATTGGAAGTAGTGAAGCAGAAGTTGTTTCTGTTGAGATGTGTGTTGTTGGAACTTGGCCTTAATTTTGGGCAAGTGGTTTGGTGTTGGTGGTGCAATAGATCCTACATTGTCATCATCACTGTCAGAAGATGGAGGAACTGAGAAGTCATCAGTTTTAAAGTTGAAGGAAGAAATGAAAGCTCTTTACCATCAGATGGACCAGGGAAGATGGAACTTTTTGATTTACAGGTTGTGGCACTCTTCTGGGAAGGGTGTAGCTTTTTGATGATTCTGGGTATCAGGATGGATGGCCTAGATCTTTTGGTGCTGGTAGAAGATGGACAAAGTTGAGGAGAAGGTAAAGTTGTTGCAGAGGATAATGGACCAGGTCTGTAGAAGGTCTTCTTTCTGGAGTGGAAGACATCACAGGACTTTCTGTATGGATGGGCCAGAGGTGTGATGGTGCAGATTAGATTATTGTCAATGCAGTATTGGTAGGGGCCCATGTCAGTAGCAGATTTGGAAAGAAAGCTGAACATGGTGGTTGTGTTATAGGAGAATGTGGACATTCTATATTGGAGGGAGGATGTGGTCTTCCAACATTGGCAGGGGCCTTTGTTGTGCATGCCTTTATTGACATTGGTTGAAGAATTGGGAGTTTTTCTGGATTTATTCCGTGAATATTTGGACTGTGGATATGTGGGTTCTACCATTGGATAGCCCCGGTTTTTCTCTATATTTCATGTCTTTGGACATTTTTCATATTCTAAGTTTTAAGGGGTCATTTCCTCATATTTCATTATAAAAGATAGCTGTTTAATTTTGTTTTTCATGTTTTACGGGATAACCTTAAGTCTTAGGGTTAAGTGCTTAGTACCATTAGATAGGGCTAGGCTCTACATTTTATGTCTAAATGTTGTCATAGCTTAATTCTGTGTTTTAAGGGTTTTAGTAGTTTTAGTGAAGTTTTCTAAGTAGATTAGATGTTTTTATTGGTTTTCTGGCTTCAGGGAGGCGGGGCCGCTTCAGCCAGCCAGGCCGCCTCTGTTTTAGAAGGTTGGGGAGCACTTCTGAAGGGCTTTTTATTCAATTTGGCTGGTACAGGTGCCAAATGCATTGCTGTGCATGGATCTTAGAGGGTGGTCTGTGTGTATATACTGCATAAGATAGTTTGAGGGAACTTTAATTATCATACAACCATCTGGTGATTATATACAGTTTCTCAGGCAGTTTTCACTGTTGTGGGCCACAATTTGGCTGTGTTTTGTTTCAAGTAAGTTATTCATTTAACTTTACTAGCAACTGTTTTCTCTGTTATAGTCTTGAAAGCTATAGCAAGTATCATTGCTGTCTCTGGTGTGGATTTGCAACCTACATCAAGTATCATTGCTTTCTCTGGTGTGGACATTGGTCTTCATTTCAGTTCTTTGGTCTGGTAGTCTGTCTAGGGACTACTTTCTTGGCTGATCAAGCAGTCAAGTGTATTGGAAAAGGGGCTTTTGGTAAACAGGAACCAATTTACTGTAGCAGGTAAATCTCACTTATTTTTCTAAAGGGACAGGGGTTTTTCTTTCTGGTTTTACTCCAACTCCCTTGGTCAAGGCCTATAGCTAGTACTATAGTATTGTCTACAACACATCATACAGCCAGTGCACAGACCACCCTGACAGATTCCCCACCCAAAATCCAGCTTTCCCAGCCTTTTTCATGCATAAAAGTGCATTTTAGCACCTCCCTAGCGCCCAGGCGGGCACACCGCTTCAAGGTGGGATTCCGATTTGGGGCAGGCGGGCCGCTTATAGGCCCTAAAACACCCATACAACCCATAAAACCCCTAAAAACCCTAAAAACCCATAACTTCACTAATAAACAAGATAAACACACATAAGACATACCAAAATGAAAAGAAAAAAAAGGAAAATAAGCTTATACACAATAAGTGACCCTAGCTTAAGCCTACATAAGCACCACTAAGTAATAAACTTCCGATAAATACCAATAACAACACCATAACTACCCTATAAAACAAGGTAACCACCCATAAGGGATACCAAAATGAAGAGAAAAGAAAGGAAATTAAGCTGAGAGATAATAAGTGACCCTAGCTTAAGCCTCCATAAACACTACTAACTATCATCTAAAGATGAAAAAATCCACTAATAACACCATAACCCCAATAACACCCTACATACCAAATACCCCCAAATATGCACTCCAAAGGCCTACCCAGGTTTGGATCGCCACAGCGTCTCAAAGGGCCTCATCTGCCTTTATAAAGGCTTTGGCTTCTTACCTTGTAGTCTGAATTACTTAAATTACCTTGCACGTTACATTTAACATTTTTGTTACAAATATAAGTGTCTTTTCTGAAAATTTTATTACTGTTATTAAGAAATTAAAAAATAGAAAAAATATATATACAAGGTTGCTTTAAGAGTGGTTCAAGTGATTTAATTTGTTTTTTTATTAAAGAGAAGTATAAACTTACTTACTAGTTGAATTTAAATCCTCACCTCCAATAGTTGTCTTTAAAATCCTTATTTTACTTATAAATTCTTGTAGTTAGTTGTTTCAGTTCTTCTTTTATTCTTTATTTTTATTCTCTTTCTCTTTTTGTTGTAATATTTCATCTTCTTCTAGATGACCCACTGACAATTGGGAGCCTTTCCTAATAACACATTTTTTTGACTCTTTTGGATGAATGACTTGATTCATGGACCACCCTTGCGCAAAAAACTAACTTTTGCCATGGTGTAGAAAGTTCTAAAGTACTAAGCAGTAGACACAATGCAAGATGGGTTGGTTCTTCTTTTCAATTTCTAAAAATAAGTTCCTGCCACTCTTATTTTAAAGACAGTGCAATAATGTGTAATACTAATATCTGACTAGATAGTTTATAACTTGAGAGATAAGTTAAAAGATAATGAAAACAAATATTAATATCTGGATATTTCTATTCTTAATAAGTGCTAGTATCCATAGCTACTCCCTCTTGAAGCACTCTCTTTGAATATACCTGATTGTAGCAATAAAATAACTCTGGTAATAGTTTATCCTACTGAATCTATATATTCTCTCTGTGTTGTGCTTTTTTCACTATACTATATGAAATACACACACAGAAGCATGAACTCTAAAAGACTCAGAATATCTGTCACCAGACAACCTACGCGCAAGGTCAAGGATGTTCCTGCAAGTGAGATAAAAGGTTCAGATACTTCTTCGAAGCACAGAGGGATAGTTTGAGGAAGTGATTTGAAGATGACTCAAAGGAAGAACTACTGCTTCGAGTTATGTTCGAGAAGGATTATAATATAATTGAACGGTAATATTTAAAATTCTTAAGATCTCACAAAGGGTTGGAAACTCAACAATCAAAGATTTAGAATTTAGATATGATTATTGAGAAAATAAAGAAAGATACAATAATAATGATTTTCACTTAGAGTTTTATCAATATTAACTATAAATACGTTTTATAATTTAATTCTAAGGAATGTAGAACCAAAAACCCAGCCCCTTTTATATCCTTTACTCCTCCTTGCATTGACCACATACTCATCCACTATTCCGCACACCACAAACCATTTAAAATATATCCGTTACACCTGAACCCTCCTCACTAACATCCGTTAACCCCTTAATCCTTCACTAACCATTCCGTCCATGCTCACTACCCCTTAATAACCCACAGACATTTCATAAACCTTTTAATGTACTATTATATTAACTATTGCACTGTGCGTCGCTTATTGGGAAAAAAGACTAAGAGACACTATTGAGAGATTGACTAATTTAGATTTAGAGTCTTAGGCTAGCACGATTGAATAGCGAGTACACAAAGGAAAGTCGCAGTTGCTATGGAGAGTTGCTTTCTGCGCTTTGAGTATGGATTTGAACCCTTTAGTATTGATTTAATGAGCTACTTTTGCCTCGAGTGTCACATGGCGCGTGACAGATGCCTGGGTATAAGAACGCGAGCTCCGTTGAGCGTAAAACATATTTCCCACACTAATTTCCCTTCATATTTACTTAATTATTACTTTATTACTTTAATTCATTATGACGGATTTCCCTACACCGACTCCCACGCCTCCACACCCTAAAGCGGATGGGGGTGTTGTCACACAGCAATTTTCGAAGACTTGCACGGCTTGAGAGTCAATGGAGTATTTCTGCGTGGAGAGCACGGCGACACGAGGGCCTCGCAAGAAGTGCGAGTTTTGCCAATGGAGAAGAGTGGCGTGTGACGCCTTAGCGAAGAATGCCGACATTGAGAGTCGGTTTACTAAGACGAAGTATTGGGTGATCCCTAAAACGAAGGAAGTAGTCGAGGACATCTTGGATGTGTCCATTGGGGACAATCAATTGGTGAGGGAAAATGAGGAAGAAGTTGAAGATGATGTGAACATCTGGGTGGCTAGGGCTGCAAACAAGAGGGGGATCGTCAAGGAGGAATTGAAAAATTGGTCGAGGAGGAGGAAGAAATTCCCATCTCAAGGAAAACCCCAAAAAAATGATGGGTGGTTATCAAAAATGACGAAGAGGAAAGGGAGGTGGCAGAGAAGGTCACTCCTAGATTGTTTTTGGAGCCTGACCCAATCTTCGAAGTAAGTTCACCTTTTTATAATTCATAATTTTAATTACTGATGATTCTGTTTTAGAATTCAGACGTCATCATCGAGGTCCCTACAACGGAAGCTTCAAATGTGGAAGCGACCCTTGTGGGACCCACTGCGGTGGAGGGTAGATTACCAACTATTACCTTGAGGGAGGAAAACGAAGAAACCCTCGATCAAGTTTGGTCGAAGAAACCTCGTCAGGTTTGATGAGCAAAATATATTGAAGATTTCAGCGGCGAGATTGATAACATTATTGATGCCTCTTCTTTCGACGTAGCCGAGGAGTTACTTGAACTTTGGGAGTTGATTCCGGTAGGAGAGAGGGAGAATTTTGAGAAATGTAGAAAGGAGATAAGGGAAATTTTGGAGAAGATGAAGGGATTGGTTCAGGAGAAGATAAAAGAGAAAAGAACAAAAAGAATGTAAAAACAATTTGTATTTATTATTTTACTTTGTTATTTTATTTAGAATTTTATTTTATTTTATTTTATTTTTTATTTTTTATTATTTTTTATATAAGATTTTGAGAGAAAGAAGGAAAAGACAGAAAAAAGATTTAAATAGAATTTGTTTAAAGATTTTGAAAGAAGAAGTTTAAATGAGAAAAAAAAGAAAGAATATTTGATTGAAGCAGTTTTAGTTTTAAAGTTCAAAAAGGAAAGAATTAAGTAAGAAGAAAGAAATAAGAAGGAAATAATTGATTGAGATAATTTAGGAAAAAAAATTGTTATTTAAGTTTGTTAATTGAATATTTGAGGGGTTTTAGTTATTTGAAAAAAGAAAAGAAAGAAAAGAAGAGACAAAAAAAATTTAAGAGGATTTTGAAGAAAGAAGTAATTTGTTTTGAAGAATTTAAAAAAGTGATTTAGAAGTTAAAGTGAAGTTCAAGAAAGATGGTCGTGTAATGTTCGTGAAGAATTTGATAGTTTGAGTAAAATAAAATTTTAAAGAAAAAATGAATATAGAAAATTGAGAAAAAAAATTTTTTTTTTTTATTTTTATTTGTTTTATTTTTAATTTATTTTAATTTGGTTTTTATTTTATTTTACTTTTTTTTTACTTTTATTTTATTTTATTTTATTTTTATTTTAATTTAATTTAATTTAATTTAATTTTATTTTTTTAAAAAGAAGATTGAAACATTTTTAAAAGAGAAAGAATAAAGAAGAAAACAAAAGAAAAAAAACAGAGAAAAGAAAAAGAGAGTTTTAAGGTTTTGGTTTTAAAGGGTATTTAAGATGAAAAGATTTTAGGAGTTCAGGGGCGTTAGAAACATTGATGGCTGGTTCCCAGGATGTTTTGTCTGAGTCATCGAGGAAGCCTTCCCATTCCACGAGGTATTGAAGTTTCCCCTTGCGCATTCTTGAATCAAGGATATGGCTTACTTCCCACTCTAGATGGTCTTCTACTTCGACCAGTTCTGGAGGAGGTTGGTTCTTGCCCAGGTATGTTTCTCGAGCCAGTTCCAGGAGAGATACGTGAAAAACAGGGTGAATAGCCCGCCATTTAGGAGGTAGCTTGAGTCAAAATGCAGTTTTAGAGATTTCAGAGTCGATTTCGAATGGCCCCAAGCGTTTTTCAGCCAGTTTCTTTGATGGTTGAGTCGTTCAAATGTTCCATGCATCAAGCCATACTTTGTCACCTGGTTTAAAAGGAGGAGCAGTTTGTCAATTTTTTTCAGCCTGTTCCTTGTACCTTTGAACCGCTAATTCCAGATTTGATTTAAGTTCCTCTTGGAGTCGTGATATGGTTTGAAGATAATGTTCCGCAGGATGATTAGTTCCTACATGGATTGAATTGAATTGAGGATGTCTTCCATAAACAGTTTCAAAAGGAGATTTTTGTGTCGAAGAATGAGTTGAGTTATTATAAGCAAATTCGGCCAATGGTAGCCATGTGGTCCAATCGTCTTGTTGGTAACTGACATACATTCGAAGGTATTGTTTGAAGATTTGGTTGACCCTTTCTGTTTGCCCATCGGTTTCAGGCTGATAGGCTGTGGAGAGGTTCCTCGTGATATTGAGTTGTTGACACAGTTGAGTCCAGAATGTGGATACAAACAATGAGCCTCTATCTGAAATAATATCATTAGGTAAGCCGTGTTTGGAAAATACATATTCTAGAAACAATTTTGACAGATCTTCTGCAGTAGCAGTAGTAGTGGTTTTAATGAAAATAGACATTTTTGAGAATCTATCTACTATTACTAATATAGCATCAAAATTATTAGAAAGAAGAATTTGAGAAATAAAATCCATCGATAAAGATTCCCAAGGTTTAGAGGGAATAGGAAGTGGTTGAAGCAACCCATACTTCTGGTGACGTGAAGCCTTATTCCTATTACATTCGTAACAAGTTTTTATATAGGCCTTGATTTCCCTGGTCATACCTCGCCAGAAAAAATGCCTCGCTATTAACTGGTAGGTTTTATCAACACCAAAATGACCAGCTAATGGAGAATCATGTTGACTGTTGAAAATCCATAATTTTATCTCATTGTTGTTGGGTATGACTACTCTACCTTTGAAGACTAATAGACCTGATTCAATACTAAATCTTTTGGCCCCTTGCTTCGAGAGTATTTTGTCTTTTAACCCTAAACAATAATCGTCCTTTGACTGAGCTTCGAGGATGTTGGATAGTCGATTTTGAAACGATTTAATTTTCATCAAATTAAGTTGATGAGTTGTTAACATTGATTCGTTGAAGATTGATTTCACATTTGCTGGATTTTTGTCAGCAAATGCTTCCCCCTGCTGTGGGTAAACTTCGTCCCGACGTGACAAGATATCTGGGACAATGCAGCTCTTACCTGGGCGATAGGAAATAGAAAAGGGAAATTCAGACAGAAATTCATCCCACCTGGCTTGACGCCTGGTTAACACTTTGGAAGACATAAAGTATTTAAAAGCATTATGGTCTGTTAAAATTTGAAAAGGACTATCTAGGCTGAGAAGAAAAGAGCGCCATTTTTTAAGACTGTGAATAATAGCTAAAAGCTCTTTGTCATGAATTTCATAATTTAACTCTGCTGCAATGAGTTTGTGTGACTCAAAAGCAACAGGATGAAACAGTTTTGTTTCCGGATTCAATTGAGAAATGACCCCTGCGATAGCATAATCGCTTGCATCTGTCTCGACTATTGTGGAAGCAGTAGGTTTAAAGTGTCGAAGAATTGGAGCTGTGGTAAACGTCGTCTTCAATGCTTCAAATTCCTTTTGCGCTGTAGAAGTAAAAACAAAAGGAATATCTTGTCTAAGAAGAGAAGTAAGATTGGAAATAGTTTTAGAGTAATCTTTAATAAATCTTCTATAGAAATTTGCAAAACCCAAAAATCCTTGGAGGGATTTAACGGATTTGGGCTCAGGCCATTCCAGGACCTTTTGAACTTTTTTGTTGTCCATGACTAAACCATCATTGGATAATGTAAAACCCAAAAAATCAATATATTTAAGATGGAATTTGCATTTATTATGCTTGGCGTAGACTACATGATCTTGAAGTTGATTTAAAACCTGTCGAACATGATGAATATGTTCATCCAGTGTCTTCGAGAAAATTAAAATATCATCTAAATAGACGACAACAAATTGTTCGACAACATCTTGAAAGATGTCATTGACAAAAGTTTGAAAAGTAGATGGTGTGTTACACAATCCAAAAGGCATAACTAAATATTCAAAACTACCAAATCTAGTGCGCATTGCAGTCAGTGGTTCATGACCTTCCGCAATGCGAATAAGATTGTAAGCTCCTCTAAGATCAATTTTAGAAATGAAATTAGCACCATTAAAAAGGGTAAGAATCAATGACATAGGAGGAACAGGATATGCATTCTTCTTAGTGACTGTGTTGAGCTTTCTATAGTCAACGCACAACCTAAGACTACCATCCTTCTTTTCTACAAAGAGGACAGGGGAGCCGGTTGGAGATTTACTGGCTTTGATGAAACCTTTGGCTACATTCTCTGCAATGTAGTCTCAAAGAACTCGATACTTTTCCTTTGACAAAGAATAGACAGGACCTGCCGGAGGTACTGGACCTATTAACTCTATCTGATGGTAGTAGGGTCGATGAGGTGGTAACTTATCGGCCTTGCAGATTGAAAAAACATTGAGGAAATCTTGATAGATTTCTGGTAGAGTCGATTTAATGGCTTCAACGTTGATTTGGTTGTCCTCATCATCTTCGAGAGAGTCTGTTGAGGGAAGACCAGAATTGAGAGAGCATAATTCAATTACTTCAAGGCAATTTAAATCCTCTTTTAGTGAAGTCATTGAGCTAGAAGGGTTAGCCAATTGCTCATTTAAAGAAAGATCAGATGCTTGCAAGTCATCTGGCAGAGATTTGTCCTCTAGCAGGACATTGTCAGGCGGGTTGTTTAATTCCCTATTGACATGCATTGAAGAATCAGAAATATACTTAGTCCGTGGGGTGATCAATCCCTGTGTCCAATCAATTTCAGTATTCCAATGCGTTAAAAAGTCATGGCCAAGAATGGTATCGTCCATCCTTGGGGCGTCCAAGACTTATAGTTCCCACTCAAAGGGGGGGTAATTTAGAAAGTTGAAAACCCATAAAACTTTCTTACTGACCCAATATTTGGGTTCCTCTGATTCGACCAAATAAATTGGAGTTTGATCAATATCTGTAAATGTCAGCTGTAACTTCTCGGCAAAAGATAAACTGACGAAAGAAATTGAAGCTCCAGAGTCTATAAGACAACTGAAGGGGATATCCTCCTTAAAAAGAATGAATCTCAAGTGGTTTAAGGCAACTCCAGTCCTTAAGACATGGAGTTTTTGTGCACTGGGAGATATAAGATAGTTTGCTTTGCACACAAGTAAACTATCTAGTAGTTTTTTGGCTTCGAACTAGTACCTTCTCTTTCCTTCAACTTTACACAATCTTCCAGCTTGTGCTTACCCCCACAATACATACATAACCCATTATCTGTTCGCCTCTTCCTCTCAGCTTCTTTAAGTTCCCCTTTAGGATCCAGTACTTTACTGATATCGCCTGGGGTCGAGCTTTTTGGTCAAGGTTTGTCCTTTCCCTTAATAGGTTTGGATTGAGTCAAGGAGGGTTGAGTTGTTCGTGGGTGTGAAGAAGGTCCCGATTTGAAATTTAAGCCTTGAGATTTGTTGGCGTATCAACAATGTTGAAGTCGTCCTTGGTAAATGCCGTCAAGTTCGAGGGTTCAATCCATTAAATCTGTTAAAGTAGTCATCTTCTGACCGTGAAGATTTAACTGATCCAGAATCCTCGAAGGAAGTCCTTTTTTGAAATGATACTTAAGGGTAGCATCATTCCAACCTACTCGAGTTTGAAGCGCTCTGAAGTTCGAGATATATTCAGAGGCTTTCCCATTATCACTCATGTGAAGGAAATCAAGTTCAATTTCTGCGTTGTCAGTTTCATTAGGGTCACCAAACAACGTGAAGAGTTGGTCTTCAAACTTTTCCCAGTTATTAATAAGTAAGTGGGTTTTGGTTGAAGAGAGCATGAGAAGATAAGGCTCAAACCATCTTGCTGCTTTTCCGGCCAGGAATGAAGAAGCATAAACAACTTTAGATCGGTTGTTATTGAAGGTTCGAGGGTCATTATGGAACAGGAGCTTGCAGGTTTGCAAGAAGGGTCGCAATCTGTCTGGATGTTCTCCATTGAATTTATCAGGAGATTTCATAGAAGGAGTTTTGAATTTAGATCCCTCTGAAGACGTTGAATTTGAAAGGGTCTTCATGAAAAGTCTCATGAAATCTTCCAGAGAATTGGATGGTCCAGGTTCTGAAGGTTTACCAGAAGGGTGGTTAGCAGGGGCAGATGGTGCCTTGTGCATTGTATCCTCTCCTTCTTCATCATCACTAGAATCATCCAAATCTTGTGGGATGTCTTCTACCAATTGGACTGAATGTTGCCGTTTCCTAAGGTCAAGTGGCTCCAAAGAGTGAGTGCGGGAAACAGGCCTAGTGGCTGTTGGCCTGCCTCTGGCACGAGCTCTAGTAGTAGAGCCTGTAGGAGGAGTGCGTTGAACAGGTGCCATTTTAAGAATTTAGAGAAAACACCTGAAAAGAAAAGTAGTAGTGCAAAGAATGAGAACTACAGAGAATTAAATTATACTGTCACCGGACGACCTACGCACAAGGTCGAGGATGTTCCTGCAAGTGAGATAAAAGGTTCAGATACTTCTTCGAAGCACAGAGGGATAGTTCTAGGAAGTGATTCGAAGATGACTCGAAGGAAGAACTACTGCTTCGAGTTATGTTCGAGAAGGATTATAACATAATTGAACAGTAATATTTAAAATTCTTATGATCTCACGAAGGGTTGGAAACTCAACAATCAAAGATTTAGAATTTAGATATGATTATTGAGAAAATAAAGAAAGATACAATAATAATGATTTTCACTTAGAGTTTTATCACTATTAACTATAAATACGTTTTATAATTTAATTCTAAGGAATGTCGAACCAAAAACCCAGCCCCTTTTATATCCTTTACTCCTCCTCGCATTGACCTCATACTCATCCACTATTCCGCACACCACAAACCATTTAAAATATATCCGTTACACCTGAACCCTCCTTACTAACATCCGTTAACCCCTTAATCCTTCACTAACCATTCCGTCCATGCTCACTACCCATTAATAACCCACAGACATTTCATAAACCTTTTAATGTACTATTATATTAACTATTGCACTGTGCGTCGCTTATTGGGAAAAAAGACTAAGACACACTATTGAGAGATTGACTAATTTAGATTTAGAGTTTTAGGCTAGCGCGATTGAATAGCGAGTACACAAAGGAAAGTCACAGTTGCTATGGAGAGTTGCTTTCTGCGCTTCGAGTATGGATTTGAACACTTTAGTATTGATTTAATGAGCTACTTTTGCCTCGAGTGTCACGTGGCGCATGACAATATCACCATTATGCTCTTTAAACACTTAATCGCAGAAAAAATCCAATCTCTTACTGTTATCAGAGTAATCACAAAAATAGAGAAATCGCTATATATCACAATATATTTTGAAAGTATATAATATGAGGCTCTAATGTTTTTAATATAATGACTTATTTTAATAATAATTTTTCCTCTAACCACTACTCTAAATACCCTTTTCCTTCTTATATTTTTCAGCGCTCCAGAAACAGCTCCCTAGTGGATCTTCAGTGCTGTTTATAGCACCACATTAGTAAAACAATAACTAATCCATTAGTAAACTAAATACACCACTTGTAACAACTACAGTGCCTAAACATATACTATGCTTAATAAAACTAGTATTAACTTGTTTCACTCATACTCCACATGCAGGATTATGACTGTACCTTTAAATTGTTTCAGTGCTACTTCCTGTGTTGACACCTTTCAGATCTGATCCTTGTCTCTTTGACTCTTGGGTGGTTTTTGTGATTGAGTCCCCATCCTCCTCACTTCATTAATAAGTCCATAGTTGTGACAATTCACTTAACTAGTTAGGCTCTGAAACTTACATTACCTGTTTCAGTAACTTACCACACAAGCCACTGTGCAGTATACTATGTACTTGAGGCCTTCCATGAGCCATAATTACTTCCTTAATGCATAAAAAAAATTATTGGAAAATCCAAATTCATAATGTTCAGCGCTTGCACTCCTAAGTTGATAAGACATTATTCCTTTGTGCAGCACATCTTGCTTCAAAATCTGAGTGCGCAAACCCTAAATTCTCTTCCGCACTTCTCTTTCCCTTTGTTCTTTTAAAAAACATAATTACATATTTATAATAGCGCTATCTACTGCGCTATGATTCCCCTTTGTCCTTCCTGGGCTACATAAGCTGATTGGTCCAAAGGATAAGTTACCTGTGATGCGCATACCACATCCTCCCTCTACTTGCGACTGTCCCCAGGAGCCTATAAATACCCTGCACCTTGCAGCATCTCCTTCCTCCATCTTCCAACTTCTTCTTCATTTCTAAAAATCATCATCATTATCATTTCTTTCTTCTTCTACTACATATTTATATCCTCTTATATTCTTGTATTCCTTTTTATTTATAACTTCTAAATAATGAACACAGAAAATGCTACCATTAATACCAAGAATGCAGCCAAAGTTGTAAACGCTATCCGACAGTTTGTGCCCATGCAACCCCCTGCTGCTCCTCCCAGACGCCAGTCACTAGGCTGATGGGTAGGAAAAGATGCACCTTCTGCATTGAAAATGAAATAACCCCTTGCCACTTTTCAAAAGACTGCCATAGAAACACTTCTTTTAATGTAAGATATCCTTCATTCATCTTCCTTTCTTTTCATTCTATCATTACTAACTTCCATTTCCTTTTTCTCCTAGTCATGCAATTTTTTCAAAATTTTCAAAAAGAAATGTAGCTAAAATGGGCCACCCACTGTTGCACGTCTGGACCCAAATTCTTCTACCATGGACATGATGAGTCATATGACCATCAAGCACCCTGCTCCTGCTCCAACTACACCACCCAAAAAAAAACGTGTCAAGGTTGGTATCCAAGTGCCTACTCCGAGTAGTTTTGCTTCAATTCTTAGATCACTCTTTTCAAAAGAAAGTATCCACACTTTAAGATCCTTTCTCTTCTTTTTCCTCTTCTGACCTAACACCAATACCCTTCCTTTCTTTTCTAGAATTCACCAGCCACTTCTTACGCTGAGACACCTCCTCTGCCAAACAACTCACTGTTCCTTCCTGATCTGGAAGAAGATCCCCTCTGGGGTGCCGCTCCTCTTCTGGAGTGCGCACCTTGCTCACCTACTCCTGACTGGACTGAAATGCAGCCAGCTGGTGATACTGTCATCCCAGACAATTGGCCCATAAATGATACCCCTTCACTTGACAGCAAGTAAGAGACTGCCATGGCTTGAAACTGGGAATTCGCAGAGCATATTGCCTGCACAACACTTGATGTAACCATGCGTCAAATGAACAACATGATCTCTGCTGTCAACAAATTCCTTGAGGCATTCCCGGTCTATACTTGCGCCAAGTATATCCGATGTACGCAGCTTATCACTACCTTGAAACAAAACATGCAAGAGGCTGTTAAAAACTGGGCTTTCTGCGTCCCAATCTTTGATGATGCAGAATACTAAAAATATTCTTTTCTTCATCTACTTGTACCCTTCTTCCTATAATGTGTACATAGCCTGTAAAAGTAATAAAAAATCTTATATTCTCATCTTAAATTCTTTGTGAGAGTCCTTTAAATACAAGATGAGTTGCCAAAAAAAATCATCCTTCTTCCAAACTTGCCAGTGCATCCTTTTACTAAGTGCTTTTTGAAAGATGAAACAACAAAAAACAAAAAACTTAAAATCAGTGCTACTCCCTATAGCAGCAAATTCATATTCTGTGTCATATAAGCATGAGCTCCCTTGAAATCTTCAGATCTTTTCAATATGACCTTCCCATGACTGCAACAGATTCCACTTTTCCCTTGAGTCCCTTTTTCTATGAATAAAATCATTCACATCTTCCTTATAGACCATTCAGTGCTCAAGTCAGATATTGTGCAATTAATGCCTTTTGTATGATGGCATTTTTAGCCTATAAATAGCCCATCTAATAATCAACATTTCCATCATTTTAGTATCATGACTCAATACCGCACAGTTCCCAGAGATCAATCATGCTCCTTCTACAAACCTCACAATTTCCATTGCACCTTTTCTACACCTTGGGGGTATACCTCCTTTAGACCTGCCTGCAATAACTGTTTCAGATATCATAAGACTTTTAACACCTCCCTAAATCAAACTATTCCTCAGCCTTCTGGCTACATTTGTTTCCCAACTAGTTCCACCAGTAGCGCTCCTATAATAACCACTACTAGTCCTACCAGCGTTAATTCTTCTCCCATTACTGATGTCCCTTACGAATCATTATCACTTCCCGCTTGTTTCAGGTGTGAAATATCCATTCAGCCTAGCGCTGCACCTTCTTCAACCCCAAGCTCTAATTCTTCTATGCATTCAGGCTCCTCTACAGCTGCTCTGGATGCGGTTTGATCTTCCAACATTGGTGGAGCCCTTTGTTGGTTTATTTGGTGTTGTTTTGGTATGCCTTAAACAGCATTGTTTAAATAATTAGGTATTTTTTGGGAATTACGCAAAAAATATTGGTACTACAAGGATCTGGATACTACCATTATATAGCCCTGGTTTTTCTCTATATTTTATGTCATGTAGACATTTTTCATAGCTTAAGTATTTGGGGGATAATTTCTCACTTTTCATTTTAAAAGATTGCTGTTGAAGTTTGTTTTTTGTGTTTTACGGGATAACCTTAAGTCTTAGAATTAAGTGCTTAGCACTGTTGGAAAGAGAGGAATTTTCTCTAAATTTCATGTCTCAAAGTTGTTATAGTGTAATTATGTGTTTTAGGGGTTTTAGTAGTTGTAGGTTATTTTTATAAGTATTTTGGGTGGTTTTGGTGGTTTTCTGGCTTCAGGGTGGTCAGGCTGCTTCAGGCGGGCTTCCTGACATTGGGCGGACTGCCCGCCTCAGTGCTAGAGGGCTGGGAAGCGCTTCTAGAGAGGTTTTATGCAATTTGGTGGTCAGGAATGCCAGATTTGCAGGTGTGCATGGGCTCTTAATTAGTAGTCTGTGTGTATATAGTAAATAAGACAGTTTGGGGCAACTCTAATTATCATACAACCATCTGGAGGTGATATCCTTGTTCCTTACTCAGTTTTCACTGTTTTCTGGCCACAATTGGCTGTTTTTGTTGCAAGTGAGTTCTTCATTTAACTTAACTTAGCAACTGTTTTCTCTGTTATAGTCTTGCAAGCTATAGCAAGTATTATTTCTGTCTCTGGTGTGGATTTGCAACCTACATCAAGTATTATTGCTTTCTCTGGTGTGGACATTAGTCTACATTTCAGTTCTTTGGTTTGGTAGTCTGTCTGGAGACTACTTTCTTGACTGATCAAGCAGTCAAGTGTATTTGGAAAAGGGGCTTTTGGTAACAGGAACCAATTAACTGTAAAAGGTAAATCTCACTTGTTTTTCTAAAGGGACAGGGGTTTTTCTTTCTGGTTTTCCTCCAACTCCCTTGGTCAAGACCTATAACTAGACTTAAGGATTGTCTACATTTTCGGTGCCCAATGTGGTGTACAGATCTTCTAGCTCTTTGGAATCTCTGTTGCCTGTGATTTGGACTGGAAGAATGGCTTCTGGTTCTTCTATTCTTGTGGTGACCATCAGTGGGGGGGAAGGTCCACCTGGGGTGATGGTTAGGGAATGTGTGAGGATTAAAACTTGGGATGGTACCAAGCTTAATGGTGAATATGTAAAGTGGTTTCTAGAGAATGATGAAACTGCTGCTGGTGTAGACGGTGCTTCCTACCTAGTCATGATGAAGCAAATTATCTTCTTCATTGGAGATAGAGCGGTAGAGAAGGAGGTTGTGGCCATGTCTGGCTACAAGATAAGGGATTGGAAGCTAATGTGTAGGGAAATGGTAGATAGATGGGGTTTCAGGTTTACTATGGTGGATCTGAATAAGGTTTCCTATGAATGGAAGTCTTTTGGCAGTGTTGGTAACTTACATAGTTACAGAAAGTTTCTACTACAGTTTGATCCTGTGGTGGAATACTTGGTGGAAGTGGAGGAGCTGGCACATGAAAATGCTGCCAAAGATTTTTTTTGGCACACCCTGGCTAGAGATGTCATGATGGATGTGTTGAAGGAGCTATCAAGTAAAGACTTGATAAAGACTCTTTCTTATGGGGGCCAGAAGTTGCCTGCCTTGGACAAGGTGAAGAAGGTGGTGGAGGCCAATTTGAAGTTATTGGTGGTGGACACCTACCAAGAGGGGTGCGCCAAGTATGTCAGCAAAGTCAGTGAGACTTTGGCTGAAGAGGATAGCAGTGTAGAGAAGGAGGAAAAGAACATGGTGAAGGTTCCAAAATAGGAGAGGGACCCAATGGTGGAGCAGCTAGCTGACCTGACAAAACAGCTTCATATTTTTGTGCAGGAGGCAAAGAAGGCCAATAAGGCGCCTCCACAGCTCAGAAAATTTGACAGGCAGGCTGGTAGGAGTGATCCTTGGGTTTGCTCTTATTGTGGAAGAAGAGGACATAAGTCCAATGAATGTTGGGCCCTGAACAGAGATGTGTCAGAGGGAAAGGTGGAGTTTGATGGCAGGGTGTTTAAGTTCCCTGATGGTCAATTTGTGAAGCCCAGTGAGTGGAAGGCTCCTGTTGATATGGTCAGGAGAAGGGCTGGTCTCAATCGGGGGAGACCAAGGTTTGAGGAGATTCCAGATCAGGGGAAGTCTTTTGTTAAGCAAGATGATGAAATCAAGGGGAAAGGGAAGGAGGTGAATAAAGTCTCTTTTTCTACTTCCTTTGGTGGGTTGGAACTATATTCTTGTGGCGGACAGTCAAGTGGTGAATGCTTGGCTGGTGTCTATGATGTAGAGGCAGGTAAGGTGGGAAGGCCAAAGAGCAGCTCTCAGGCCCAACCAAAGCCTAAGGCTTCTAAGATGGATCCTAAGCTGGGTGCACCTAGAAGGAAGTACAGCAAGGAAGAGCTGTACAAGATGCAGAAGGGGATTGCTAATATGGGCCCCCCTAGTTTTGGTGAATTGGACATGAATGGTGAGCCAATACCTATGGATTTGGATTCTGACTCTGAGGAGGAGGCTCCTTTGGCTTCATTTCCAAGTCCCGCCAGAGTTAGAGGTTCTGGTGAGGGATCTGGTTTGATTCCTTTAGATGGAAAATCTGTTAGTGGTTCTGGTCCTCAGGAAAATTCTGGGACAAAGGTAGTGAAGCCAAAGGCTCACTTTGAGAGGCCAGTAGTTTCTGGACAATCTAATAATTTTATGGACTCTTTTCTGGAGAGGATGGACCAGGGTCAGGTTTCCCTTACTTATGGGGAGTTGTATGTTATCAGTCCTGGTTTGGCTGATAGGCAGAAAATGTTGTTTACCAGGAGAAGGGTTTTTCTGGGGAGGTAGAATACATTTTTAATTTTGCTGAAAATTTTGGCAAGGGGTTGAAAACTCATTTTTTGCACCTCTGATTTATGTAAATGTCACTATGAATGGCAGGGAGGCTAGGGCATTGGTGGATTCAGGTTCTCAGATTAACCTGATTTCCTTGTTTGAGGCTACTCATTTGGGCCTCCCCATCAAAACTGTTATTGGTTGAAATTTGATAGGTATAGGAGGTCATGTAACAAAGTTGATGGGAACCTCCAAATTTGTGAAGTTGGAAGTTGGTTGAGCCTTTGGAAAGGCTCATTTTTACATTTCTAAAGGCAATGTTAAAGCTGTTTTGGGTGGGCCATTCTTGATAGTTTATCAATCAAGAATTGGTTACCAATTTGAAATGGGGATTATTTTGGAGTTGAATTGTGAAGATGAGAGAAGGCTTCACATGAGGTTGTTATCTCCTGGAGATTATTGTTGGGAAACCAGGCCTGGGTCGTCGTCCATGTGTCAATGCATGGATTGTTGCAGGAGGAGAAGGAAGTGGATGCCGCCTCTTGATTTTTGGAGTGTGGCTCAGGCTCTGGTGAGAGTCTGTCTTTTTAGAATGATTAGGACTGATGACCCCAGTGCTACAACCTCTCCCCAAGATGAGGAAATCCCAGGTTGTAGTAGGTCAGCTCCCTTGGAGAAATACCAAGTGGATTTTCAACTTTCTTGTTTTAATTTTTCTCTTCTCTGAAAGTATTCTTCAAGTTTTTTATCAAATCTCTGTTCTTTTTCAAGATTTTCTATTAATTTTAATTCAATTTCAAAAAGGAAGATGGGTTATATATCTTTATTGAAAGATATGCAGAAAAGCTTTGGAGTGGTGAGATTGGGGAGTAAAATTAAGTCCTCCCAATTGTCCACAGCTAGCGTTTCTTCTACACCTTTCAAAAACATTATCTTGGCCACGTCTGTGAGAATTGTGGAAACCCCTGGTTATTTTTGTAGTCAAGAAGAAAAGCGAAGAAAATAAAATAAAATATTCAAGATAATTCAAGAAAATCAAGAAAAAAATCTGAAGATAATGAAGAAAGAAAATTCAAAATATTTTTGTGAAGATCAGCATGATCTAGTTTTGGGCCTCCAGCAAGAGGTTAAACTGCACAAATTTTTGAAGAATGAAGATTAGCAGGATCTAGTTTTGGGCCTCCTGCATGAGGATAAACTGCTCAGTTGTAGAAGATGTGATTCTGAAGATGAATCAAGATTTGAAGAATTGGAAGATGGAAGTGAAGATGAAAATGCGGGATTGTGGAAAATTTTTGGAGTGGTGAGATTGGGGAGTAAAAGTAAGTCCTCCCAATTTTGCACTGCTAGGGTTTCTTCTACACCTTTCAAAAACATCACCTTGGCCACACATGTTAGCAATGGGGGAACCCTTGGTTTTTGTTCCATGTCTGGTGTAGAAGACATTGTGAAGACCCCTTAAGTTGAAAGTAGAGCCGCAAAGTACAAGAAGGTGGCACAGAAGATTAGGCCTGTCAATGTGCCTATGTCTGTAGGTTTGAATCCTCTGTTGAAGAGACCTCCATTGTCAAGAGATCTGTGCTGTACTCCTCTGGTGAAGAATCCTCCTGATTTTGAGGAAACTGCTAGAGTGAAAATGGAAATGTTAAAGGTTGTTAATTTTGGTCCTGATGGTTTGTTATCTGAGGAGAAAAAGAAGTTGTTGTTGCATGTTATTGTACTAAGGGAGAAGGTGGTGGCATTTTCTGAAGTGGAAAGGGGTGTGTTGAAACACTCTTATGGGGAACCTTACTTGATTCCTGTGGTTTGTCATGAACCTTGGCAAATCAAACCTATTCCATTTCCTGTTGCTATCCAGGATGATTTTGAGGAGATTGTTAGGGAAATAGTCAGGACTGGATTGTATGAAAAATCAACTTCTAGTTACTCAAGTCCAGTTTTCTGTTTTAAAAAGCAGAATGGAAATCTCAGGGTGGTACATGATCTTAGAGCCCTGAATAGAGTTACTATCAAGGATGCAGGGATGCCACCAAGTGCAGAAGACTTTGTGGAAGCCTTTTCTGGAAGGGTGTGTTATGGTGTGGGTGATATTATGGGTGGTTTTGATGAAAGGGAACTTCACACTGATTCACGGCAACTCAAAAATTTTGAGACTCCTCTGGAGAGATTTCAGCTCACTAGGTTGCCTCAAGGAGCAACTAATTCTGTAGCAGTTTATCAAGAAAAAATGGCTTGGAACCTACAGGATGAGGTGCCTACTAATGCTGGTATTTTTATTGATGACTGTGGAATTAAAGGACCCTCTACTGATTATGGAAATGAAGTGCTGAAAGAAAACCCAGGTATAAGGAGGTTTGTTTGAGAATATGCAATTACTCTGGAGAGAGTATTGTTTAGAATTGAAGAGGCTGGCTGGACCATTTCTGGGTCAAAGTTTTGTTGTTGTGTTCCATCTCTGGAAATTCTTGGGCATGTGGTATGTAAAGAAGGGAGAATTATGGCAAAGAAGAAGGTGAATAAAATTCAGTCATGGGCAAGGCCTAAAAATACTACTGAATTCAGAGGATTTTTGGGAGTTTTTGTGTGTGTCAGGATTTTCATTAAAGATTTTTCTTTGTTGGCTTCACCTTTAAGGAGGTTTAACAGGAATGATGCAAAGTGGGAATGGACTGAAGAGTGTGAAGGAGATTTTCAGAAGTTGAAGAGGGTGGTGGGTGAAGATATTATTCTTCACAAGTTGGATTATGGTAGAGAGGCTGTAAAATTTATCTGGTGGTGGACTCAAGTTATATTGCTGCTGGTTCTGTTTTGTCTCAGGAAGATAAATCTGGGAAGGTCAGGCCATTAAGGTATGAGTCTGTGGTTTTTAATGAGGTGGAATCTAGGTACTCTCAGCCAAAGTTGGAATTGTGCGGTGTAGCAAAAATCTTAAAGAAGCTACAAACTGTTTTGTGGGGGCAGAATTTTGAGCTGCAGGTGGATGCTAAATCTCTGGTCCAAATGAACAACACACCTAGTCTTCAAAATGCTCCAATGACTATGTGGGTGGCGTTCATTCAAAATTTTTCTTCTCACCTGGTGCACAAGCCTGGTAAAACTTTTACAATGCCAGATGGATTGTCAAGAAGACTGCCCCCAGATGAAGATTCTGATCCTGAAGAGTTTGACGAAGATGTCCCAGTTGTTAGAGCCAGCACAAAGGGTGCTGAAGATTTTTCTCTCCTCCCCCATGAGGCTAAACTGTGAAATTGTTGTAACCTCCCCCATGAGGTTAAACTGGAAGATTGTTGTATCCTCCCTCATGAGGCTAAACTGGATGATTTTTCTCTCCTCCTCCAAGAGGATAAACTGGATGGTTCTGATCTTTATTCTGGTGATCAGGATGTTTTAGTTGATGAAGATGGGGCTGTTGTTTGGGATGGTTCAAATCTGGAAAATGGTGTTTTTGTTAGTGAACTGGATTCTCATAAGATTCAGTGGAAGGGAAGGGATTTGCCAAAGTTTAGGGATTGGTGTACTGGATGGGCCAGTTGTGTTTCTCATGTGTACACTGGTGATTTTGATGATAGGGTTGTACCCTTGGATGTTGTTTTGTTAGATTTTGAAGATGAGACCTGGGGTCAGAAGGGTTTTTATTTTATTTTGGTTGAATATCTGTTGACCTTGTAGAGGCCAGATATTTGTGATAATAATACTTGTTTGGCAATAAAGGAGAAAAGTCTTGGATTCTATGTGTCAGGAAGAAGGTTGATGAGGAAGAGATATCCAGATTCTCAAGTTGTGGTGACTCAGAAGAAGGGTCAAGAAGTTGTGTTGAAGTCTTTGCATGAAGACCTTAGTCATAGAGGCTTTGGGGAGACTTATGAAAGAGTAGCAGACAGATTTTGGTGGCCAGGTATGAAGTTGGCTGTGCAGGTTTGGGTTCACTCTTGTGAAGAATGTCAAAGAAGAAGTCACTTGAAACCTAAAGAGGTTGGCCATGATACTGGTGAATCAACTGTGTTTGGAAGAGTCATTTTGGATGCTGTCCATATTAAAGAGGGCAGGTATAAATACTTGATTGTTTCCAGGGATGATTTTTCTGGTTGGGTTGAGGCAGCCCCTCTGGTGAATTTGAATGCCAAAAATGTGGCAGAGTTTTTGAAGAAGGAATGGGTATTTAGATATGGGTTGATGATTTTTGGTGACTGTCAAAGGGTCTTTTAAGTCTAGAAGGTTTTCCAGGGAGGTCCAAGGGCGGTAAAAATGGTCTTAAAGGATTTCAAACTTAGTATGTATTTTCTTATCTTTTAAGGATTTTTTACTCAAATAAGAAGAGGTAAAGAGGTGGAGTAGTATTATTTTTAAAGTTTTAGATTTATGGTTGATGTAAATACTAAAACAATAATTGATAATAATAAACATATTAGTATGTAGTTATAATAAAGTGAGTAAGTAAGGAATGATTTGAAAGTTACAAAAAGTGAGGGCCTTTTATAGGCGAAAATGAGAAAAATAAAGACATGGAATTTACACCATCTATTACAAGGATGTGAGAAAGAAACTTCCTAATTAGGAGTATATATATGACATAAAATAAAAGATAACTTAATTAGAACGTCAACAAGGCATCATTTTTATTGGTAATAAAGTACGAGTTCCCTTGGACTGTCACAATTAATACAACACATTTGAGTTAATTATATTGATTTCACAGAAATCTAAATCTCTCAATTAAGTAATATAATATTTTTAAGGTTTTTTTATTATATTTTTATTATTAATCTTTATTCCCAATCAACTGCATTATTGAGCACGGTGTTAGGGAGTAAAAATGTATGGTACATTTACTTAAATTAATTATTTACACTACTTAATATACTTAGCTAGTTAGTTGTAAGTAATACATAAGTAAAATATTAAATAATTAATTATTAGTAAGAATTTTTAAAAAAGGTGTGGCTTCATCTCAGTAAAATAATTAATTATTTTACTGGGTAAGTCTAGTAGCCTGGCTGACATTGACTGTTGATGGTGGGTCAGAGTTTAAAGCTGAATTCAAAGAAGCTTTGGAAAATATTGGTTCTAAAGTCAGGGTGGCTACACCTTATTATCCTGAAGCTGAAGAAATGGTTGAAAGAGGCCATCAAGTTATCAAGAATGCTTTGGTCAAGATGTGTGGAGATAGTTCTGAAAAATGGAGGCATTATTTACCCTTGGTGTTATTTGCTGATAGGGTCACTGTGAAAAGGACAACTGGCTATTCTACTTATGAATTAATATTAGGTCAGAAAGCAGTGTTACCAGTGGATTTGGAAGCTGTCTCTTATCTTGGAATTGGCTGGGATGATGTGTGCTCAACAGAAGATTTGCTCTGTTCCAGTATTCAACAGTTGGAATGTAAAGAGGAATGTCAAGAGAAGGAATACTCTAGAATGATGAAGATAAGAAAACAATCAGTCAGATACAGGGACAGGAAGTTATTTCATAGACTCAGAAATCCCTTGAAACCAGGTTGTTTGGTTCTGGTGTATAATAGAATTTTGGAGAGTCAGTGGGGAAATATGTTTGCTGACAGATGGAATGGACCTTACAGAGTCATATCTCAGGTGTCTGGAGGTTCTTATGTGTTCGAGGAGTTGGATGCTGCAGTCTTAAAGAAGAGAGTGGCAGTGGATCAGGTGAAGAGATTTTACCCTAGAGGCACAAGAAGTGAAGAAGATTGACTCTGCAATGAGGATAAACTATGGACCATTCTTTAATTTTTCATTTTTTGTGGGGATGCTGTGCATCTGTTTGCTGGAAATTTGTTGTTAGAAGTTACCCATGGCTGGGGCTTCTAGATTTTGCCTTGGAAAGTGTGGGGGTGACTGATGGGCTGGCTGCTCTATCAACAGTTACCCCAGATTGTCTGTTTCCAACCCCTTCTCTTAATTTGGTTGAAACCTAGTATTGGTTTTTCTTGACAGGTTCTAGTCCTCTATGACTTTAAACTGGAAATTTCTTTTGGTGTTCAAGTGCCAGACTCTTCACAATTATTGGTTTTGATTTTGCATTGTATGTTGTGTTTTTGTTAGAAGGTACCCAGGGGGGGCTTCTAGATTTTATTTTGGCAAGTGTTGGGGTAACTGATGAGCTGGCTGCTCTGTAGAAAAGTTACCCCATAATGTATGTTTCAAGTATTTTGTTTGTTTTAGTTGAATCGTAGTTTTGGTTTTTGTTATTCAGGTTTTAGTCCACTATGACTTTAAACTGTCTTTGGACTGGCTTCTTTTTTCCTTGGAGTGGTGGAGGATCACTGGTGGTCTCCCATCATTTTTACTTATTGAAGGAGCCCACCCAGTGATCATTTCTTTGAATTGGACTTTTTCTTTTTCTTTTTTTCTGAATTTCGTGTTTATGGTTGTGTTAGATAGTAGTTTTTAGATTATTTTCTTTTTTCTCTTTTTTTCTTTTAATTTTTTATGGGGGATATTAGGATGTAAAGAGGGAAAAATCACAAAGCTATGGTGTTACCACATCAGGGCCACCTGGATGTGGGCAAGCATTGGCAGGGAAAGGCTCATTGATTGGCCGGGCAATGCTATTATCTTTGTTCTTTTTTATTTATTTCATTTATTTCTGTGTTTTACTTTTTTATTATTTTCTTTAATTTCTAATACTTTTTATCATAAATCACTTAAAATATTTGATTGAGTATCCACATCAAGGTGCACTTGGATGTGGGTAAGGTATCAGGGGATCAGCTCATCAATTGGCTGGGGGATACCATTGGTAATAATTATTAAGTTCATATTATTTTATTTATTTAATTTTAATTTCATTTTCAAATTCTTTTTTTAGTATGTTTGTAGTTTAGTTGTTAAAAATTAAAATTAAAATTAAAATTAAAATTAAAATTAAAATTAAAATTAAAATTAAAATTAAAATTAAAATTAAAATTAAAATTAAAATTAAAATTAAAATTAAAATTAAAATTAAAATTAAAATTAAAATTAAAATTAAAATTAAAATTAAAATTAAAATTAAAATTAAAATTAAAATTAAAATTAAAATTAAAATTAAAATTAAAATTAAAATTAAAATTAAAATTAAAATTAAAATTAAAATTAAAATTAAAATTAAAATTAAAATTAAAATTAAAATTAAAATTAAAATTAAAATTAAAATTAAAATTAAAATTAAAATTAAAATTAAAATTAAAATTAAAATTAAAATTAAAATTAAAATTAAATCTAAAGTTAAAATTAAAATTAAAATTAAAATTAAAATTAAAATTAAAATTAAAATTAAAATTAAAATTAAAATTAAAATTAAAATTAAAATTAAAATTAAAATTAAAATTAAAATTAAAATTAAAATTAAAATTAAAATTAAAATTAAAATTAAAATTAAAATTAAAATTAAAATTAAAATTAAAATTAAAATTAAAATTAAAATTAAAATTAAAATTAAAATTAAAATTAAAATTAAAATTAAAATTAAAATTAAAATTAAAATTAAAATTAAAATTAAAATTAAAATTAAAATTAAAATTAAAATTAAAATTAAAATTAAAATTAAAATTAAAATTAAAATTAAAATAAAAATTAAAATTAAAATTAAAATTAAAATTAAAATTAAAATTAAAATTAAAATTAAAATTAAAATTAAAATTTAAATTTAAATTTAAAATTAAATAAAATAAATAAATAAAATAAAAATAAAATAAAATAAAACAAATTTTTTATATATCTGTTAGCTGTTATTATTTTTTCTAATTAGTAAATTTCTTTTTTAATTCTTTTATTTAATGAAGGGATGAAGAAGCCTCTGGCAGTTGGTCTGGATGGTGTTGGCATTTTTGTTTCTTGTTTGGATTAGAGGAAGAACTGTGTTTTTTGTAGTGCAGGTGGCTGGAGAAAGTATAGGGGTTATAGTGGTCAGGAACTAGGTCAGAAGGCAGACTGTGGGGAGAAGAAGAAGAAACAGGAATGGAGTGCTGGAAAGTGTGCTTGATAATTCGAGACATCTTCCAGTGGTCATCAAGGAGTTGTTTCCTCAGATTCTTCTCATAATCATTCAATGGACCATGGAGAGCAAAGGCTTTAAGCATGTTGGATCACATCATGCTAAGGTGTTGTTTAATATCAGCGTAATCCAACTTAAAAGTAGTTTATAGGGGTTGACCTGTTCCAAATGCAGTTGCAGAAGGCTGGGTTCCAACTTAAAACAGAAGAATTAATTCAATAATTATTCTCTGTTGAAGAAATTGAATTTTGTTATTTTGTTTTGGTACTTACAGATTGGGAGATCCTCAAATTTGTATGCAGCCAGAATCTGGACAGCTGAAGAATGTTGAATAGGTGCTGTAGAAGGGTGCACCAGATGCAGGTATGGATTTTTGAGGTCATTCTCTGGATGGTGTTGAGAAGATGAAGGAGAAGAAGTAGGTTCCTGTGACTTGGTTTCAGCAGCAGGGCTGTTGTTTTTTTTATTGTTTATATTGTTTCTTGGTGCAGGTTTGGTAGATGCTGGTGGACGAGTTCCAGGTTGATTGAGGGAAGGACCAGTAGATGGTGATCTGGTGGCTGATTGGGATCTGCTGGATGAAGATTCAGAAGAAAAAGAAGTATCAGAGGAATAATTGGTGGCCAGAGGAGAGGTGAAGTTGTTTTCTCCTGAAGTAACAAGAGTTTTGCATTTAGAAAACGTGTTGGCTGTTCTGGTGTTTGAAGTGTGTCCTTTGGGAAGCTTTATGGAGATTTTGGAGTTTCTGGTGGTTATAGAAGAGGAAATCGTGGTGGTACATATTTCTCTGCGAGCATTAGGAGGTTGGGGTGTTGAGTTATTGGGGTTGGATGGAAGATTTTGGTTGTTTTCTGGCTGAATTTGAATGTTCTGAGCCTGATTTTCATTTTCTGATGAGGAAGGTGGGCTGCTGGAAAATGGAAGAGCTGCCTGGATGCGGTCCAGAAGCCTAGGAGATGATTTTGGCGCCATTTTTTCTGAAGTTTCTGAGAGGAAATCAGATTCTTGGGAAGATAAAGCTGGTCTTTTAGGCATGGTCTTGGGAGTAGAATGGTGTGATCTTCTGGAAGGAGCAGAAGACAAAGAGTAAGAAGCAGGTCCAAGCTCTGGTGACCTGGTAGGTAACCTAGATATATATTTGTGTGAAGGTGAAGGCGGATGTATTGGGTAGTTGGAATCTCTGTCACACCTTTTCTTATTTGAATTGCATGAATCACAGGCCCTGTTATATAATTTGGCCTGGGAAGTAGGAAAAGTGAATGTACAAGTTCTGAAAATTTTTATGCACTCCTTACAAGCGTAGTCCTTAGGAGAAGTGAAGAAGGAAAGGTCCAATGGGTCAAAATTTGGTGTTCCAGCCATAACCTGTGAAGGAGCAATATTGGAAAGAAAAGAGATGAATAAAAAGATTTATCAGTGATGTGTAGATGGTGAAGAAAGAGTGGAAGTTCAGCAGGTTGGCTGCAGAGCATTGTGTATGGAGGTGGCACCACCTTTGCTACAAAATAGTCTGTCAAGACTTTAAACTGAAAACTACTGGGTAGTCCGTCAAGACTTTAAACCGAAAACTACTGGGTAGTCCGTCAAGACTTTAAACTGAACACTGGTAAGTCCATCAAGACATTAAACTGAGGAATGGTAAAGTCCCCCAATACTATAAACTGAGTAGGGTTTAATGTTTGAGTCCTTCAAGACTATAAACTGATATGGGAGTTGGTGTGATTCTGGCAGAGGGCATCCAAGGGGGAGTCTCTGAATTTTGTTAAGGCAAGTGTGGGCGTAACTGATGAGCTGGCTGCTCTTTAGAAAAGTTACCCCAGAATGTTAGTTTGTTTCTTTGGGTCTTAAATGTTTTGATCTCTGGTTTTGTCTTTTTGATTTAGGTTTTGAGTCCCCCAAGACTATAAAATGAGGGCTGTTAGTTCCCCAAGACTTAAAACTGAGGGTTAGTCCCCCAAGACTGTAAACTGAGAAATTTTTATGATGATTTGCAGAATTCAGGAAGTCTGAAGAGGTCAAGAATTTTTTATTTTGAAGTCAAGAGATTAATCAAGAGTCAGGAAGCAGAAGAGAATCAAGAGATGTGACAAAATGTCCAGCATTGGCTTTGAATTGGTGTATGAGGTTCTTCCTTCTCTCAAGATCCTGTGGGTCCCTAGAAGGAGTTGATTGGAAGTAGTTTAGTAAGAGATGCTTCTGTTGAGAAGAATTTTGTTGAAATTTGTCCTTAATGGTGGTCAATGGGTTAGGTGGGGGTGTTTCAATGGTTCTCACATTGTTATCATTGCTGTCAGGAGGAAAAGGAGCTGGAAAATTGTCAGATTGGAATTCAGTATGAAGAAGTTTTGTGCTTACCATCAGAAGGACCAGGGATGATAGAGCTAGTGGTAGTAGCGGGGTTGGCACTCTTATTTGAAGGGTGTAATTTTTGGACCAGTCTGGGAATCAGGATAGATGGCCTAAATCTTTTGGTGCTGGTGGAAGGTGGATCAGGTTGTGGAGAAGGAGAAGATTTTGCAGAGGACAATGGACCAGGTCTGAAGCAAGTCTTTTTTCTAGAGTGGCAGGAATCACAGGAGGTTTTGTAGGGGTGAGCCGGTGGTGAGATGGAGCAGAGAGATTATTGTCAATACAATATTGGAAGGGGCCCATGTCAGTAGCAGATTTGGAGAGAAAGCTGAACTTGGTGGTTGTGGTAAAGGAGAATGTGGAAATTCTCTATTGGAGGGAGGATGTGGTCTTCCGAAATTGGCGGAGCCCTTTTTTGGTATATTTGGTGCTGTTTTGGTATGCCTTAAATGGCATTGTTTAAATAATCAGGTAGTTTTTGGGAATGAGGAAGTAAATATTGGGACTACGGGGATCTGGATAATACCATTAGATAGCCCCAGTTTTTCTCTATATTTTATGTCTTTTGGACATTTTTCATAGCTTAAGTATTTGGGGGATAATTTCTCACTTTTCATTTTAAAAGATTGCTGTTGAATTTTTTTTTTGTGTTTTATGGGCTAACCTTAAGTCTTAGGTTTAAGCTCATAGTACATTTGGAAAGAGCAGAAGTTTCTCTACATTTCATGTCTCAATGTTGTTATAGCATAATTATGTGTTTTAAGGATTTTAGTAGTTGTAGGTGAATTTTTTTAGTAGTTTGGGTGTTTTTGGTGGTTTTCTGGCTTCAGGTGGGCCTCCTGGTGTCAGGCAGACCGCCCACCTCAGTGCTAGACGGCTGGGAAGCGCTTCTAGGGAGGTTTTATGCAATTTGGCGCTCAGGAATTCCAGATTTCCAGGTTTGCCTGGGCTCTTAATTAGTAGTCTGTGTGTATATAGTGAATAAGACAGTTTGGGGCAACTCTAATTATAATTCAACCATCCAGGGGTGATATCCTTGTTCCTCACTCAGTTTTCACTGTTTTTTGGCCACAATTTGCCTGTGTTTGTTGCAAGTGAGTTCTTCATTTAAATTAACTTAGGAACTGTTTTCTCTGGTATAGTCTTGCAAGCTATATCAAGTATTATTGCTGTCTCTGGTGTGGATTTGAAACCTACATCAAGTATTATTGCTGTCTCTGGTGTGGATTTGAAACCTATATCATGTATTATTTCTTTCTCTGGTGTGGAAATTATTCTACATTTAAGTTCTTTGGTTTGGTAGTCTGTCTGTATAATACTCTCTTGACTGATCAAGCAGTCAAGTGTATTTGAGAAAGGGGCTTTTGGTAAACAGTAACCAATTTATTGTAGCAGGTAAATCTCACTTGGTTTTCTAAAGGGACAGGGGTTTTTTTTTCTGGTTTTACTCCAATTCCCTTGGTCAAGGCCTATAGCTAGTACTATAGGATTGTCTACACCATTATAATTATTTCTTCCTATTTCCTGCTACTTCTCTATATATTAATCTATTTTTTCTCCTTCTTCTAGAAGACCCGCTGACAATTGGAGGCCTTTCCGGACAATACAATATTTTTTGACCAACATCTTAATGCATGGACCACCTAAAGCGGAAAAAGACAATTTCTCCGCAACCATGTTTCTAGCTTGGGTTCAAACTTTTTGGTTCATAATAAATTAAATAATGAATATTTTAAAGTGATTACTCAATCACTATAGTAAGTTAACCTTTGAACCTCTCAATTATATTCCTAAATTTTTATTGCAATTACAGTGATTTTGGCTTAATTGCTGAATCACTGAATGTAAGTGATCTTTTTTTTTATTAATTTTTCCTAGTTGACCATAATAGAGTTATACTCTTAGTCCTAGAAGATCATTAAAATTTTTAATAAATTATTAAATTAATTTTTATTGAATTTTTTTTTTGATTTATTGGTTGACCATAATAGTACTCAGTGCTTAGTTCCAATATTACCAATATATTTTTTGGTTGACTTATTAAACCTTTTTGGTTGGTCCTATTAAAATTATTGTTATTTCTCAATAAAATAATTTGTAATTACATATTTTTTGTGTTACATTTTTGTTAATTAACTGATTTTTAAATAAAAATTTAAAATTTTTTCTTTTGTTAAAAAATCATTTGATTATTTTTTATTTTGAAAATACTAATTTGAATCATTAAAATCATTTTGATTTTTTGTTCACAGTTTTTATGTCCAGTAGCTTGGCTAACAGCATGGATTACCTACATGTGGATGAAATTGAAGTGGATTTTGACAGTCAATCTGTAGGTTCTTCTAAATTAACTTACAAGAATTCTTCAGCTGACAAACTACATTCTTACCCTTCAGGACATAGAAATGTCAGGAGAAGTGGAAAACCCCCCTCACCAAAAAACTCTGAAAGAAGCAAAACCTTAGATAAGTAATGAAAATCCTCTAAAGGGTATAAGAATAAAAAATGTTCCTCTGAAACAACAAATAAACATCCTTTCCAGTCACATAAAAGAACTGAAGGCAGAAAGTATGAAATACCAGGCAAAAGTAGAAACACTCTGGAAACAGATGCAAGAGCTATTAAATCACAAACAGGTTCAACCTCCTCCTTTCCCAGCCTCTCAGCCTCAGCCTCAGCCTTAACCTCAGCCCCATCAGGCACCAAGCTCCTTCACTCAAAATCAAAGCACTCTGCAAATGGAACAGTGGAAATGGGATTACCTGATGAAACATTACCAACAGAATGTTCAGCAGCCAGAAGCTCCAGGACACCAACCTACCATCCATCTCCTCAGGCCCATCCTTATCAGGGAGGCAGAAGAAAGAAGGCACGGGGGAAATTTTCTCCCTTTCTATGGAAAGTAATTTGTTTGATAAACATGTTGGTATGTATAATAACAAATCTTCTTCCACAGGTAATATTGTGGATCATAGTGAAAGAACAGTTAAGCCCATAAAGAGACAACTTCCTTTAATGAGTAGCCCTAATGATGTAATTAGTAAAGTATCATTTGGTGAACCTTTACATTTGACTTCTACTTCTTTTATTAATCCTTCTCTTGCAATTAAAATTGATTCTGTTTCCCCTGAAGTCTACACCTTACTTGAGAAAACTTCTGAGGATATATTGAAAGATACAATTGATTTTAATGTTGTGAAAGACAAACATTTGAGAGAAGTATTAGTACATGAGAGTGATAGATTTAATAATTTGCACTTGCATTGTAAAGTAAGTTCTTCTGTACAAGATACAGCTTATTTTAAAATCAAAGATACTTTGAATATTTTTCTTAGCCAACAGAAACAAATAAGAAGTGAACATAGAGCTATCTCAGATAAAAATATCATTCTGCATAGAACCTTGAGTGAATTGAAACCCCTTATTGAGGAAAATTATTCATTGAAAAGTGAAATTAAGTCTCTACACAATGAGTTGAAAAAGCTAAAAAATGATTTCCATGCACTGAATACCAAACACACAGTTTTTGAGGAAAGAAATGTTTTATCCCTTGAGAAAATGAATGACCAGATGTCTGAAACTCTAAGGATAAGAAATTATGTGTCTGACCTACAGGAAAAATTTTCAGCCTTTTCCATCAATCATTATGGTGTAGGTGAAAATTCTGCCCAAAATCTGCATAAAAATAAAGGAAAGGAGCCTGAACAAAGCAGATCTTTTCTTCCCCATATTTCAGCCATTAAACAACCTGATAATGAGTCTGTAAAATCTTTTTCTACTAGCAAAAAATCTTTTAATGGTCATGAACCAGCTGTTTCTGTAAATAATAAAATTTCTGAACACCTGGCTAAACTTCAGGAATTATTGATGATAAATAATTCAAATAAAATAGATGGACCATCCAAGTAGCCAGCAAAATTGGCCCAAACTGGATCAGTCTCCCACTTTTGATTGTGACTCTTCATCTGACTGGCAACACTTTATTCAGAGAATTGATAATCTGAAAAACTCTTATAAATTTCAAGATGAAGAAATTGTCTCTAAATTGATTTCTTTATTTTCCAATGTAGCTTTAATGTGGTATGAATCTGTTTTACTGGACAATCAACATTATACTTGGAAAGAGTGGAAAACATTGATTGAAAATCAATTTGGTGGTTCCAAATTCAGGCTTGCCCAGTAGAGATTATATGATACTGCTAAATATGTTTCATCCTCTCCTGAAAAACCTACTGTTTTCCTTATGAAAATTACAAAAATTATTAGAGCCATGGATCCTAAAATGGATTATGATATTTGGAGGGATAAAATCCACTATAAATTACCAAATTCTCTGAGAGATTTGATTGTGGCAAGGACTGAACATGGGAGAGAGAATTCTTCCTTTATTGATATCTGTAATGAATTACTAATAAACCATAGATATGAACCAAGGAATTATCCTGTGAAATCTTATCATGACCAGCAGAAGCCTTCCACAAAACTTCCAGTAAATTCCGGTAGACCTTCTGCCCCAGTTGCACCAAATAAATATGCAATAAACACTTGTTTTAAATGTAACAAACCATGGCAGAAAGCACATAGTTATGACAAGAAATTTCATATTGTTGAAAAAACTGAGGAATCTGAAAATACTCAAGCTGATCTTGATGATTCCTCCAGTGACTGTAATAGCAATATCTCTTATGACCATGAGTCTTTCCAAGAAGTTCTTGTTTTAGAAAAGAGTATCTAATATTTAGATAATTGGTCTGATAGTTGTGATATTGACTTGTCATCTGTAGAAAATGATGAAGTAATTAGAGATATTACTGAAAATTTCATTTTAATATCACCTTTGAGAGCACCAGTTATCATAAATGGTAAAAATTTTGAGTTTATTCTTGACTCTGGTGCTGGAGGAAGTGTAGTGTCTGAGAAAGCACTGGCTTCTGTGGATAAGGATATTCAATGCAAATTATTACCTATAACATCTGAAAAATGGAAAGGTTATGGTTCTGTTTTATTCCCCATTGGAAAATACAAAACCACTGTATTCTTTAAATGTAATGGTGGTTTTGTCAGAGCTATTTGTGAACTTTTTGTGATGAAAAATGAAAATTTAAGCAATTGGTTTATCATGGGAAATGACATTTTAACCATGTTTGGCATTAAGTTGGATCCTGCAAGCAATTGTTTTACTTTGGGAATGAATGGGAAAAGAAAATTTAAAATTTCTTCTTCTAAAAAGCATTCTACACCATTATTAAATTCTTGTCATTCTTTGATCCAATTTAAAGGCAGAAAAACAGAGGAAATGAATGTATTATTGTCTGAAATTGAAATAGCTTCATTTGGTGATCAATTAACTGATGACCAAAAAGATTCAATAGTAGCCTTAATTACATCTTTCCCAATGGCTTTTGCTCATGGTTCCCATGTGTTGGGATTGGTTAAAAATGAAATGAAAATTTCTCTATCCTGCAATTTGGATGAAATACCTCCAAGCCTGAAGAAAAAACCTTACCCTGATTCTCCCACAAAGAGAAAAGATAAAAAGATAATATCTCAACTTTATTAAGTATGAATATTATTGAAAAAGTGGATGTTTCACCCAAATATTGTTTCATCTCTCCAGTTTTAATCTCCTATGAGAAAGATAGAGCTAGACTTTGCGGAGATTACAGAGCATTGAATACTTATTCTGTGGATGATATTTACCCATTACCCAGAATTAGCTCTATACATGCTACCTTAAAAGGTGCAAAATTCATAAGCTGTCTGGATGGTAATAAGGGTTATCATCAAATACCTGTTGAACAGTCTTCCCAAAAAAAATTTCTAATTGCAACCCACATGAGAATTTAAAAATATGTTAGGATGCCTTTTGACCCTAAAAATGCCCCTTCAGTATTCCAAAAAGTAATGGATAACACATTTCATCAGGAAATAATTGAAGGTTGGTTAATGGTTTATATTGATGACATCATAGTTTTTCTAAAACTTTTGATGAACATATCCAACACTTAAATAGAGTCTTCCAGAAAATGGATGCAATTAACATGAATTTATCCTTAAAAAAGTGTAAATTTGGGTTTCAATCCTTGAAAGTCCTGGGTCATGTTGTTTTTGGCTTACAGATCTGTGTAGACCAAGAAAAAGTTGCTGCTATCCAAAATGTGTCAGCACCAACTTCTGTAAAAGAAATACAGAGTTTTTTGGGAATGTGTGGCTACTATAGACAATACATAAAAAATTATCAAGTCATAGCCTTACCACTTACCAAACTAACAAGAAAAGATATGGCTTATGTTTGGAATGAGGATACTCAAAGAGCTTTTGATACATTAAAAAGATTTTGAATGTCAGATCCAATCCTTGCCCTTCCAGATTTTAATAAGACTTTTGTTCTTTATACAGATGCAATTTTTATTGGACTTGGAGCTGCTCTTCATAAAAACAAATTATTAATGAAAAATTTTCAGAAGTAGTAATTTGTTATATTTCAAGAACCTTGAGAAAAAGTGAATTGAAGTATGGTGCCACTCAATTAGAGTGCTTAGCAGTTGTCTGGGCTTTAGAAAAGCTTCATTATGATTTAGATGATCAAAAGTTTGAATTAGTTACTGATTTCAGTGCTGTGAAATCCCTCTTAAACTTGAAAACACCAAATAGACATATATTTAGATGGAAACTAGCTGTTCAAGAATTCAGAGGTAGAATGACTATTATTCACAGGGCTTATAATGTTCATTCAAATTTTGATATGTTGTCCAGATTACCTCTTCCAAATGATGTATCCAATCCAGCCTATGTACCTGATGACGATACAGTACATATACATGGTATATAAATTGTTGATATGGAAGAGGAACTTTTACAAGTAATTCTGGATTCATATGATCAAGATTCTGATTTAAATAAATTGGTTAAAATCTGAATGATCCAAAGAATGCTTCTATTCAAGCATCGATAAAAACTCTTCCTCAAAAGTACCAAAGTGCTTTGAGTAAAGGAAAGTTTTCCATTGAAGATGGTTATATTTACTACAGGGGAAAACTAACCAATGTCATTGTTATTCCTCCTTCATGAAAGAAACCATCTTAAAACTTTGTCATGATGACACATTAGCAGGACATTTTGTGTTGAAAAACCATTATCAGAATTAAAAACACTGCTTGGTGGGCTAATATGTCTGAAGACACTAAATTATATGTTTAATCTTGTGATTATTGTCAAAAATCTAAAAGATTGACAGGTAAAAGATTAGGATTGTTACAACATATTGAAGCACCTGATTCTCCTTGGCAAATCATTAACATGGATTTTGTAACTGGTCTTCCTGTAGCAGGTAAAGTAATTTATAACTCTTATTGGGTAATAGTGGATATATTTACCAAAATGTGCAAATTTATTCCCACCCACAAAGATGTATCCATAAAATAATTAGCTTTCTTATGGTGGTCTTACATGTTTAATATTGTTAGATTTCCAAAAGCCATTATCTCTGATAGAGACCCAAAATTTACATCTGAATTTTGGACTACCTGGATGGATATTTGTGGCTGTGAGTTAAAATTGTCTACAGCTCACCATCCTCAGACTGATGGTCTAGCTGAAAGAATGATTCAAACTCTGGAAGATATGATTAGAAGGTATTGTGCCTTTGGATTAGAATATAAAGACAATGACAGATTTACTCATGACTGGGTCACTCTATTTCCTGGTCTTGAATTTGCATATAATAGCACTGTTCATTCTGTCACTGAGAAAAAGCCTTTTGAGATTTGGTTAGTTTATGTTCCAAACACTCCTGCTCAAATTCTCAATAATAAATTAACTAAGTTGGAACTACATCCTGGTGTAAAATCTTTTATGCAAATGCAACAGCTATGCAGAAAACATGCTCAAAGCTGTATTGATAAAGCATTTGAATATGAAAAGAAGAGATGGGATAAATCCCATAAAGAATACACATTAAACAAGGGTAATTAAGTGTTGATATCTACTGTTCATTTCAATCTACAAGGAAACAATAAATTAAAAGATCCTTTTTGTGGGACCATTTGTTGATAAAAGAATGGTTGGAGATAATGCATTAGAAGTTTCATTTTATTCTCCATATGATAGGAAACATCCTGTTTTTCCCATTTCTTTGCTTAAACCTTATACTTCCAACTGTGACTTATTTCCAAAAATAAGTGGATGACCTAAGAAAAAGCCTCAGGAAGTCACAGAAACTGCAGAAATTGATAAAATTCTCAATGATAGAATTATCACTTCTGAAAGAGGTATTGAATATTTATTGAGCTATAATAACAAATCTTCTGAACATGATGCATGGATACCTGGAAAAGAAATTTCAAATCTTCCTACTCTGTTAAAAAAGTATAAAAAGAAAAAATCTTAGCATTTTTTTATTGTTTTTTTAGAGTAAGGGAGTGTCAGCCAGGCTATACCAGGAGCCCAGTAAATGTTATGTTAATTTACTGGAACCAAAAGAGGGCTTAAAAATATTCATTTTATGTATATAAATTAAAATTTTATTGCATAATAAAATTATATAAGTATCTTATTGAATATAAGTAAAATAAGGGTTATATTAATTTTATTTTTATATAATTTATTTATACATTTAAATTAAGCATGATATATTTTATATTCTATAAATTATGGCGCATTTTTATGTATTTAATAAATATAAATTAATAATTAATTAATTATAAAAATATATTATAATTATAAGTGGAAAATTAACTTATAATGTAATTAAATTGACAAATTAAATTTATATATTAATTAAAGCCTTACATATCTTATTAAAAAATAATATTGGGCGCTTTTTTTATTCATAATTGTTTCATCAAAGTATTAAACAATTTAAAACACTTTATTAAATAAGTTATCAATGTTTTATTCTAAAAATTAGTAATTTTGTTATAATAAGTATTTGTTTTAACTTAAAATAATTGTTACACTAATAAAAGTAATCAAAATAATTAATTATTAATGTTTTATACTAAATTTATTAATTACACTATTTTTATGTGTTATAATAGGGGGTGTCAAAGTTATAAATCTTACATTTCAAAATACCTCTTTTTTCCACCAAATCAACCATGGTTATTTTTTAAAATATGCCATATTGTGCCCCCAAAGCACCTTTTTACTGAGAATTAATGTCAAGCTTGTGGCTTTCTTTTTGTGTTGTGAAATGCCCTTTAAAGAATTACAAATTTCTAACTTTGATACCCCCTAATAAGTTCCTTTTTATGTTTCACTTAAAATTGGTTTCTTTAAAAGAGTTATCGGGCATGTTTTAAATTAAAATAATTGTTTTATTGTCTCTCAAACTTATTTTATTACTTCCTATATTTATTTTGAATTTTTGGGATTAATTTGGGGAATTTTAGGCTCTTACTCATGTGTGTTAGTTAATTGTTTCACAGGTTCCCTTGCATTTACTCAAATTTTGTTAAATGTTATTTTTATTTTATTTTTAATTTTATATACATTAATGTGGCGCTTCAGAGGGCCCCTTGCCTATATAAGGGCCTTGTGTAACCCCCTGTAACCTGATCACTTATTACTCACATTCTAACATATTTTAAAATATATACAAACACGTTATTTGTTATTTTATTAGTATTATAATTCTAATTTAAATATTAAATAATTAATTAAAGTTTGCCTTAAGTATATTAGTAATAATAATTGCTAGCCGCGCAGAACATTTGACTTACTTAAAATAAATATATTATATAGAAATTGAACCTCTTTGTTGTGTCTCTCCTCATAAAGTGTCATTGCATTTCTCTCTTCTTTTTTACTATTTCCTTAAAATTATGAATATTATTTATTATTATTTCCCATTATAATTATTTCTTCCTATTTCCTGCTACTCCTCTATATATTCTTCTCCTTCTTCTTCTTCTTCTAGGTGACCCGCCGACAGTTAGTTTCTTATTAAAACTTTAATTTTACTCTTTGACCATCTTAAATTTAGCAGTTTATGGGAATATTTGATCAATTTTACCACTCTTTAAAAATAGTATTTATTTTGATAACTTAAATACTGTGTATATATCAAAAAAATGGTGAATATTAATAACTTGTTATACAATATAGCATAAATATTAATCATCTTTTAAGACTTTTGAGTTCTGTAACTTTTTGTAACTTCAATATTTTTCTATTTATTTAATTACTTGCTTATAAAAATTTTCACATGTGAATCATATATTATTGCATATCAAATTTGTAACTTGAAGTCAATCTTCAATGCACTTATACTAAGTCTTCCAGTCATAGTTATTCTCTACAGTTTTTTAGTTCAATTATTGTTTCATTGAGTTGTAATTTACTGAGCAAAATTTTCTGCGCTCAAGTTTCTTCTCTTTCTCTAGAGTTAATGATACATTATAGCATATCTGTAACATCATGTTGATTGAGTCGATAAAATATTTTGTGCTCAGTGACTATACTGTATGTAATTTGTATAAGATAAAAATGTTAAATAGACTGGAGTTAAATCATAAATAAAGCAATATAAGTCAAATAAATGAAAGACAAATATAGATCATAAATATAGAGTAGCCTTAACTTACATAGTGTTAAAGCTATAAATGTAGAATCAGGTGTTGTATATATTTAGGTGAAAAGGTTAAGTTTTATTTCTCATATGTTTTGTGAACTTTATACATGTGACTGCGGCGCAGTTGAGTACTTAACAATAAAGACATGATGGAGTTCAATTATCCTCCATCCTTGTCAATTATGCAATTTGTATTCATTAACAACATTATTTGATGGACATTAGAAAATTGAATGATTGGGGCAAAAAGGACAAAGTTTTGTCTAATGGGCTACTTTGATGGATGATTCTACATGCTCTAAAAAGTTTTCAGGGTCTAAGGTGGTGTAAAATGCACAGAGTTACTATATTTAAATGTCTAAATTGTCACTTGATGACTGTCTCTCATTAAAGGTAGGCCTTAAAGGGACCACCTTTTTTGCCACTTCAGAGACTGGAGACTACCTTTTTACTTTTAGCCTAATTCAGCTTTTTTCACTTTACAAGTTACCAAAAAAAATGACACTAACTTCAAGAATGACAGAAATAAATCGCGACTTAGTGCTAAAATTCAAGGAATTAAATAGTGATTGAAATATAACCCTAAATTTTAAAGCAGGAAGGTGCAAGGGTAAAATGACATTATCAACATTAAAGGGAATCCAGAAGCAAGATATATTGTTAATGTAATAGGGCGGGGGGTGAAGAATAAAAAACAGAAAGGTGGTCCCTTCAAGGCCTCCATTAAAAAATTAACACTTTGTGCTACAATTTCATTCCAGAATCATAAAAGTCATGCATTATTTATCTAAAAATGCTATTCTATAAGTTGGATTCCAGATGACTCCTTAAAATACAAATGCAAAAAAATCCCACAAAAAAGGTGGGTATTGAGTGTGGAAGAGTTAAAATAGCAATGGCCTACTGATGAATAGAAGTGGAGCAGGCAAGTAGCATTCATGCTGATGTTCTGGGGATTCGTGGCATTCACAAGTTTAAAAGAAACAAATTTTAAATGTCAGCCATATGCTGGTAGTGCTAAAACTTGTCAAGTGTTTTTTTAAATATGTATATATTAGTTCAGTGTTGCCACAAAATGAGGTTGTACTGAACCAATATTTGCATATTAAATAAACGATTGTAGATGCTCTTACCTTTGGAGTTTGGTATTTGTGTGCACAGGGCAGCACAGCTACACCAAAACGGATTTATGTACGAGTTTAAAAAGGTGAGCAGTAAAGACACAGGGTAATTATTAGTATTTTGGTTCGGTTACAGACTTGGGCGCCACTATCAATTCAATTTTTTTTTCCGGACTGCAACCACTGTACTACCTCCCGAATTCCCATCAAAGTCGGGTAACCAAGTGGTCAATTTTGCAGCGGAGCTTCAGTTAGTGTTAGATTTCTTTCACTATCTCATTCCTTAGAGGTTAGAGTTATCTCTCTGGTAGCTAGTTAAGATGAAATGGCCGGATGAGACTAAAAAAAGAAAGACAGTCTCCGAAACTGCCAAAAAGGTGGTCGCTTTAAAGTCTCCCTAAATAATCATCTTTGCTCATCAGCCTGTGTAAAGACAGAAAACGGCATTGTCATTTGAATTCGCAGATTTGAAGCTCTGCTGCAAAGTTGATCACTTAGTTACCCGACTTTGATGGGAATTCGGGAGGTAGTACAGTGGTTGCAGTCCGGAAAAAAAAATTGAATTGATAGTGGCGCCCAAGTCTGTGCCCGAACCAAAATATTAATAATTAGCCTGTGTCCTTACTGCTCACCTTTAAAAAATGTTTTCAACTTTGCATCGCAATGTGGCTACCAGTTGGATCACTCGCTTGAAAATCATTTTAATTGACAGCCACATCATTGTGAAAAGCTGGAGAGATTTTCCAACACGAGCAAAAAGCTTTTTTTGGTGTAGCTATACAGTTAGCACCATTTGGAGACTGTCATACAGCTAAGAGGAAAAGGCTTAAAGAATTTTTTACAAAAAAAAAACAAAGTTTCCCTTGGAAAAAAATATTCAATTGAAAAGAAAGTACTTCCGACCATCTATCGCCGACCCTTTTGAATAGGCAAATCGCTTTTTTTTTGGTGAGAGAAACTTTGATTTTTTCGTCAAAAATTCTGCAAGCTTTTCCTACTTGGCTGTAATCAATACCTCGTGTATAATAGTGGCTGTAACTCAAGTGAAAACCGCCAAGCAAGAATTTACCGTAACAATGAATTCTCGAATGTATAAGAATAGTTTGGCAGGAGCTTCTTTCAGCTTGAAACTTCTCTCTCGCGTTACTTTTCTCTTAACTGATTCCTGTATTCAAGAGCTTTAAATCTCAAACTTTTTTAGATTCTGAACCGACTTAACGTTAGGTCACGCAACATGAAGAGCCTGAAGAAATTTATCTTTTTAGTTGTCTTTTGTAGCTTCTTAATTTCAATCGTTATGGCTGAAGAAATAAAATGCACAAAGTTCACACAATGGACAAATGACAGTTCAGGCTATTGTAAGCTCAGCTTAATTTTATCACTAAATGTTTTGGTGTAAACATTTAACAGATGATGCGCAATCCGCATTTTTGTAGATTGCGATACGTTCTCCTCATCATATATTTGCAATGGATGCAATGGCTTCAATCAAGCAGGTAATTTTACCAAAATTCATGATTGTGATATGGGAAATTTTGGCACTTCCTGACGCTTGATCCATACTGTTATTTTCAACAAAATCACAAGGTGAAGCTGATGGTTGTAAACCTACTATTCGTTTCAACGACTGGAGCAGCGGAGTTGTTAAAAAATCAAACTTTTCTCGCCATGTCTGCATAGCATACTCTTCCATAAATGGTAGTGTTGGTGAGTTTCATCTCACAGGATTGCAAAATTTCAGTGATAAATGCAACCTAACTAATACTTCCAAATCTCAGAGTGCGCATCACAGGAGCGTGAAACTTTGCTCTGTAAGAGACTTACAAAAATAGGAGGTAAGTATACTTGCACCTGTATCTAAGACTTTGTTTTCGGTTTTCAATTATATGTTTTGCGATTGACTGATTTCTTGATGTCAACAGTATGCGTTGGTTGCGAAGACCAAAATCATAAACCAAAAGATAGATCCCTCACGGGAATTAGTAATTAAAGTGAAATAATGGAGTACAAGACAAGGAGTTAATTTTTTTTTTCTTGTCCACAAATTTTACAACCTTTTCTGAAAGTGATAGTGCAAGTTCAAACTGACAAAGCACATTTTAAATGAAATGATTTACAATGAATATATATATAATCAATGAACATACCATTCAAAGGATTAAAATGAGACTAAATTTCCTCACTGATTGTGAGGTGAAAGACAAGCAGTTTATATAGTAGAAATGGAAGGTAGTATAACCAGAAAAGACAATTAAAGTTGAGATGATACACAAAATTTGTTAGGTTATACTCACCGGCGCCACAGCAACCCTAATTCATATATACAGTAACTGCATAGCATTATGATCAGAATTATTGGAAATTAATAGGGGGTATCAAAGTTGACTGATCTGCAATTAGGGATCAGGAATTTTTTTTACTGGGATCAGACATTATTAATTGCAGAAGATTCTTATCCACTAGCCCCAGGGCTAGTGGATAAGGATTCCACGATAATGCATTATCCTGCCTCTTATACCCCAATTTCCATTCCTAACTCCTGATCCCCAACCCATCACATCCATGATGGATTTTTAAGAAAGTCACATGACTTATAATTGCTGATGCCATCCTTAAGTCTTTCCTCACTCTATGCTACTTAATTTTGGTGGTGAACACTTGAAGTTTTTTTCTACCTACACACCCCAACTGCACATTTGGCAGTGAATTCCCACTTCCCTCATCACATAAGCCTTCCACTGACAACTATGAAACACTTTTCTACTAGGCAGCTACTTCACTCAACTATGAATGCTATTGCTTTACTTTTAGTTCTTTACTAAAAAACACACTCTGATTTGAAAGATGCTTTAGCCTATATGTCTTTTCTTTTCAAAAAGCATTACATAAACCCAAGGGGGCCAAATCTTCATCATGATCCCAGATATGATCTCCGCTCCATTCTCAACATTCTTCAACTAAACTTCACTCAACTATTTCAAACCTCTCCCGATTCTTTCTTCAAACTTTATCAACTCATCTCCAAACATGCTATATTTCATAACAATTCTCATAATAAACAGTGTGAGCCTGCTATTCAACTTGCTGTTGCACTATGTATCTTTGGCTCAAATGGAAATGGTGCTGCTGTAAGATGTTTGGAAAATCTCTTTACCATAGGATATGGGATGGTGATATTATACACCAAGCGCTGTATGATTGCCATCCTTTCCCTCAAGTCTCAAACACTGGCTTGGCCAACTCCACAACAGCAACTTGAATCCTCTCAAGTTATTCAAGCTGAAGATTTCCCTGGCTGTGTAGGATTTTTTGATTGCACCACTATACCTTTGACTCAAAAGCCTGCTCATGATGGCAACCTTTATTTTGACCACAAAAAAAAGGTTTCTTCAAAATGTTCTCCAATTTCACATCTTTCATAAACTGAATTTTTATCTTCTTTGTAGATACTCTATTGCCGTTAAACTTGTATGTGATGTCAATAAAAAAGTTATTGATTTTCACAGTGGCTACCCTGAATCATGTCATGACTCTTCCATCTTCCAAAGAATGAGGATTTCTCAAATTCCTTACTCATACAATCGGGTGCTCCTCTTGGTCTAGAAGTTTTTGACAAAAATAAACCGGCGTAGGTAGGTGGAATTTGGAGATTTCAAAGGTCAAGGTATGTATGTTTTATCTTTTAGCTTATTTACTCAATTAAAAGAGGTAAGAGATGTTTTATAATTATTATTATAATTTATAACTTAGAAATACGGTGTTGTAAGTACTAAAGAAATAAATATTATTAATAAATATTTGATTTAATAAAAGTTTTAATAAAAATATAAGTAAGTGAGAAATGATCAAAACAACCAGAAAGGGGAAGCCTTATATAGGCAAAGAAGAGACAAAGGACAGAGTTAAAATTCTATATACAAGTGTATGAGAGAGAAAAAGAATTTTTCAGAAGAAAGAATATTTCAAATTATAAGATTTTTCTATAGAGAATAATGTATTTACTGAATATTACAAAAGAATTTGATTTATTAAAAAAATTCCGGAAATTGTTATTTTTAAACAAGTAGTTTGATTTATATATATTTATTTATTTTTGTGTTAAATTTTATTTTAATATTTAATTTTAATTTTCTTTAAACTTACATTGAGCACGATGTTAGAAAATTAAAATAAAAAATATGGGACAATTAATATTAATATTAATTTTTTACTAAATTTATTTTTTGTAACTAGTTATTTTATTACAAGTAAATTTAAAGTAATTATAATAAAATTAATAATAATATATAAGAAATAAAAAGGTGTGGCTTCATCCCAGGAAATAATTATTTATTTTACTATGTGAGTCTAGCAGCCTGGTTGACACTCCCTTACTATAAAAAAACAAAAAAAAATGCTATGCTTTTTTCTTTTTATATTTCTTTAGAAGAGTAGGAAGATTAGATATCTCCTTTCTAGGTATTCAAGAATCATATTCAGAAGATTTGTTCTTGAATCTCAATAAGTATTCTGTAGCTATTTTAGCAGTAACTATTCTGTCATTTAGAATTTTATCAATTTCTGCTGTCTCAGTGATTTCATTAGGGGTCTTCTTTGGTCTTTGCCTCCTTTTGGGAAATAAATCACTATTGGATGTGTAAGGTGTCAAAAGTGATATTGGAAAAACAGGATGTTTTCTGTCATATGGAGAATAAAAGATAAATTCAACTGCATTATCACCAACCATTCTTCTGACAAGGAATAGGTCTTTTAATTTTTTATTACGTTGTAAAATGAAGTGGACTGTAGAAATCAGTACTTCATCACCCTTTTTAAAAGTGTATTCTTTATGTGATTTTTCCCATCTCTTCTTCTCATATTAAAAGAATTTTTCAATAAATTTTTGAGCATGACTTCTGCAAAGTTGTTGCATTTGAAGAAAAGATTTTACACCAGGATGTAAATCCAATTTAGGTATTTTATTATTGAGGATCAGGGCAATAGTCTTTGGAACATATTCAAACCAGAGCTCAGAAAGATTTTTCTGAGTAACAGAATGAACAGTGCTATTACAAGAGAATTCCAAACCAGGAAGTAAGGTAAACCAATCATGAGTAAATCTGTCATTGTTTTTGTACTCAAGGCCAAAGGCACAATACCTTTGTATCATGTCCTCTAAAGTCTGAATCATTCTTTCAGCTAATCCATCAGTTTGGGGGTTATGGTCAGTAGAAAGTTTCAGATCACAACCACAAACATCCATCAGAGACATCCAAAATTAGGAAGTAAATTTAGGGGCTCTGTCAGAGATTATAGCCTTCGAAAACCAGCAGTATTAAACATATGAAAACACCGCAAGAAAGCTAATTCTTTAGTGGAAACATCCTTGTGGGTAGGGATAAATTTACACATTTTTGTGAATCTGTTCACAATAACCCAACAAGAGTTATAACTGTCTTTCACAGCAAAGGGTAATCCCGTTACAAAGTCCATGTTTATTATTTGCCATGGTGCATCATGAGCTTCAATATGTTGCATTAATCCAGCTTTTTTACCAGTCAATCTTTTTGATTTTTGGAAAGAATCACAGGATTTAGCATATAGTTTGTTGTCTTCAGACATATTGACCCACCAAGCAGTGTTTTTAATTCTGATCATTATTTTTTCAAGATCAAAATGTCCAGCCAATATTTCATCATGACAAATTTTCAAGATGATCTCTTTCATAGAAGGAGGAATAACAATAACATTACTCAACTTTCTTCTATAATATATATATCCTTCATCAATTGAAAATCTTCCTTTTTCCAAAGCCTTCTGGTACTTTGTTGGAAGGGCTTTTATTAATGCTTGTATTGAAGCATTCTTTGGATCATTTAAGATGGTACATAACTTTTTTAAGTCAGTGTCCTTATCATATAAATCCAGAATAAGCTGTAATAGCTCTTCCTCCATATCAACCACATATATTCCATGAATGTGAACTATATCATCTTCACGAACATATGCAGGATTTGAGTCATCATTTGGTAAAGGTAACCTTGAAAACATATCCCCATTTGAGTGAACAATACTAACCCTATGAATTATTGTCATCCTCCCTCTGTATTCTTGAACAGCTAACTGCCATCTGAACATATGTCTGTTAGGTGTTTTTAAGTTCAAGAGGGATTTAAATGCACTACAGTCAGTGATAAGTTCAAATTTCTGGTCATCCAGATAATAATGTAGCTTCTCTAGAGCCCACACTACTGCCAAACACTCCAGTTGAGTGGAACCATATTTCAATTCACTTTTTCTTAAGGTTCTTGAAATATAACAAATTACTACTTCTGATACTTTAACATTCATCACTTTTTTTTATGGAGGGCAGCACCAAGACCAATAAAGCTGGAATCAGTGTATAAAACAAATGGTTGATCAAATTCAGGTAAATTAAGAACAGGTGCTGACACCAAACAATGTTTCATAGTGTCAAAAGCTCTTTGTCTTTCACTGTTCCAGACAAAAGCAACATCTTTCCTAGTCAATTGGGTAAGGGGTAATGCTATGACTTGGTAATTTTTAATATACTGTCTATAGTATCCACACATTCCCTAAAAACTCTGGAGCTCTCTAACTGTGGTGGGAGCCTTTACCTGTTGTATGGATGCCACTTTGTATTGGTCAACACATATCTGTAAACCTGAGACAACATGACCAAGCACTTTCAAGGAATGAAAACCAAATTTGCATTTCTTCAAAGAAAGTGTCATATTTATCTCATCCATCTTATGGAAAAGTTTACACAGGTGGTTAAGATGGTGCTCAAATGTTTTAGAGAATATGATGATATCATCAATATAAAACATCAGCAATCCTTCAATTATTTCTTGATGGAATCTGTTATCCATAATTTTTTAAAAAACCAAAGGGGCATTTTTAGGGCAAAATGGCATCCTAACATACTTATAAATACCCATATGAGTAGAAGTCATCAGAAAATTCTGAGAATTATTCTCAACAGGTACCTGGTGATATCTATTGTTACCATCCAAACAGCTGATATATTTAGCACCTTGTAGGGTAGCATGTATAGAGCTAATTCTGGGTAAAGGATAGATATCATCAACAGTATAAGTGTTCAATGCTCTATAATCACAACATAACCTGGCTTTATCTTTCTCATAAGAAATTAGGACAGGTGAGATAACACAATGTTTAGGTGTTTCAACTACCTTTTCAATAATATTCATTTTAAAAATGGTAGAGATATTGTCTTCAATATCTTTTCTCTTTGTGGGAGAAGTGGGATAAGGCTTCTTCTTTAAACTAGGTGGTATTTCAGTTAATGGGAAAAATAAAGAAAGCTTCATTTCTTCTTTTACAAATTCTAATTCATGTGACCCATGAGCAAAGGCCATAGGAAAAGACTTTATCAATTGAATGAAGGAATCTTTATCCTCACCAGAAAATTGTTCTCTAAAAAAATTTTCAGACTAGGTATCCCCAGGACTGAGTATTTCTTATGTTTAAAATAATATAAACTTAATTACATTAAGCTTATATCTTAAAGATAAGGTTAAAACACTTATATTTATGGTTATAATACATATATATATAATTATTATACTATTATATGACTTATAGTAGTTTAAATAGCTTATCCATAGCCTAATCATACTTATTAAGGTGTTAATGGAGTCATAATATACTTATCTTAAGTGATATTAATTAATTATAGACATACATAAGCTTATATGTATACATAAATGTCATATTTAGTGAAATATGTAGTTAGATTATGTATATTTAGGTCTAAAAGTGGGGTTTAACCTCTTAATAGCCTATAAACTTTGTTTTTCTGCTTATTTTAGGTCATATGGGTGTATTCAGTGGACTCAAAACGCCTACAAAAGCATATACATCTATTTCAGGTGCATATATCCAGTTTGGACAACTTAATCTGCTTCCTTGGATGGATTTTAATGGATTTATGAGTTGGGACATCATTACTGGGTTAATACAGATGCTTGGGGATTTTATTGGGGGCTCGGATAGTTAATTTTGTTCCTTTATATGCTTTTGGTTTCATTATATTCTTTTTGAAGGAGTTATTTTACCTGTTTCTTTATGGTATCGGCTTTTATCTGTTTATTCTATTTATGGTATGGGTCTGTGGTATCATTAATTGTGATGGAGGTTCCTTACTTGAGGTCTTGGTGTTTAATATTCTTGAAGTGGACGCCATGGGGAGGTGATAAGCCCTCACAGTGCTGTAATTTCTGGGGATAGCAGTGACATCATCTGGATTGAAGGTCTGTGCACTCCAGTGGATTTTGGTATAAGTAAGGGGGGATTTGATGGGTTATTGGAACATCAAATACTTACTACTCATCAATAAAAAACTACAAAACAATTATTATCATATATAAATATATTATAAAGCCTCTATAAATTTATATTATCTTTATATAAGCTATAACTATATTTTATTGATCTATTTTCCACCACTAGCTCACATATAAATCCAAGTGTTGTGAGTTTCTATTGAGAATAACTATTTTATTAGTCTTCCCCTGAGGTTTAATCACTAAATCATTTGTCAATATGTAGTAGGACCATTAATATTTACTATTAAATCATAAATAGATACTAGCATACACTGACAAAAAGCATTGTCAATTTCAGACACAAGGGCAGGCATTTCTTTTGTAGATCTTCCTTTATATTGAACTACAGAATGACATGTGTTCAATACTGGTGATAATGATTTTCTGGGGGAGGAAATCTTAAATTTTCTCTTCCCATTCATCCCCATTGTGAAGTATTGGCTTGAAGGATCCAAGTTTATGCCATACTTGGTTAAAATATCATTTCCCACAATAAAACTGCTTAAGTTATCATTTTTCATGAAAAAAAAACACATATAGCTCTCACAAAACCATGGTTATATTTGAAAAATACTGTTGCTTTGTATTTACCAATGGGGGACAAAACAGAGCCATAACCTCTCCAATTCTCAGAAATGATAGGCATGAGTTTTGATTTTTAATATTGGTCCACTGAAGCAAGTGCTTTTTCAAATACTACACTTCCTCCAGCTCCAGAATCTAAGTCAACCTCAATGTTATTACCATTGATCAAGACTCCTTCCTTGAGAGGGGAAATAATCATTGAGCTGTCCTCAAGGTTTCTTATGATCTCAGCATCTTCTACTGTAGATAAATCATTATTCTCAATATAAATATTATTTAAATAATGAATATTCTCTTCCAGCATTAAAATTTCATGGTGAGATTGATATGAAATATTTCTGGTACAATCACTTGAAGTATCATCCAGTGCTATTGTGTCATCAGCTTGTTCCTCTGTATGTTCAACAAGACTTATCTTCTTTTCACAAATATGGCCTTTCTGCCAATGCTTTCTGCATTTGAAGCAAGTGTTTGTTGCATACTTTTTGGGTGCAACAGGGGCAGAAGGTTTACCAACATTTTCCAGATGTTTCTGTTGGTAATTGGAGCTTTTCTCCAATGAAGTTCTAGGATTGAATCTTCTAGAATCATACTTGTCATTAAGAATGTTCTCATTAAAATTATTAATGAAAGAAGAAGGTTCTCTTGAGAAATCAGTCCTAGCAACTATTAAGTCTCTCAGAGACATAGGTAATTTATAGAGTATACTGTCCTCCCATAACTCAAACTACATATCTGGCTCCATTTCCCCCAAGAATTTCACAAGTTTTATCAGGAAATCAATAGGTTTTTCAGTAGAAGAGCTATATTTGGTTTCTTCATACTGCCTTTGTTGAGCTAACCTAAACTTGGAACCACCAAATTGTGCTTTAATTAATTTTTTCTAATCTTCCTATGAGTGGTAATTCTTATTCAAGAGAACAGATTCATACCACATTAGGGCTACATTGGTAAATAAAGAAATTAACTTTGACACCATTTCCTCATCTGGTAGTTAGTATGAATTTTTTAGATTGTCAATCCTGCAAATGAACTGCTGCCAATCAGAGAAATAATCACCATCAAATCCTGGATACTGGTCAAGTTTTGGCCAATTCTTTTGATTTAAAGTAGTCTCCTTATCACAAGCTTGTTTATGAGTGAGAAGGAAATGTAACTTCTTCAATTGGGCAGTAATCTCATTGTTTAATCCTTCTGTGGATTATCCAGGTACATCATCAAGTTTTGATTGAAACTCAGTGGTATCAACAGGAATTTCTGGCACTAATTTTACTTTAGATGAACTAGAAACAGGTACAATTGGGGTATCCTGCAAAACAGGTTCTTTCAAAGAAATTTCAGAAAGCTTTTAATCATGTAACAATGAATTCAATTTTTCTTCAATGGTTTTTAACCTAGTCTTCACTCTTAAAATACTAGATAAAAACTCATTGATGGTTGCAAAAAATAACTGGTTCTTATTTTTTAAAGATGAATAATGGTCACTCAATCTCTTTAAGTTCATCTTATGTCCCTCTAGCTCCTGGAAACAGATGGACACAGTGTCATGTAATTTATAAAAATCATTCTTGATATTTTTCCATAAAGCAACTTTCTTTTCATAAGTTACTTTTAATGAAACAAATCATCAGAAACTCTCTGTAATTCACTCCTCAATGACTGGTAACCCTGTTTAGTTAATAATCTATTAAATTTCTGAGTCAATTTCATATTGTTCATTTTATGATTTTGCTTAGCAATAGTATCCCTCAAATATTCATCATTAATTTTAGCTACATCTGTAGTATTTCTCAATAGGGAAACAGAATAAATTTCCAGACTCTCATAAAACCCAGGATTAAGTGACTCATAAATAATAGCCATATCAGGATTTATCATTGACGTAGCAAACAATAACAAAGGATTAGATACATTAGAATATTGAGAAATTTTTCTACTACTATCAGCCCTACTGGTCTCAAAGTCTCATCCCCTCTTCCAGAATTACCTGAAGGAACTGAATTAGGAACAAGAAATGGCACTTGAGATTCAATAGAGGGGCTTACCATGGTTTGGAAAAGAATTGAATGTGATTGTTTTTTCTTTTTCTTCATCCTTAATAGGGGTGAGGAGGTGAAGGGTTGAACTGATGGGTTCTTGAAGGACCTGCCTGAGGTACTTGTTCATGTTGTTGTTGTTTTTGGGCCTCTAGATAATCTCACTGGGTGTTCGGCCATCTCCACTGCCACTTTGAGATTTCCATCTTTTCTTGTTGCTGGGGGGCCAATTGTGGAAGGGCTTTTGGGGGAGAAGGAGGTTTCCTCTTCTCTTGAAGAAAGGACTCTATTTTTCTTACCTTGTCTTCTAGAAACTCTGCTTTTGACCTCAGTTTGAGATTTTCTGACCTCAACTCCTTCATGTGAGTGGAGGGATTTCAGACTTGCTGATGCAAGGGCATCTTTTTTATCTTGAATCCTTTTGGAAGCTCTTCTGGGGGGTTGATTGAAGGCTTTTAATCCAGAGCAGTTGTCTCCACTTTTATCTCTATTTCTTGCATTTTTACATCCTGATTGGTCCAGTAATTGATTGGTTTGAGCCTGTTTTGTAGTCAAAGGGGAACTTACAGAAGAAGCTTCATCATAATCAATTAAATCTAGTTCCTAATCACAGCCAACAGAAGCACTTTGATCAGTCATAGTTGTAAATAACCTGAACTGAGAGAAAAAAATATTAAAATTTAATCAGTTATTATTTTACTTTATTTAAAGAAAAGTAAAAGAGAGAGAAAATATTTCTAGTATATAAATAATTATCAGGATTTTTTAATCAACTGGAATAATTAAAATATAATGTTTTTCAGGACAAAAAAATCATCTGAAATAATAATCACAATTTTTATTAAGTTAAGATAATTTTATAACCAGGATTAAAATAAATCAACTGAAATAATAAAATAATTTATTAATTAGTAATATATATGTTGATAATTATCAGGACTAAAATTCAACTGAAAAATTTAATTACCAGGACTTAATGTCCACTGAAATAATTTTAATTACCAGGACTTAATTTCAGTTGAAATAATTTAATGTAATTAATTCAACTAGTTTTATATATTATTATTTTACTGCTAGGACAATTTGTCAACTGAAACAATAATATAATTTTTTAATTATCAGGACAGAGGTCAACTGAAATAATTAAAAATAATAATATAATTAATTTAATTTTTATATTGCTTCTAGGACTAAGAACAATATAGTTCTATAATGGTCAACTAGCAAAAAAATTTTGATTTACCACACACCTCCCCCTGTAAAATGAGCAAGTTGATGCAACTTACAGAGTGCTGAGTAAAAAAGATATACATAGACTATGAAACGTGCAAAGTGACCCAAAAATAATAATCAATATAATTACCATGATAATATATGACTAATGCCAATATATGAACCTAAATTTTGGAGAGCGGTTTGATTCCTGGTTGCAGAAAAAAAAATAAGTCACATGGTTGATGATGTTTGTCATATTTTTTGTCCACTTGTCCTACTGGTACCTCAACATCAATATTTCCTTGGTTTCTGGCTTCAAGATATTGATGCTCCATCAAAAATTTGGAAAAGGCTACAAGTATTGGGTGCTCCTTTTGGTCTAGAAGTTTTTTATGGAAGTAAAACAGCGTAGGTAGGTGGAATTTGGAGATTTCAAAGTTCAAGGTACATATGTTTTACTTTTAGTTTAATTTACTCAATTAAAAGAGGTAAGAAATGTTTTATAATTATTATTATAATTTATAACTTAGAAATACGGTGTTGTAAGTACTAAAGAAATAAATAATATTAATAAATATTTGATTTAATAAATGTTTTAATAAAATAATAAGTAAGTGAAGAATGATCAAAACAACCAGAAAGGGGAAGCCTTATATAGGAAAAGGAGAGACAAAGGACAGAGTTAAAATTCTATATACAAGTGTATGAGAGAGAAAAAGAATTTTCCAGAAGAAAGAATATTTCAAATTATAAGATTGTTCTATAGAGAATAATGTATTTACTGTATATGTCAAAAGAATTTAATTTATTTTAAAAATTCTGGAAATTGTTATTTTTTAATTATTAATTTGATTTATATATATATATATATTTTTATGTTAAATTTTATTTCAAATATTAAATTTTATCCAAATATTAGATTGCATTTTAATATTTAATTTTAATTTTCTTTAAACTGACATTGAGCACGGTGTTAGAAAATTAAAATAAAACATATAGGATAATTAATTTTAATTTTAATTTTTTACTAAATTTACTTTTTTGTAACTAGTTAATTTATTACAATTAAATTTAAAGTAATTATAATAAAATTAATAATAATATATAAGAAATAAAAAGGTGTGGCTTCATCCCTGGAAATAATTAATTATTTTACTGGGTGAGTCTAGCAGCCTGGCTGACACATACTTTGATGAATCTCAATACCTCCTTGCATACTCAGCATATGCAAGTGGAAAGTACATTATATTGCTTTCCATGGTACAAACCTTAGAAAATGACCCCAAAACCACCTTTAATTATCACCTTGCTTAATCAAGAGTACAGATTGAAAATTCTATTGGAATTTTAAAGGGAAGATCCTCTAGTCTCTGGCAACTCAGAATCCAATTTCAAATAAAAATGGAAATAAAAACTGCTAATCATTGGATCATGACTTGAGATATACTTCACAATATCCTAGCTGATTTAAAGGATGAGTGGAACAAACTTTATGAAGAAGAGGATCCTGAACCAGCACTGGCTCTCCCCTCCCTTGAATCACCAAAAATTCATTCAACTGGCATACACTCTGTCATTATGCCTATTACTCTCCAACATTTCTCTTCACCACCATTTTAAATTTTTTTTTGTACTCTCCCAATTTTCAAGTTACTTGTTTTTTTCACTTTTTTTATTTTCATGTTCCATTTTTTATTTGCTTGTGTTGGTTATTTTTTTTTCTGCATTGAATTTTCTGTCAATTCTTATCTGGTGCTCCTTTTGGTCTAGAAGATTTTGGTGGAGGTTTAACTGTGTTGGAAGGTGGAGTTTGGAGGGTTCAAAGGCAAGGTATGTATGTTTTATCTTTTATGTTATTTTACTCAATTAAAAGAGGTAGACATTTTATAATTATTATTATAATTTATAACTTAGAATTACAATTTTGTAAATACTAAAGAGATAAATAATAGCAATAACTTTTTACTTTAATAAATGTAATAATAAAATAGTAAGTAAGGAATGAAGAAATCAGCACAAAAGGGAAGGCCCTTTTATAAGTAATAGGAGAGAGAAAGAACACAGAGTTAACAAGCCTACATACATGGGTGTGAGAGAAAAACTTTTCCAAAAATAAGAAATTGCAAATAACAAAAGTGTGCTATAAGGATGCATCAATAAAATATATCAAATTATTTGATATATTTTAGAGTTAACTTTTTAATTTCACACTTAGTATAAAATAATTTGAATTAAATTTTTGTATTAAAAGAATTTTAAAATTTTAAATAAAGAAATTTGAATTCTTAAAATTTAGTATTAATATATTTTTATTTCTCTTCCAACCTGTAATTGAGCACGGTGTTAGTGAATAAAAATATGAGGGACATTATTATTAATTTTAAATATTTACTAAATTTACTTATTGTAATTAGTTAATTTATTGCAAGTAATAATAAAGTAAATATAATATAAATAATAATATAATAAGAAATAAAAGGTGTGGCTTCATCCCAGTAAATAATTAATTATTTTACTGGGTAACTCTGGTAGCCTGAGAAATTTGAATTTTTTAATTTTAGTATTAATATATTTTTACTCCTCTTCCAACATGTTATTTAGAACGGTGTTAGGGAATAAAAATATGAGGTACATTATTATTAATTTTAAATATTTACTAAATTTACTTATTGGAATTAGTTAATTTATTGCAAGTTATAATAAAGTAAATATAATATAATTAATAATATAATAAGATATAAAAAGTGTGGCTTCATCCCAGTAAATAATGAATTATTTTACTGGGTAACTCTTGTAGCCTGGCTAACACTCCCTCACAATAAAAAAAACTATAAAAAATGCTATCATTTTTTCTTTTTATATTTTTTCAGTAGAGCAGAAAGGTTAGATAACTCTTTCCCAGGCATCCAAGAATCATGTTCAGAAGATTTATTCTTGAATATCAATAAATATTCAGTACCTTTTTCAACTGTAATTATTCTTTCATTGAGAATCTTATCAATTTCTGCTGTTTTAGTTATTTCTATAGGGGTCTTCTTTGGTTTTACCCTCCTTACAGGAAATAAATCACTATTGGATTTCTAAGGCTTCAAAAGAGATATTGGAAAAACAGGATGTATTCTGTCATATGGAGATTACAGGATAACTTCAACTGCATTATCACTAACCATTCTTCTGACAACAAATTGACCTAAAAATGGGTCTTTTAATTTGTTATTACCTTGTAAATTGAAGTGGACTGTAGAAATAAGTACTTCATCACCCTTTTTAAAAGTGTATTCTTTATGTGATTTGTCCCATCTCTTCTTCTCATTTATAAAGGATTTTTCAATACATTTTTTAGCATGATTTCTGCAAAGTTGTTGCATTTGAAAAAAAGATTTTAAACCAGGATGTAAATCCTATTTAGGTATTTTATTATTGAGAATTTGGGCAGGAGTATTTGGAACATATCCAAGCCAGAGCTAAAAAGGCTTTTTCTGAGTAACAGAATGAACAGTGCAATTATAAACAAATTACAAACCATGAAGTAAGGTAACCCAACCATGAGTAAATCTTTCATTGACTTTGTACTCAAGGCCAAAGGCACAATACCTTCTTATTATGTTCTCTAAGGTCTGAATCATTCTTTCAGCTAATCCATCAGTTTAAGGGTGATTGAAGGCTTTTATCCTGAGCAGTTGTCTCCATTTTCATTTCTATCTCTTGAATTTCCACATCCTGACTGGTCCAGTAATTGATTAATTTGAGCCAGTTTTGTAGTGAAAGTAGAACTTAAAGAAGAAATTTCATCAAAATTAATTAAACCCAGTTCCTCATCACGGCCAGTAGAAGCACCTTGATTAGCCATAGTTGTAAATAACCTGAACTGAGAGAAAGAAATATTTAAATTTAATCAGTTATTATTTTTACTTTTCTTAAAGAAAAATAAGAGAAAAAAAATTTCTAGTATATAAGTAATTATCAGGATTTTGTAATCAAGTAGAATAGTTAAAATACAATGTTTTTTCAGGACAAAAAATTGACTGAAATAATAATCACAATTTTTATTAATTAAATTAAAATGATTTTATAACCAGGATAAAAATAAATCAACTGAAATAATAAAATAATTTATTAATTGGTAATGTATATGTTGTGGTCTTCCAACATTGGTGGAGCCCTTTGTTGGTTTATTTGGTGGTATTTTGGTATGCCTTGAATGGCATTTTTCAAATAATTGGTTATTTTTCTGGAGTTACGCAGAAAAAATTGGGACTACAGGAATCTAAAGGCTACCATTGGATAGCCCTGGTTTTTCTCTATATTTTAGGTCTTGTGGACATTTTTCATAGCATAAGTATTTGGGGGATAAATTCTCACTTTTCATTTTAAAATATTGCTGTTGATCTCTATATTTCATGTTTCAATGTTGTTGTAGTGTAATTATGTGTTTTAAGGGTTTTAGTAGTTGTAGGTGAATTTTCTAAGTAGTTTGGGTGTTTTTGGTGGTTTTCTGGCTTCAGGGTGGTCAGGCTGCCTCAGGCCGGCTTCCCAGCACCGGGCGGACCGCCCGCCTCAATGCTAGAGGGCTGGAAGTGCTTCTAGGGAGGTTTTATGCAATTTTATGGTCAGGAACTCCAGATTTGCAGGTGTGTATGGGCTCTTGATTAGTAGTCTGTGTGTATATAGTGAAAAATACAGTTTGGGGCAACTCTAATTATCATTCAACCATCTGGCAGTGATATCCTTGTTCCTCACTCAGTTTTCACTGTTGTTGGCCACAATTTGGCTGTGTTTTGTTGCAAGTAAGTTCTTCATTTAACTCTACTTAGCAACTTTTTTCTCTGTTATAGTCTTGCAAGCTATAGCAAGTATTATTTCTGTCTCTGGTGTGGATTTGCAACCTACATCAAGTATCATTGCTTTCTCTGGTGTGGACAGTAGTCAAAATTTCAGTTATTTGGTTTGGTAGTCTGCCTGGAGACTACTTTCTTGACTGATCAAGCAGTCAAGTGTGTTTGGAAAAAGGGCTTTGTGGAAACAGGAACCAATTTACTGTAACAGGTAAATCTCACTCTATTTTTCTAAAGGGACAGGGGTTTTTCTTCTGGTTTTTCTCCAACTCCCTTGGTCAAGGCCTATAGCTCGTACTATAGGATTTTCTACAACATTTATAATTATCAGGACTAAAAGTGAACTGAAAAATTTAATTACCAGGACTTAATTTCAACTGAAAATAATTTTAATTACCAGGACTTAATGTCAACTGAAATAATTTAATTACCAGTACTTATTATCAACTGAAAAAATTCTAATATAATCTATTCAACTAATTTTAAATATTATTATTTTTTTCAGGCTGAGGTCAGGTAGAAAGACGTGAGCTAGCCTTAATGGTCAGTGTCTAGAAGATTTTAATGCTCCTATATGAATACTGTAGTACAAATCCAATAAGTATTAAAATATAAGGGTCTCAGTAATTTTAATCTCCCTAATTATATATGGCTTACAGTCTTATAGTTGTTAGAAAAACAGATTTAATAAATTCAGATACTTTCAAAGACTTTATAAGTACTATTGATATGTATTTTAATTGTATTTTTATATGTTTTAATTGTAATGATAAAGATTGTAGAAAACAAGACCAAAAACCCCCTCCTTTTATACACAATAACTTCCCCAAAGAGCCCCTTGATTTATCAGCCCTATACACAGTTAATGGCGCCTCATTCTAGCTAATAAACATGCCAAACAACATACAGAGTGACCAATAACATAATTATAATGATATCACCCACCAAATTCCTGTAGTAATAGGGATATTCCATTAAAATTAAAGAATAAGCAGAAAAGAGAGTATACGGGTGTTATAAGTTAAAATAAAAGACCAAAAAGGGAAAATTAAGACTAATAATTACTCAAAAATAAGGGGGATTAACACTAGAAATTTTGGGGCTAATCCTGACATTACACTACGTGATATCCCCATTCAAAAATACCCAATATTGACTGAGAAACCACTTAGAAACCCAAAAAAGGGCGTGAGATGTGGGGTAACTACATGCAGTCCTTGGAAGGCGATTGCACGGGTAAATCCTTGACTAATTTAGGCAAATATAAGCATGGCAATGAAATAAAGCGCCAAGATTGAGGTTATTAATGAAATTAGTTCATTTAAAGAGGGTCAATGCATTTGTAATTAAACTAGGACACAAAATAAGCGCCTGTCACCTATATTAGCGTGTTTTTCCACAGTGGGATTAGAATATGGGGTAATTATAGTGTGAAAAAGCTAAATTTTCTAAAAATGAAGCTATTCACATGGGAAAAATGCAGGCAGAATGTGGCCAGTATAAAGAAGCCATTTCTGGCATAAAAAACACCAATTTTGTAAAGTGTTATTTTTATGCATTTGAGTAACCAAATAAATAGTCCTAATTAAGACAAATTTATCTTTCAAAGCAAATTTTTAATATTATTAAATTTTTAGCGCATATAATCAACTTTTAAGTGATTTAAAGTGCATTTCTTATTTTTTACATATAACAATGAATACAACAGCTTTAAGTCTACTTAAAAAATATTTAGCCTTATATTTAAGGTTATTAAGATTACACTAACATATTTCAACTTAATATTAAGTACATAAGACTTATAAAAGGTGGATATATGCACATATATAAGGTGTTATAATTGCATATTTCTTATATTATCATAATTTTACTTATGTATACTATTCGTGTACTCTAATTTATTGCTTCCATGTATGGTTCATGTGTTTAAAATAACTTATAAGTACTTTTTACTCAGCCCTGGGGATATACAGGCTGACACTTTCCCACCCAATAAAAACAATAAAAAAAAGATAAGTTATATACTTTATTTATTTATGTTATTTTTCAGGTATTCAGAAAATTCTGTAGCATTAAAGATTAATTCTTTAAAGAAATAAAACATTATAGAATATTTTGAATACTGGTTTTTTAACCCTTCAGGTGGTTGAACAGAAATTTATTTCTGTTTAAATTTTTTAAGAAGGGAGGATAGGTTTGAAATTTCTTTTCCAGGCATCCATTTATCAAATTCATTTGATTTCCCCTTAAATCTTAACAAATACTCAGTTCCTTTCTCTTTAGTAAGGATTCTTTTCTTGAATATTTTTCAATCTATTCTTTTTCCTCAATTTCATCAGGTTGCTTTTTTGGCCTTCCCCTTCTTTTTGGAAATAAGCCAGGATTATTTACATGGTAAGGTTTCAATAATGAGATAGGAAAAACTGGATTTTTCCCATCATATGGGGCATATAATATGACTTCCACAGCATTATTTTCAACCATTTTGCTTACAACAAAAGGTCGTACAAAGGTGTTCTTTAATTTAACATTACCTTGTAAGTTAAAATGTAGTGTTGAAATTAGGACTTCATCTCCTTTTTTGAATTCAAATTCTTTATGAGATTTATCCCACCTTTTCTTTTCATATTCAAATGCTTTTGGATGCATTCTTCTGCATTCTTTCTACACATTTTTTGCATATGAAAAAAGGATTTAGTACCAGGGTGTATATCTAACCTTGGTAATTTATTTAAATGATTTACTGGGGTATTTGGTACGTATCCAAGCCAGAGTTCAAATGGTTTCTTCTCTGTTACAGAATGAGTTGTGCTATTTTAAGCAAATTCAAGGCCAGGAATTGATGTTACCCAGTCATTTGTGAATTTCTCATTGTCTTTGTATTCTAATCTAAAGGCACAATATCTTATGATCATGTCTTCAAGAGTTTGTATCATTCTTCAGCTAGCCCATCAGTTTGTGGATGGTGTTCTGTAGACAATTCTAATTGACAACCTGATACTTCCATCAAAGATGTCCAGAACTCTGAAGTAAATTTAGGGTCTCTGTCAGAGATTATGGCTTTGGGGAACCCAGCAGTATTCATCATTTGAGTCCACCATAGTAATGCCAAGTCTTTTTCAGATACCTCTTTACGGGTAGGGATAAATTTACACATTTTTGTTAATCTATCTACAATTACCCAGCAAGAATTGAAACTTTCTTTTCCCGCTAATGGCAAGCCAGTGACAAAATCCATTTTTATAATTTCCCATGCAGTTTTTGGCTGCTTAATTTGTTGTAACAACCCAGCTCTCTTCCCAGTTAATCTTTTAGATTTTTGACAAGAGTCACATGTTTAAATGTATTTTTGTACATCTTCTTTCATGTTTATCCACCAGGCTGTATTTTTAAATCTGGTTAATGTTTTGTTAAATTCAAAATGACAAGCTAAGATGTCATCATGACAAGTACTAAAAATTAACTCTTTCATAGAAGGTGGTATAACTATTACAATACTTAAAGTTTAAGAAAATAAGAGATAAAAATAAAGAAAATACAACAACAATTTTTTGAGTAATGACACAATGGGAGTTTCATTTTATAATATTTAATTTTTGTAAGTTATATATCAGTGCGTGGTTCACAATTATGATTATTAATAGACTTAGAGAAACCTTAAATTATTTATATAATATTTAAATTAGAATTGTAATACTAATAAAAATAGTAATAAACATATTATATTAAAAATATATGTTCAAGTTTGAGTGTATAATAGGGGGTGTCAGTTCTGGCAAATCCGCACTTACAAATCCGCACTTAAATTTGACCAAATCCGCACTTAAATAAGTGCGGATTTCCAAAACACACTAGCCCCAATACTGGTGGATTTCAAAATGAAATAAGTCACTTATTTCACTCAAATCCGCACTTTCTCAACCAAAAGTGCTGATTTCACCATCAAGTCCCATTTCACTGATTTGTCAGCATCATCCCATTCATACGCAGCACTCCGCAGAATAACACTTCATAACTCAAAACATCGTACATCACTTACATCTTCATATCATATCATATAAGAGTCATGCCTTCCTCACTTTCAAATCGTGATAAATTACATAAAGCAATGACTTTCATGGCGCTTGAACTGCTCTTGGACTCTGATTCCAATTCTGATCTAGAAGAAGATTTTTTCGTTTTATCAAAAATGGCCAGGAAACGTTACCTTCTTCCCAGAAAGCCTCAAGTACTTCATACCCCCAAGTACACCATCCAAACACTTCTTAACCTATCTACACCCAGTTTTAGACAGCTGTTCAGGACTTCTCAGGAATTTTTCCTTAAATTGCTTGAGCTTATTCAGGATCATCCCATATTTCACAATAATTCTCAAAAAGAACAACGACATCCTTCAATTCAATTGGCCATCACACTATGCCGTTTGGGTTCAAACGGTAATGGAGCCGCTTTGAAACGTTTAGAAAATGTCTTTGATTTAAAGTATGGTTCAGTTAACACTTATACCAAACGATGTATCACTGCCATCAACTCCTTGGAATCATCCCCCTTTTCCCCCCTTTGGCTGCCTCATTCACCCCTCCTTGGCTCACTCTAACCTCCCTTTTCTCCCTCTTTGGTCTCATCTCTCCCTTTCTCCCCCTTCTTGGTCTCCTCATATCTTCCCCTCATTCCACTCCACCCCCCACCAAATCCCCCAAATCCTCCCTCCAAATCCCCACCAAACCCGCCTCTAACCCCCCCTCCAAACCCCCCCTCCAAACCCCCCTCCTATCCCCCTAAGGCATGGGGAGGGAAGACAAGCATGTGTTGATAGAATTGAAAGGGATGGAGATTGGTGCAAACAGAGTGTGAAAATAGGAGGATGAACTCTGTTCTTCGGGCAAAGAACAGAGTTCACTTCCATTCACTTATATTTCTTTTTTCTCAACTCATCTCTCCAGGTAAGTCATTTTATTCTTTTTAAACAGAGTGTGAAAATAGGAGGATGAACTCTGTTCTTCGGGCGAAGAACAGAGTTCACTTCCATTCTTTTATATTTCTTTTTTCTCAACTCATCTCTCCAGGTAAGTCATTTTATTCTTTTTAAACAGAGTGTGAAAATAGGAGGATGAACTCTGTTCTTCGGGCAAAGAACAGAGTTCACTTCCATTCACTTATATTTCTTTTTTCTCAACTCATCTCTCCAGGTAAGTCATTTTATTCTTTTTAAACAGAGTGTGAAAATAGGAGGATGAACTCTGTTCTTCGGGCGAAGAACAGAGTTCACTTCCATTCACTTATATTTCTTTTTTCTCAACTCATCTCTCCAGGTAAGTCATTTTATTCTTTTTAAACAGAGTGTGAAAATAGGAGGATGAACTCTGTTCTTTGGGCGAAGAACAGAGTTCACTTCCATTCACTTATATTTCTTTTTTCTAAACTCATCTCTCCAGGTAAGTCATTTTATTCTTTTTAAACAGAGTGTGAAAGTAGGAGGATGAACTCTGTTCTTCGGGCGAAGAACAGAGTTCACTTCCATAAAATATTAGCTGAAACATAGTTTTCAATTCTGTAAAAACAGTTGTAAGTAATAGAAAAAGTCACTGATTTTTTTTATATGTAATCTGAAATTTTTTAATAAAATTATTGTATTTAAGAATTGCAATATTGTCAATCAATCTTTATTGATCAACTTAATTTAATAAAGTATTATTTAAATAAGTTGCTTCAAAAAATACTTTGCATTGAACCTAGTTTCTAGACTTGATCTGCATTTTGGCTTAAGGAATTGTCATTACTTTAAAAGTAGTATACTTGACATATCTTATTTATATATTAATTAATTTATGTAATTATATTGTATTTTGATGACTTTCACCCTTTACTTCAATAAAATGCAGGGGAGGGTATTGCCAATTTTTTTAAATCTGACATGTAAAATTGATGACTTAGAAAAATTTGGTGGTACCAACCCCTTGTTTCAATAAAATGCAGGGGAGGGCATTGCCAATTTTTTAAATCTGACATGTGAAATTGATGACTTAGAAAAATTTAGATAAGCAAACTTATTGACTAGAAAGTAAAGATAGAAAATTTTTATTATACATTCAAATTTTTGTCAAAAATAACGTACTATATTCTTTTCCTTTTATAAGTCAGCATATAAGAAAATATTACCAAAATTAAATTAACTAGAAAAACAATTTATCAATTGAAAAGTTCAAGTAATTTTTTAATGTCCTCATAAGATTGGCCATTTTTAACACATTCCATAATGAAATATTTTTTTTTAAAACTCTCTTGTTTTTCCAATTCACAAGTAGCCATTTCTCTTTGAAATTGACGGTCATTTACTCTTTCCATCTGCTCTACCTCAAATTTTTTTCTTCCAAATCTAAGGCTTTCTGATCTTTCCTTAGCATATGATCAAACTTCATCTTCTCAAAGTCAAGGGCATTATTTGCAATAGTTGATTTCGCTGAGAAAATTAAATTGAAATAAATAAATAAATGAGTTAATGATTAAGATATATAGTAAACAAAACTTACTTATATCTTTTTTTTCAAAATAATCCTCAAGGGAGCCAAATGAGCTTGTTGAAGTATTACCACGTTTTAATAGATGGTTCAAGTTCATTGAAGTTGAGGCTCGACGCTTTAGTTTGGAGTTTGAACAAGAGGCTTCAGGAAGTTCTTCTAAAGCAGCTTCTAAAGAGGTATTCACATTTCCAGAAAAACTGGCACATAACAAGAAAAAAGATTAAAAAGTAGAAGAAATAAGTAAAAAAGAATGTAAACATGCCTGGTCAAAATATTGAAAATGTCAGGAAGGGGTGTGTGCGGAGGATTGATGGGTAGGTAGCGAGGAAGGTCAGTGTGTCACATGTGACAGGGATGGGGTAAGAAAGGAAGGGATGTTTTGTGGCCAAAATGTGGTTGTGAAAAAAAACGGGAAAAAAGTGCTGATTTGAGGTCATAACTGACACCCTTTTTTGAAATAAGTGACTTTTTTGCAAAATTTAAGTGCTGATTTGGTTTGAAATCCGCACTTAATTTAAGTGCGGATTTGCCAGAACTGACACCCCCTATTGGCATTGGCTCACCATTCATGTCCAATGCACCAAAACTATGGGGGCCCATGTCTGCCATACCCTTCTTCATCTTGTACAGATCCTCTTTGCTGTACTTCTTTCTAGCCCACTCAGCTTAGGATCCACCTTTGAAGCCTTTGGCTTTGGTTGTGCCTGAGAACTACTCTTAGGCCTTCCCACCTTTCTGGCTTCCACATCATAAACACCAGCCAAGCATTCACCACTTGACTGTCCACCACAAGAATACAACTCTAAGCCACCAAAGAAAGTAGAAAAAGATACCTTATTAACCTCCTTCCCGTTTCCCTTGACATCATCCTCTTCCTTACCAGAAACTTACCCTGATCAGGAATCTCTTCAAACATTGGCCTCCTTTGATTGAGACCACCCCTTCTCCTGACCAAATCAACAGGAGCCTGCCCCTAACTGGGCTTCACAAATGAACCATCAGGGAACTTGAAAACCCTTCCATAAAACTCCACCTTTCCATCAGACACATCCCTGTTCAGAGCCCAACAATCATTGGACTTTTTACCCCTCCTGCTGCAATAAGAGAAGACCCAAGGATCACTCCTACCAGCCCTCCTATCAAAATCCCTATGCTGAGAAGGAGCCTTATTGACCTTCTTAGCCTCCTGAACAAAAATATGTAGCTGTTTTGTCAGATCAGCCAACTGCTCCACCATTGGGTCCCTCTCCTGTTTGGGAACCTGCACCAAATTCTTCTCTTCCCTCTTCAATCTAACCTCCTCTTCAGCCAAAGCCTCACTGACTTTGCTGACATACTTGGCACACCCCTCCTGATAGGTGTCCACAGCCAATAACTTCAAATGGGCCTCCACAGCCTCCTTAACATTGTCCAAGGCAGGAAACTTCTTATCCCCATTAGAAAGAGTCTTCATCAAGTCCTTCCTTGAAAGCTCCTTCAACACATCCATCCTGAAATCTCTAGCCAGGGCAGACCAAAAAACATCCTTGGCAGCATTTTCATGTGCCAGCTCCTCCACTTCCACCAAATATTCCACAACAGGATCAAAATGTAGCAGAAAATTCCTGTAACTATGCAAGTTACCAACACCACCAAAATATTGCCATTCACTGACAACCTTGATCAGATCCACCATAGTGAACCTGACACCCCATCTGTCAACCATCTATCTACACAGTAACTTCCAATCCCTCTTCTTGTAGCCAGGCATGGCCACAACCTCCTTCTCCACTACCCTTTCACCAATGAAGAAGATAATTTGCTTCACTATGTCCAGGTAACAAGCACCATCCACCCCAGCAGCAGTTTCATACTTCTCCAGAAACCACTTCATATCTTCACCATTAAACTTGGTACCATTCCAAGTTTTAATCCTAACACACTCCCTGACCATCACAGCAGGAGGACCATCCCCCCCACTGACAGTTACCACAGGAATTGAAGAACCAGAAGCCATTCTTCCAGACCAAAAGACCAAAGAGAGCCAACCAAAGAAAACAGAGATTCTAAAGAACTAGCAGGTTATACCCCACGTTGGGAGCCAGAAATGTAGACAATCCTATAGTACTAGCTATAGGCCTTGACCAAGGGAGTTGGAGTAAAACCAGAAAGAAAAACCCCTGTCCCTTTAGAAAAATAAGTGAGATTTACCTGCTACAGTAAATTGGTTCCTGTTTACCAAAAGCCCCTTTTCCAATACACTTGACTGCTTGATCAGCCAAGAAAGTAGTCCCTAGACAGACTACCAGACCAAAGAACTGAAATGCAGACCAATGTCCACACCAGAGAAAGCAATGATACTTGATGTAGGTTGCAAATCCACACCAGAGACAGCAATGATACTTGCTATAGCTTTCAAGACTATAACAGAGAAAACAGTTGCTAGTAAAGTTAAAGAAGAACTTACTTGAAACAAAACACAGCCAAATTGTGGCCCACAACAGTGAAAACTGCCTGAGAAACTGTATATAATCACCAGATGGTTGTATGATAATTAAAGTTCCCCAAACTATCTTATGCAGTATATACACATAGACCACCCTCTAAGATCCATGCACAGCAAGGCATTTGGCACCTGTACCAGCCAAATTGAATAAAAAGCCCTTCAGAAGTGCTCCCCAACCTTTTAAAACAGAGGCGGCCTGGCCGCCTCCCTGAAGCCAGAAAACCAATAAAAACATCTAATCTACTTAGAAAACTTCACTACAACTACTAAAACCCTTAAAACACAGAATTAAGCTATGACAACATTTAGACATTAAACTTAGAGCCTAGCCCTATCTAATGGTACTAAGAACTTAACCCTAAGACTTAAGGTTAGCCCGTAAAACATGAAAAACAAAATTAAACGGCTATCTTTTATAATGAAATATGAGGAAATGACCCCTTAAAACTTAGAATATGAAAAATGTACACAAGACATAAAATATAGAGAAAAACCGGGGCTATCCAATGGTAGTACCCACATACCTGCAGTCCAAATATTCACGGAATAAATCCAGAAAAACACCCAATTCTTCAACCAATTTCGATTAAGACATGCACAAACAGCACCAAACCGCACAACAAAGGCCCCTTCCAATGTTGGAAGCCCACAGCGTGTGTGAGAAGATTTTTAGGGGAACCATCTTATCTTTTTACTCATTGCCTCTCTGTTCCTCACTGACTCATTGGCTTGTGTTTTGTTGGAATATATTACTGTTCATTTCAACTCTTTCTGGTAGTCTGTCTGGGACTATTATCTTCACTTTTAAAGGGTTCAAGAGTGTTTAATTAGAGGGTCTAGCAAACAGATTTCCAATTCTCTGCAACAGGTAAATCTCACTTGTTTTTCTAAAGGGACAGGGGTTATTCTTTCTGGTTTTACTCCAACTCCCTTGGTCAAGGCCTATAGCTAGTACTATAGGATTGTCTACATATCTGGCTCCCAATGTGGGGTTAAATCTTTTTTCTTTTTGGAATCTCTGTTGATCTAGGCTTCTCTCTTTGGTGGATCTCCTTTGGTGGATTTTGGATTTGGTGCTATATCTCTTTGTGGTTGGTCTAGGGGTCTTCTTTTCTGTTGGATTTGGTCCCTCCTAGGTCTCTAAGGCTATTGGGGGGACTTTGGCTATCTTTGGTGGAGATTGGAGGCTTTAACTGGGAGTTGCTAGGATGGTTAGGATTCAGTCTTGGGATGGTTCAAGGTTTTTGGGGGAGGATGCAAAGTGGTTTTTGGCTAGGTTTGAGGTTTCTGCTGAGATTGATGGGGCCTCACTGTTGGACATGGTTAGGCAAGTAATCTTTTTCATTGGTAATAGGGAGGTGGAGAAGGAAGTTTCTGCCATGGAAGGATATAGGAGTCAGGACTGGGGGAAGTTGAAGATTGAAATGGTTAAAAGGTGGCCTACTACCTTCTCAATGGTGGACCTTCATGGGATTGCTAGGAAGTGGGATTTGAAAGGTGGTGTAACTTCTCTTTCTCAGTATGGGGAATTTATGGAGGATTTTGGGGAGGCTCTGGATTATCAGGTATATAATGATATATTACCACATGAAGATGGGGCCAAGTATTTATTTTGGATTGCCATGGGTTGGGATGTAAAGGTGGAGGATTTGGAGATTATTTTCAAGGATGACTTGATGAAGACTCTTCCAAATGGGAAAAAAAGGATTCCTGGTATGGCTATTCTGAAGGAGGTTATTTTGGGATATTTGGATGGTGTGATGGATAGGGATGTGGAATCTGGAGAGGAAATCCTGTTGGATGGAGAGGTTCAGGAGACTGTGGTGGAAAATTCAGTTTCTGGAAAGGTGTTGGAGCCATCAATTATGGAAGATGGGTACTGTGATGATGTTTGTGAAACCAATTATTATTTTCCAAAGGATTCCATAGGATCTCAGGAATGTGCTTCACTGGATGTTTTGGAAATGTACACACTGGAGGATCAGTGTATTTCCTCAAGGTTGGGTGAATTATGTGGGAAGGAAGACTTGTCTGGTCATGAAAAATGATTTAGGGATATTGAGAAGGAATCTGTGGTGGATGAATGGTTGCAGTGGGATGATTATTTTTCTTTATCAAGTTCAGATAATGGATTTTTGGAGGAGGATTTATCATTTGAATTTTCGGATGGACAGATGGATTCTGTCTTGGATTTTTTCTCATAGAGGAAGATTATTTTCAGGTGGTTCCCTCAAAATCTGAAGCTCTCTGCTTGGAGGAGGATTTTTATTTTGATGTTATGGATGTTATTCTGGAGGATTTTGCAGATTCTAAGCGAGATTCCTGTAGGGAAGGGAAAAATTGTGATGTTTTGGATGTCACTGGTATGGAGGTTCCAGATGTTTCAGAGAATGGAGAATTTATTGATTCTGGTAATGTGAGCTATGGTAGACTCAGTGTATGGAGGAGGATGGAAGATTTGTTTTGAGGTCTGATTTTGGGATATCAGAATTGGAAGAGGAGCTTAGGTGGTTCAAGCCCTAGGGGCAAACTTATTGGTTTAAACCTTGGGATTTCAAGAATATGATTCCTCCAAAATGAGGATAAACTACTTAATTTGTTTTGGTTTTGCTTAATTTGGCCTCTATGTATTTGGTCAGGATTTTTTTTGTTTTGTCCAATTCTTATCAGTCTCTCTGGTTCAAGTCTCTATATAAAAAAGGGAAATAATGAAAAAAAATCTTAGTATAATGAAGATGGAAGAAAAGAAAAATTCAAGTGAAGATGGATATTTTATTTAAAATAAAATGAAGATAAAAATGAAGATTATTGGTTTTATTTCACCTCCAGAATGAGGTTAAACTGCAAAATTTTATTTCTAAATTGGATTTTTTTTGGCTTTCAAGAAATTCAATGGTTTTTTAATGGTTTTGGTTTTTTATGGGAGAAGATTTGTGTTGGAAAATCCTTTTTGTTAGAAGGCACCCAGGGGTGGGGCTTCTAGATTTTATTTTGGCAAGTGTGGGGGTGACTGATGGACTGGCTGCTCTATCAACAGCTACCCCAGATTGTCTGTTTCCAACCCCTTCTCTTAATTTTGTTGAATTCTAGTATTGGTTTTTTTTCTTTAACAGGTTTTTAGTCCACCATGACTTTAAACTGGAAATTCTTTTGGTCTTCAAGTGCTGGACCCCTCATGATTACTGGTTTTTTTTTGTGTTGAATGTTGTGTTTGTTAGAAGGTACCTAGGGGGGGCTTCTAGGTTTTATTTTGGCAAGTGTGGGGGTAACTGATGAGCTGGCTGCTCTGTAGAACAGTTACCCCATAATGTCTTTTTCAAGTATTTAGTTAGTCATAGTTGAATCCTAATTCTGGTTTTTGTTATTCAGGCTTTAGTCCACTATGACTTTAAACTGGATATGGACTGGCTTCTTTATTTCCTTGGAGTGGCGGTGGATCACTGGTGGTCTCCCATCATTTTTACTTATTGGAGGGAGCCCACCCAGTGATCTTTTCTGTTGACCTGGAGCTGGCTTTGCTATGTGGTTTTAGGGTGTTGGCTGTGAAAGTGGTGGATTCAAGATTTTTTTCATTTTTTCTCTTTTTTTTCTTTCAATTTTTTATGGAGGATATGTTTGTTCAAAGGCTCAAGATAGGGCTCTGGCAATGTTTTTGGTAGAAGAGGAGGAGTCAAAATAAAAATAAAAAAATTAAATTTTTTTTAGGTGTGACCACATCAAGGTGCACTTGGATGTGGGTAAGGTATCAGGGGATCAGCTCATCAATTGGCTGGGGGATACCATTTTATTTTGTTTTATTTGTTAAAGGAGGTTAAATTTTTTGGCTTGGGGATTTATGGGCTATATCTTCAAGATTTCTTTTCTGGAAGGTCCTTCAAGACTTCAAGCTGAATTTTTTTAATTATGGGGTATATCTTCAAGATTTTTTTTCTGGAAATTCCTTCATGACTTTAAACTGATCTTTTAATGATGGGCTCAAATTTTTTTGATGGAAAGTCCCCCAAGACTATAAACTGAGGAATGGGAGGCAGTGTGAGGTGGAAGTTTAAAGGCAGAAGGATCCAAGGGGGAACTTATGAATTTTGTAAAGACAAGTTTGAGGGTGACTGATGGGCTGGCAGCTCTATATACAGTTACCCCAGAAAGTTAGTTACTTCTCTAAATCTTTTTCTGGTTGATCTCTGGTTCTGGGTTCTGTGATTCAGGTTTTTGCAGTCCCCCAAGACTATAAACTGAGGATTTTTGGAGTCCCCCATGACTATAAACTGAGGGCTGTTAGTCCCCCAAGACTTTAAACTGAGGGCTTTTAGTCCCCCAAGACTTTAAACTGAGGGTTGTGAGTCCCCCAAGACTATAAAATAAGGAAATTTTTATGCTGGTAGAAGGTTATAGTCAGGAAGACTTGTCAACTGGTTATCACTTTTCATTGTTGGAAGCTGGTACAGACAGATTTGAAATTCAGGAACAGAAGAAAGAGATTCTTTTCACAGAGATAGATTTAATTTAAAGGCATGGTCCAAGAGAAGTTTTAAAGAAGAAGCTTGGATTGCTGGTTCAGAAGTTCACTTAGGATGGAATAGGATCTGGTGGAAGAGAGAAATGGGCTGTTTGTAAATATTCTGGATAGGTGTTCAAGCATGGTTGTTGGTGAAGGAAGAATGGGGACATTCTTTATTGGAGGGAGGATGTGGTGATCCAAACCTGGGTAGGCCTTTGGAGTGCATATTTGGAGGTATTTGGTATGTAGGGTGTTATTGGGGTTATGGTGTTATTAGTGGTTTTTTTCATCTTTAGTTGATATTTAGTAGTGTTTATGGAGGCTTAAGCTAGGGTCACTTTTTATATCTCAGCTTAATGTCCTTTCTTTTCTCTTCATTTTGGTATCCCTTATGGGTGGTTACCTTGTTTTATAGGGTAGTTATGGTGTTGTTATTGGTATTTATCGGAAGTTTATTACTTAGTGGTGCTTATGTAGGCTTAAGCTAGGGTCACTTATTATGTCTCAGCTTATTTTCCTTTATTTTCTTTTCATTTTGGTATGTCTTATGTGTGTTTATCTTGTTTATTAGTGAAGTTATGGGTTTTTAGGGGTTTTAGGGTTTTTATTGGTTGTATGGGTGTTTTAGGGCCTAGAAGCGGCCCCCCCGTCCCCAAGCTGCCTGCATTCCCCTGAGCGGAGCCGCCTCCAAGAGGCCTGGCCGCCTGGGTGCTGGGGAAGCGGTAAAATGCACTTTTATGCATGAAAAAGGCTGGGAAAGCTGGATTTTGGGCAGGCAATTGGTCAGGGTGGTCTGTGCGCTGGCTGTATGATGAGTGTGTGGGAAGATTTTTAGGGAATCATCTTATCTCTTTACTCATTGCCTCTCTGTTCCTCACTGTCTCATTGGCTTGTTTTTTTGCTGGCATATATTACTGTTCATTTCAACTCTTTCTGGTAGTCTGTCTGGGACTATTATCTTCACTTTTAAAGGGGTCAAATGTGTTTAATTAGAGGGTCTAGCAAACAGATCTCCAATTTGCTGCAACAGGTAAATCTAACTTGTTTTTCTAAAGGGACAGGGGTTATTCTTTCTGGTTTTGCTCCAACTCCCTTGGTCAAGGCCTATAGCTAGTACTATAGGATTGTCTACAATGCTACTAAGTTTGTATACAAAATAAAAGAAGTAAACAAATTTATAATTAAGAGAAACAAATAAAATGAATTTGCCATGGTACCAGTTACAAAAACAGAAATAAAAGACCTGTTTTATACATGCCTTGAGCCCTTTAATAGTGTAATGTAGTTATATAGGACACTTCAGTGATATAAAATAGAGAATTTGTAACTATAGTAATACTAAATACTTTCAAAAATTTATTATTTTATTAAAAATCCAATATTTTGTGAAACATAAAAGTTATACTATGTGTGAAATACAAATTTTTATATACTTAGTTAAAAAAGTTTAAAACAATATTTATTAAGTAAGTTAAATAAATTGTACTAGTATAATAGTTATGGTAATTAAACAAGTAAGTATTTTAATAAAATCAATTTATTAAAGTAAAATTTTTTTATTTTTAATAAAGTGTTTAACATATTTATTTATTGGTCTAATTGTGAGGAAAAGGAGTTTTCAATCACTAGTAAATTGCAAAGTAATATTTTTATGATTTAATATATAAAATTAATTAATAAAATTATAATTTATGTTATGACTTCTAATTATACTGTGACTTGTAATTAATTAGACATTAATTTATAACCATTAAGTTCATAAAGATGTGCTAGTCATAGAATATAATATTTTTATGTTTATTTAAATTTATATACAATTTATATAATAATAAAATTAATATAACATTTTATTAAAAAATATTTTTATATAATTTTATTTTAATATAATACTTAATTTGTATATATTTTAAATACAATGTTTCTCTTGCTTAATTTAATTTAGTTTAACATAATATTTTACTTTCCTCTTTGTATAGCTTGGCTGAAAAAGATAGTTCCTCTTATTTAAATTAACAATATTTGAATTTTTAAATGAGCATTATATACAAAAAATAAATGTTATTATGAAAAGAAAATAAGAAAATACTTTCAAAAAATGTCAAATATAGTTCATTTTTAGGAATAATAAAATTTCTTTCATTGTATAGTTATTTAATTCAAATTCTGTCAATAATTCTTTAAAAAAATTTTTTAAAGGTAAAACTTAATAAATCTAGAAAAATATCAATCATTATAAAAGAAAAAGCAAAAAAATTGATGTAAATTATGTGTAGTCAGACTTATACATTTTAAATATGTAATCTAAAATCATCATTATAATTAAAAAAATTGAGATCATATTTAGAGCTTAAATCTAAATATTTTTATTTAATTTTTAGATATTTTTGCCTACTGAGAAAATAATATAAGTTAACCCATTTTCTACTAATATTTTATTTTATTTTTTGGTTAAAAATTTATTGTTACAATACATGTGATATTATTTTTATCTTCAATAAAAAGGGCTTGAAATTCAGATTAAACAATTTTTAAATTTTTGAAAGATTTTAATTAGTTTAAATGTATTTTAAAAGACCAATATAAGCTATAAGAAAATTTATTTAGACTTTTTATAGTTTTATCCTCCATTTTCATTCAATAATTCAGTTTAAAAGCTTTCATGTGAATCCTGGCTTAAGGTTTTTTATAATCTTATAGTCGATTTAATTTCAGATTTTATTGGATTGTATCATATTCTCTAATAATTTTTTTTTGATTTAAAGTTTTTATATAAATATATATTGTAAATATTTAATAATAATAAAATTATAGTGGATAAGAATATCATATGCTTACTCTTACTAATAAAATTATCAGTATCACTCAAAAAATATTTTTTTTACTATCAACTGATTTCTTTCACGTTTTTTAGAACATGCATGATCATAATTTTTATTACCCTCTTTCAAATTATGAAGGTCTTTAGTATTATTACATAAATAATAATGAGCTATCTTTAATTTTATAGTTTTCAAATCATCTTTTTGCTTGTGACTTCTAAGTCTGTTAATAAGATAATTTAACCTATCTATTTCCAGCTGTATATCTAAGTTTTTTGAGATATTAATATCAAATTCTTGGAGTTTTTCAAAGGTGTGAAAAAGACTAGTACTGATTTGTATTGATGATCAAATCCCAGTAATTCCAGGAGTTTCATGGCATCTGGAAGTGAAAAGTTTTAGAGGGTTTGCCAGCCATAAAGTAGCATTTATTCCATTTGTTGCCTCAAAGTTGATTTTGAAGCCTATTTTGTGGAAAAATAAGCTCTTCACATGTTTGATGTGATTGTTTTGGGTCATGATCAAGATAAATAGTATTGTTCAGAGTGTCCTTTTGAATTAAGGTGTACTCACTACACTCAGAATCAATGTAAATATTGTTTGAAAAGCCATCACCACAAGATCCACTTGTCCATGTAAGATTACTACTGAATGGGACAGTTTCATTACATTCAGAAACCTTTCCAAATTCACAAATTACTAGCTTTTTACAGACTTTAACATCTTATTTATACTTTAAAAAATAAAAATTTTTATAAAAAAAAACAAAAAATAATTGAATTTGTTCCATGCAACATTTATACTTTTCAGAATTGATTAGTTTAGCATAATACTCTCCTGTAAAAAATATCTTAAATAAAGGAAGAATAGATTTAACTTGAAAAAATTACTTACAAACAAATAAAGATTTTTTTTGATCCAAAAGCCACCCCCCACCAAAAATCTTCACAAATTGGCCTCCTCTATTATGAGCACTATTATTCAAAATAGGATGTCTTTAGTAAGAAAAATCTTTGATGCATTGAATGGTAGCCTCAAGAATTCTAAACTCCTGAAGCTCTTCAATGGAAAACACTTGAACAATAACAATAGGAATTGAGGAGTTTTTAGAATAAAAAATATTACATCAAGGCTCCAAAATATAGTATTGTTCAGTGTTAACCACATTTTTCATAAATGTTCTAGGAAGATACCATATTTTATTCACATTAATCTCAATAACATAGTGTTGAAAAATAAGTAAAGCATTTTAAATTTTTTTCCATGCTTATTATTAGAAATCTTCTATTTGAATTTATAATATTTCTGGATATTACTTGTAGATGGTTGCATCATACCTAAGCTGACAGAAAAATTATTTTGTATATCAAAATTTAAAAATAAAAATAAAAGGAAAAAAAGAATAATTTCTAAATAAGGCTTTCAGACATCATAAAATTTCTACCATTGAAAAATAGATATGTATCAATTTTTATATAGAGGAAAATGAAATTATTCTTTATTTGAAAAATTCATGAAGTCTCTTATTGAAAACTTCATTAAATTATTAAGATTATTAATATTGCCTTCTTGAATTGTGATGTTCCAAAGCTGGGTAGGCATTTGGAATTCTTATTTGCATGTATTTAGTACGTAGGGTATAGTTGGGGTTATGGTGTTTTTCATTGGTGTTTTGTTAGTTTTTAGTTGTTTAGTTGTGTTTTTGTAGGCTTCAGCTAGGGTCACATATTATGTCTCAGCTTCATTTCCTTTCTTTTCTTATCATTTTGGTATGTTTTACATGTGATTAGCTTGTTTATATGTGTAGTTACTGTTTTTTTTGCTTTTTAGAGGGTGTTTTTGGGAATTTCAAGGCCTAAAAGCAGCCGCCTGCCTGCACATGTGGAAGCCTCTAAAGACACTTTTATGCATCTACAGAGATAAAAGAGTTGTATTTGGCTGGAAAAATTCATGGGTGGTCTGTGTGTGAGATAGTTAAGCAAGTTTAAGGACATTCTAGTTTATCATCAACCATCTGGTATACCTCGAATCTCTGTGTGCTTCACTCTTTTTTGTGTTTGTGGCATCTTTTGGCTATGTTGTAAAATGTTTAGCTCTTACTTGACCTCAAATCTTGTCAATGTTTTCTCTGGTATAGTCTTGCAACTATATCAAGTATTATTTCTGTCTCTGGTATGGCTTTGCAACCTACATCAAGTATCATTGCTTTCTCTGGTGTAGACATTGGTCTGAATTTCTGTTCTTTGGTCTGGTAGTCTGTCTGGTGATTACTTTCTTGTCTGATCAAGCAGTCAAGTGTGTTGAAAAAGGGGTTTTATAAAACAAGACTCAATTTACTTAAGCAGGTAAATATCACTCTATTTTTCAAAAGGGACAGGGTATTTTCTCTCTGGTTTTTCTCCAACTCCCTTGGTCAAGGCCTGTAGCTAGCACTATAGGATTGTCTAAATTTCTGGAGGCCAACCTGGGGTCCAATCTGCTAGTTCTTTGACGTTTTTTTGTCTTTTTTTTTGGCTCTTTTAGTGATTTTGGTCTGAAGGAATGGCTTCTGGTTCCTCTATTCCTATGGTGACTGTCAGTGGGGAGGGAGGTCCTTCCGCTGTGATGGTCAGCGAGTGTGTTAGGATCAAAACTTGGGATGGTACCAAGTTTAATGGTGAATATTTGAAGTGGTTTCTGGAGAAGTATAGGGCTTCTGCTGGTGTAGATGGTGCTTCTTACGTGGATATAGTGAAGTAAATTATTTTCATCATTGGTGATAGGGCAGTGGAGAAGGAGGTGGTAGCCATGTCTGGCTGTAAGAAGAGGAATTGGAAGTTGTTGTGCAGGGAGATGGTGGATAGATGGGGTGTCAGGCTCACTATGGTGGATCTGAATAAGGTTGTCAGTGAATGGTAATCTTATGGTGGTGTGGGTAACTTGCATAGTTACAGGAAATTTATGCTAAAGTTTGACCCTGTGGTGGAATATTTGGTAGAAGTAGAGGAGCTGGTACATTAGAATGCTTCCAAAGATGTTTTTTGGTCTTCCCTTTCTAGAGATGTCAGGATGTATTTGTTGAAAGAGCTGTCCAGGAAGGACATAATGAAGACTCTGGCTAATGGGGACCAAATGTTTCCTGCCTTGGATAAGGTGAAAGAGGCTGTGGCGTCCCATTTACAGTTATTGGCTGTGGACACCTATCTAAAGGGGTGTGCCAAGTATTTCAGCAAAGTAAGTGAGGCTTTGGTTGAAGATGAAGTTAAGATGAATAAGGAAGAGAAAAAGGGGGTGAAGATTCCCAAAGAAGAGAGGGACCCAGTGATGGATCAACTGTTGTGCTTGACCAAGCAGTTGCACATCTTTGTGCAGGAAACTCAAAAGTTGAATAGGGCCTCAATGCAGAAGGCCAAGCCTTTTGAGATGAGGGAAGGTGGTGGCAGCAGTCCTTGGGTGTGCTCCCATTTTGGTAGGACGGGAACAGGTCAAAGGATTGTTGTGCTCTGAACAGAGATGTTTCAGAGGGAAAGGTTGAGTTTGATGGTAGGGTGTTCAAGTTCTTTGATGATTCATTTGTGAAGCTTAGTGAGGGGAAGGCTCCTGTTGATTTTGTCAGGAGAAGGGGTGGTCTCAATCAGAGGAGATCAATGTTTGACTAGATTCCAGATCAGGGGAATTCTTATACTAAGGAAAGTGTGGATTTCAAGGGGAAGGGAAAGGAAGTCAATAAGGTCTCTTTTTCTACTTCTTATGGTGTTTTGGAGTTGTATTCTTGTGAGGCACAGTCAAAGAGGGAATTTTCTGCTTTTATCTATGATGTTGATGCTGGGAGAGTGGGTAGGCCCAAGAGCACTTCACAGGCTCAGCCTAAGCCTAAGGCTCCCAAGGTGGATCCAAAGATGGATGCCAAGAGGAAATTTAGTAAGGAGGAGTTGCACAAGATGCAGAAGGGAATTGCAAATATGGGACCACCAAGCTTTGGTGCTTATGATCTGAATGGGAATCCAATGCCTATGAATTTGGATTCTGACTCTGAGTAAGATGTACCTTTGGCTTCCGTTCCAAAGCCCAGTAGGTCTAGAGTCTCAATTGATGGTTCTAGTTTGGTTCCTGTGGTCAGGAAACCTGTGGATGGAGGTGATGGACCTCAAGAGGCATCAAGGCCTAAAGTAGTAAAACCAAAATCTTACTTTGAGAGACCATTTTTTGCAGGAAGAGCTGATGTGATGTACTCTGTGTTAGAGAAAATGAATCAAGGAAATATATCCTTGACTTATGGGGAGTTGTTTTCTGTCAGTCCTGGTTTGGCTGAGAATCAAAATATGATGTTGGCCAGGAGAAGGGTATCCTCTGGGGAGGTGGAGTTTGTTTGTGATTCTTCTGAGAAGTTTGGGGAGAATTCTGAGACTCATTTCTCTGCTCCTTTGGGATTTTTCAATGTCACTCTGAATGGCAAGGCCATCAGAGCCTTGGTTGATTCTGTTTCTCAGATCAATCTCATTTCTCTTCCTGAGGCAACTTGATTGGTCCTCCCCTTAAAAACTGGTATTGGTGGGAACTTGAGAGGAATTGGTACTCATGTTACTGAGTTTGTTGGGACAGCAGAGTTTGTGAATCTGGATGTTGGTTGAGCTTCTGGTAAAGTGCACTTTTATATTGCAAAAGGAACTTTTAGGGCAGTTTTGGGTGGCCCATTTTTGATGGATTTTGCAACTAGGATTGTTTATCAACCTGGTGTTGACAGGGGAGGATGAAAAGACCTTGCATATGAGGTTGTCTTCACCTGGTGAAGAGGGTTGGGAGACTAGGCCTAGGCTTAGCTCCATGTGTCACTGCCCTGATTTTTGTGAGAGGAAAAGAGAATATAGGGCTGCTTTTGGTTTATTAGAAGGTGGCTCAGGCTCTGATGGAGAGCCTTATTTTTATGAGTAGAAGGGGCTGATCACCCAATTTCTGAAACCTCTCCCCTTTAAGTGAAATCCCAGGCTGTAGTAGGTCAGCTCATTTGGAGATATTCCAAGTGAATTTCCAGCTATCTTTATATAATTTTTCTCTTCCCTGAAAGTATTCTTCAAGTTCTTTATCAAGTCTCTTTTCATTTAATGGTTTCAAAATTAATTTTATTTCAAGTTCAACAAGAAAGATGTGGTTTATGTCTGTGGAATAGAAAAGCTTTAGGGTGGTGAGGTTGGGGTCTAAAATTAAGTCCTCCCAATTGTGCACCGCTAGTGTTTTTTCTCCTCCTTTCAAAAAACATTACCTTGGCCACACATGTGAGCAATTGTGCAGCCCTGGTCTCTGTTATAGGAAAGGCTCCCCATCAAGTAAAGAAGAAAAAAATTTCAAGATAATTGAAGATAATGAAGAAAAAAAACTGAAGATAAAGAAGAAATAAGATCAAAAAAACTTATTTCAAGATTATTTGGATGAATAGGTGAAGAATGGTGGAATAGAGCTTGATAGTGAGGAGGAGAATGAGAATGGGGAAGGCAAAAGCTTTGGAGCAGTGAGCTTGGGGTCTAAAATTAAGTCCTTGTGATTGTGCACTGCTAGGGTTTCCTCTACACCTTTCAAAAAATTAACTTGGCCACACCGGTAAGCATTGGGGAAACTCCTGTTTGTTTTTGTAGGAAGACTGAAGAAGCTCTTGTTGAAGATGAAGACTTGGAAGTGGATTCTTCTAAGTACAAGAAGGTGGCAGTGAAGGTTAGGCTGGTCAATGAGCCTATTCCAGTTGGGCTGAACCCACCTTTGAAGAGGCCTCCCTTTTCAAGAGATCCTTATGTGAAGCCTTTAGTGATGAATTTACCTGATTTTGTGGAAAACAATAGGATTACTGAGGAAAGGTTGGAGGTGGTGAATTTTGTTCCTGATGTGTGGTTATCTGAAGAGGAGAGAAGGTTTTGTTGATTGTGATGGATTTGATGTAATAGGCAATTACTTTTGCAGAGGAAGAGAGAGGTGTGATGAAACATTCTTATGGCTCACCTTATCTGATTCCAGTGGTTTGTAATGGGCCTTGGCAAATTAAACCAATTCCAATTCCTGCTGCTATAAGGGATGATTTTGTGGAGATTATCAGGGAAAGGGTCAAGAAAGGTCTGTATGAAAAGTCAACCTCAAGTTATTCTAGTCCTGTGTTCTGTGTCAAGAAGAAAAATGGAAACCTTAGGGTGGTTCATGATCTCAGGGCCTTGAATGGAGTGACTATCAAGGATGCTGAAATGCCGCCAAGTGCAGGGGATTTTGTGGAGGCATTTTCTGGAAGGGTGTGTTATGGCTTGGGATATATTATTGTTTTCTATGATGAGAGGGAACTCCATGTAGACTCTAGGCTTTTCACTACTTTTGATACTCCTTTGGGAAGGTTTCTATTGACCAGGCTACCTCAAGGAGCTACTAATTCTGCTGCTGTTTTCCAGTAACAGATGGCTTGGATATTTCAGGATGAAGTACCAAATTTTTCTGGTATCTTAATTGATTATGGTGGAATTAAAGGGCCAAAATCTTATTATTATAATGAGGTATTGAAGAAAAACCCTGACATTAAGAGGTTTGTGTGGGAGTATGCTGTGAAACTGGAGAGTATTTTGTTTAGAATAAAGGAGGCTGGTTGACTGTTTCTGGGTCAAAATTTTGTTTTTGTGTACCAGAATTGAAGATTTTGGGTCATGTGGTGTGTAAGGAGGGTAGGATTATGGCAAAGAAGAAGTTTAATAAAATTCAAGCATGGAAAAGAACAAAGAATACCACTGAAGTCAGGGGATTATTGGGTGTTTTTGTTTATGTGAGGATGTTTATTAAGGACTTTTCTTTGTTGGCTGCTCCTTTAAGGAAGTTTACCAGGAAGGATGCTTATTGGGAGTGGTATGATGATTGTGGAGAGGCTTTGGGAAGTTGAAGAGGGTTGTAGGGGAGGATATAGTGTTGCATAATTTGGATTATGGTGTTGGGGCTGGGAAGATTTATTTGGCTGTGGATTCAAGTTATATTTCTACAGGTGCTGTTGTGTCTCAGGATGATAAGAATGGGAAGGTCAGGCAAGTCAGGTATGAGTCTGTGGTGTTCAATGAGGTTGAATTAAGGTACTCTAAGCTAAAGTTGGAGCTCTTTGGTGTGGAAAAAAGCTTAAAAAAGTTTCACAATGTTTTGTGTGGGAAGCATTTTGAGCTTCAGGTTAATGTTAAATATTTGTTTCAGATGATTAATACTCCTAGTATTCCTAATGCTCCTATGACTATGTAGGTTGCTTTTATCCAGAACTTCTCTTTGATTTGGTACATAAACCAGGAAGAACTTTCACAATTCCAGATGTATTTTCAAGAAGAATGCAAACAGATGAAGATTCAGAGTCAGAAGAGTTTGATGAAGAGATTCCTGTGGTTAGGGCCAGCACAAAAGGGACTGGTAACTTTTCTTACATCCAGAAAGAGGTTAAACTGCACAATTGGACACTCCCTCAAGAGGTTAAACTGGCTGGATCTGATCTTGATTCTGTTGATCAGGATATTTTTGTTGATAAAGAAGGGGCTGTTGTTTGGGATGGGTCAAATTTAGAGAATGGTGTTTTTGTGGTAATATTGGATTCTCATACAATTCAGTGAGGGGAGAAGGATGTGCCAAAATTTAAATATTGGTGTCCTGGATGGGCTGGTCAATTAGCTCATGTGTATTCTGGTGATTTTGCTGACAGGGTTGTGCCATTGGATGTCATTATGTTGAATTTTGAAGATGAGGCCCAAGGTCAGTCTGGGTTTTATTTTTCAATGGTTAAATATCTGTTTACCTTGGAGAGGCCAGATACCTGTGATGATGATACTTTTTGGGAAATAAAGAAAAATAGTCCTTGATATTATGTTTCAGGATGAAGGTTGATGAGGAGACATACAAATCCTCAAGTTGTGGTGACTCAGAAGAAGGGTCAAGAGTTGGTTTTGAAGTCTTTGCATGAATACCTTGGTCATAGAGGCTCTGGGGAGACCTATAGAAGAGTAGCAGACAGATTTTGGTGGTCTGGTATGAAGTTGGCTGTTAAAAATTGGGTCCAATCTTGTGAAGAGTGTCAGAGGAGAAGTCACTTGAAGCCCAAAGAGGTTGGAAATGCTACAAGTGAATCAACTGTGTTTGGAAGAGTCAGTCTGGATGCTGTCTATATTAAAGAGGGAAGGTATAAATATTTTATTGTTTCCAGAGATGATCTATCTGGTTGGGTTGAGGCAGTTCCTCTGCTTAATTTGACAGCAAAGAATGTGGGGGAATTTTTGAAGATTGAAGAAGGAATGGATTTATAGGTATGGGCTGATGAAATTAGTTACTGTTGATGAATGGCCAGATTTTGGAGCAGAATTAAAGAAAGCTATTACTAGTGTTGGGTCCAAGGTCAATTTGACTACTCCTTATCATCCTGAAGCTGAAGGCATGGTTAAAAGAGGGCATCAAGGCTTGAAGGATGCTTTGGTCAAGATGTGTGGGTATAGTGCTGAAAAATAAAGGCATTATTTACCTTTGGTTTTGTATGCTGACCAAATTACTGTCAAGAGGACTACTGTATATTCAACTTTTGAACTTATTTTTTGTCAGAAGGCAGTGTTTCCAATAGATTTGGAGGTAATTTCTTACTTCGGAAGTTATTATGATGAGTTTTGTTCAACTGAATACTTATTATGTGCCAGAATGAAGCAGCTTGAAGAAAAAGAGGAATTTCATGAAAAGTCCTATGAAAGGATGATGAAGATCAGGAATAAGTCAGTTAGGTATTAAAATAAAAGTTTGGAAAACAGGATGAGCAATCCTTTAAAGCCTGAGTATTTGGTATTGGTGTATAATAGAAGTTTGGAGATTCAGTGGGGCAAGATGTTCTCTGAAAGATGGAATGGTCCTTATAGAGTCAGATCTCAACTCTTGGGCAGATCATATCAGTTAGAAGAATTGGATGGGGCAGTCTTGAAGAAGAGAGTGGCTGCTAGCCAGGTGAAGATATTTTACCCCAGAGGCACAATGGAAGAAGACTAACTCCACAATGAGGATGAACTATAAATCATTCCTTTTATTGGGTTGTTTTGTTGGTAATTCTGTGCATCTGTTGTGTTGGAAACCTTTTGTTAGATGGTACCCATTGGAGGGGCATCTATATTTTATCTTGGCAAGTGTGGGGGTAACTGATGGGCTGGCTGCTCTGTAAAACTGTTACTCCCGATTTTCTGTTTCCAACCCCTTCTCTTCATTTAGTTGAACCCTATCATTTGTCTTCTTTTACAGATTTTTAGTCCTCTATGACTTTAAACAGGATTTCTGTGGTCTCTAAGTGCTGGTCTTTTTACTGTGAGGATGTTTTGTGTTGGATGTTTGTTTTTGTTAGAAGTTACCCGTGGGGGGGTTATAGATTTTATTTTGGAATGTGTGGGGGTAACTGATGAGCTGGCTTCTCTGTATAACAGTTACCCCAGAATTTATTTTTCAAGTCCTTGGTTTTATTTAGTTGATTCCTAGTTCTCTACTTTTATTCAGCTTTTTAGTCCTCTATTACTTTAAACTGGATTGAATGCTTTTTGGTTCTTGGATCTTTCTTGGTGGTGGATCACTGGTGGTCTCCCATCATTTTTACTTATTGGAGGGAGCCCCCCCAGTGATCTTTTCTTTGGAAATAAAATCACTTCTGTTGATTGTTTTGATTAAATGTAATTGAAATGGTCTTGGATTTTTTTCTTTTGTTTTTGTTGGTGAGAGTTGTTTTATAAAATAAAAAACTAGTTGGGTGTACCACATCAGGGTCACCTGGAGGTGGGCAAGCATTTGTGGGGAAAGGCTCATCAATTGGATGGGAAATGCTATTTTTATTTTTTTATTACTTCTCAAGTTTCTTTTATTCATTCATATTATTTTATTTTTCATCTTCAAGTTTTTCTTATATATTCAAATGATTGTTCAAATCTTTGAAATTTCTTAAAGGTGTATCCACATCAAGGTGCACTTGGATGTGGGTAGTGTATCAGGGGATCAGCTCATCAATTGGCTGGGGGATAACATTTGTAATCATTATTTATTTTATCTTGTTATTGTTCAATTATAGTTTCTTAGCTCTCATATTTGTTGGGAATTATTACTTGTACTATTTTTCAAGTTTTTTTAAATAGTATGTTAGTAGTTATAGGTAATATCTGTAGAATTAAAAGAAAAAATAAATTATCAAAAAAATAATAATAATAATAATAAAATAAAATAAAATAGAAGTTAAAATAAAAAAATATTAAGCTGCTGATTATTAATTGTTTTCTCTATTTAATAAATGTATTTTATTTTCTGCTTTCTATAATTTAATCTCTGGAGGAAGAAGCTTCTGGAGGTTAGTGTGGGACATGTTTGAGCTTCTGTTTATTTTTGAAAATCAAGGATGCACTATGTTCCTTGTGGTTTAGTCTTCTGGAGAGATTGTAGGGGTTGTAATGGTCTGGGACCGGTTTGGAAGGTAGTTTTTGGAAGGAAGCAGAGGAATCTGGGATGGAATGTTGGTAGGTGTGCTTAATTATCCTTGACATCTTCCAGTGGTTGTCCAGAAGTTTCTTTCTTAGCATCCTTTCAAACTCATTCAATGGTCCATAAAGAGAAAAGGCCTTTAGCATGTTAGAGCACATTACGCTTAAGTTCTGTTTCATATCAGCATAATCCAGAGTTGACGTAGTTTCAAGGGGTTGGCCAACTCCAATAGTAGTTTCCTGAGGAGAGGTTCTGTTTAAACAAGAAGAATTTTGTTCAGAAGTTTTTTTTTTGATGATTAAATTGGATTAAAAATTATGTTACTTACAGATGGGTAGCTCTTCAAAACTATATTCTGAAGGAATTTGTACTTCAGAAGGTTTGGAAAGATGTGTGGTGGAAGGATCAGCCAGAGATGAATATGGGCTATCTTGGTCTTTTTCCAGTGAGTGCTGAGAAGATGAACTAGGAGGGGACTCTTTCTAGGACCTAGCTAAAAAAGTAGAATTGTTTTTCTGCTTTGTTGGATTGGTTGCTGGTACAGGGGAACCAATGTTTTTGGAGGGTAGGGCATGTGGAGGTGATCTGGGGGCTGATGTTTGTCTTATGGAGGAATTACTGGAAAAGAAGGAACTGTAAGAGGAGTTGTTTTCAGGCATAGGGGAGGTTTAGTTTCTTCTCCTGGATGGAGAAGGTGATTTTGGTTTTTGAGCTGTTCTGGGAGCTCTTATTTGTTCTTGGGGAGCTCTGGCAGGTCTTCTTGGAGTTTGAGAGTTTTTGGTGTTGTTGGACTTTGAAAATTTTGCTTGCATTTCTCTGGGAGCACAAGGAAGTTCTTATGCAGAAGATTGGCTGTTTTTTGGAGAATTTTGGCCATTTTATGGTTGTTTTTGAAGATTTTGAGCCTGATTTTTTCCTCCCAGCAAGGTGGGTAGGCTGCCAGTATGTGGTCTAGCAGTCTATGAGCTTAATTTGAAACATTTGAAGTAGAATTTGAAGAAATAAAAGCAGATTCTTGGGTAGATAGAGGTTGCCGTTTAGAGAGATTTCTGGGAATGGATCTCCAGGATCTTGTGGAAGGAGCTGAAGAAAAAGAAGAAGAAGGAGGACCTAGTTCTGGAGATCTGGTAGGGGACCTGGAGATATATTTGTGAGAAGGTGAAGGTAGAGGTAAAGGATAATTGGGATCTCTATCACATATTTTCTTTTTTTAAATTGGAGGAGTCACAAGCCCTGTTGTACATTTTGGCCTCCAGAGTTGGAAGAGTGAATGTGCAAGGTCTGAACATGTGAATGCACTGTTGGAAAGCATAGTCCTTGGGAGCAGTGAAGCAATGAAGGGTTGAGTGGTCAACAATAGGTGATTCAAGATTTGTCTTGATCTGTGTTGGAATAAAAATGATAAAGAGAAAGAGATAAGAGAAGTTTTTTTATCAGTTATGGGTATAAGATGAGATGGATGTTTAAGTTTAGCAGTGGAATGTGTGTGAATATGTGTTTGCCCTTCAAGACTCTAAACTAAAATATGCATTAGTCTTTCAAGACTTTAAGCTGAAAACTGAGGATTTTTTTTTAGTCTCCCGAGACTATAAACTGAGTAATGGGTGCTGTTTTTGGTATTGGTTTTGAAGATTGGCAGAGGGTATCCACAGGGGGAGCCTCTGATTTTAACAAAAGTAAGTTTGGAGGAATCAATGGGCTGTAATCTCTATTCTCAATTCCCCAAGAATGTTAGTTTTTTCTCTGTGTCTTAATGTGGTTGATCTGTGGTTCTGGATTTATGATTTAGGTTTTTGAGTCCCCCAGGACTTAAAACTGAGGGTTGTTTTATGACTACATCTTATTGAGGGTGTGGTCATATTTTCTTTTCTAAATAAAACTTAAGCACTAGTGGAATTACAAAAGGGTATCAAGAGAGGTGGAAAAGTGTTCTGAATATGCCTTGAATTGTTGTATGAGGCTCTTTCTCTTATCAATGTCTTGTTGGTCCTTGGAAGGAGTTGATTGAAAGTAAGAAAGGAGAAGTTGTTTCTGTTTTTGGGATTGATATTAGAATCTTTCATTGACAATAGTTATTGGATTTGGGGGTGGTGTTTCAATGGTCCCTACATTTCCATCATCATCAATGGCTGGTGGAAGAAGGGCTGAAGAAAATGGTCAGCCTATTTTGGTATGGAGTAATGGAATCTTACCTTCTGTTGAATCAGAGTGATGAGAAGAAGAAGAGGCTTTTGGAGTTACAGGATTTCTTCTGGGTGAATTATGTTTGTTAATTATCCTTGGGATGATGATGGATGGTCTGGGCCTTCTGGTGAAAGAGTATGGACCAGGCTGAGTGTATGAAGAACCTGAAGAGGAGTATAATGGGCCAGGTCTGTGGCATTGTTTCTTTCTGGAGTGGCAAGCATTACAGGAGGTCCTATAGATGTGGAGAGGCCCAGTCATTGCACAGATGAGGTTTTTGTCAATGCAGTACTGGCAAGGTCCCATTTCAGAGGCAGGTCTGGAGAGGTGTATGAACATGATTGTTAGTGAATGAAGAATGTGGAAGTTCTTGATTTGAGGGAGAATGTGATTTTCAAAAGCTGGGTAGGCCTTTGAAATGCTTATTTGGAGGTATTTGGTAGGTAGGTTATAGTTGGGGTTATGATGTTTTTATTGGTGTTTTGTTTGTCTTTAGTTGTTTAGTTGTGTTTTTGTAGGCTTAAGCTAGTGTCACCTATTATGTCTCAGCTTCATTTCCTTACTTTTCATATCATTTTGGTATGTGTTACATGTGTTTAGCTTGATTCTATGTGTAGTTACTGTTTTTTTTTTGTTTAGAGGGTGTTTTTGGGCATTTAAAGGCCTAAACGTGACCACCCACCTGCACATGTGGAAGCCTCTAAAAGGCGCATTTATCCATGTAAAGAGGTAAAATAGTTGAATTTGGATGGAAAAAAGCCAGGGTGGTCTGTGTGTGAGATAGTTAAGCAAGTTTAAGGACATTCTAGTTTATCATCAACCATATGGTATACCTGGAATCTCTGTGTGCTTCACTCTTTTGTGTGTTTGTGGCATCTTTTGGCTGGGTTGTGAAATGTTCAGTTCTTACTTGACCTCAAATCTTGTCACTGTTTTCTCTGGTATATTCTTTCAACTAGTATTATTTCTGTCTCTGGTATGGCTTTGCAACCTACATCAAGTATCATTGCTTTCTTTGGTGTGGACATTGGTCTGCATTTCAGCTCTTTGGTCTGGTAGTATGTCTGGTGACTAATTTCTTGGCTGATCAAGCAGTCAAGTGTGTTGAAAAAGTGGTTTTAGAAAACAAGACTCAATTTACTTTAGAAGGTATATCTCACTCTATTTTTCTAAAGGGACAGTGAATTTTCTCTCTGGTTTTTCTCCAACTCCCTTGGTCAAGGCCTATAGCTAGCACTATAGGATTGTCTACAGCATATGTCTTTAACATACCAGAATCAGCTATATCTCAATCATAAATAGTATAATGGAAAGTAAAGCATCATTACACAACTATTATTAAAAACATGAAAATAACCCAATAAGCATCTAGAAAATGCAAGAATAAAATTATCTCAACATAATGATAATTTATTCAACCACAAAATATCGATTAATTATAATGATATATAGTGTAGTATCCTGCTGTGTGCTTTTGGAACATGAGATTCAGATATACCATTATATCATTAATAAAATGGTAAGTGTCGGTCAGTTGTCTAGAAGAGGGAAAGAAAAGGGGCAGAAAAGAAGAACAAAAGGGAATAGGCACTAAAGGTATAAAAAAATAAAAGTAATAAAAGAAATAATTTCTTTAAAATGAAGCAACAACAATTGAGTTGAGAGATGACACAAATTGAGGTTTTATTTAATGATAATATTATTTCAGGTAACAGTTCTGCGCGGCAAACACTATGATTACTATCAGACTTAAGGAAACCTTTTAATTGTTATTTAGAATTTTTAATTAGATTGTAATACTAATAAAAAATAATAATAAACGTAATAAAATTATCTTTAAATTGTTGAGTGTATAGTAAGTGATGGGGCCACAGGGGATCAACCAAGGCCTTTTTATAGGCAATGGGCCCTCTGAAGCGCTACTATATTTGTAAATACAAGAAACATAATAGAATATAACAAGAATCTAAAAGAATAAGTGAAACATAACAATGTAGAGAAAAATATGAAACAAATAATTAAAAACCCCAATTAAGAATCCAATTTTCCCACAATTAATTCCCAAATCAGTAAGTAAAAATAGTGAATAACTAAACAAGCCTGGAACATAGGAACTATGAGAAAAATCATTCAAAACAGATGGTACAGTCTGATTTAAGGATTTTTAAGTGAAACAAAAAATATTCTGACGCAACAAAAAATGTAATTTATTTCAATTTAGTATTAATTAGTTTTTCCTGACACAATTATGGGTCAAAAGAAGCGTCATTATTTATTGTTTAATACTATAAAAAATGATATTTAATATAAAAATATAAATAATTAATTTAATTATATTATAAGTAAATTTTACACTTATAATTATAATATATGTTTTTAATTAATAAAATATAAATTTATAATTATTAAATACATAAAAAATGCGCCATCATTTGTAGAATATAATATATTATGTTTAATTTAAATGTATAAAAAATTTATATCACCAATAAAATTAATATAACACTTATATGTAATAAGATACTTATATAATTTTATTATGCAATAAAATATTAATTTATATACATTAAATACAATTCTTACACCCTCTTTCAGGTCCTATAAGTTAACATATCATTTACTGGGGTCCTGGAATAGCCTGGCTGACACTCCCTCACTCTAAAAAAAAACAATAAAAAAAAATGCTAAGATTTTTTCTTTTTGTACTTTTTCAACAGAGTAGGCAGATTTGAAATCTCCTTTCAAGGTATCCATGCATCATGTTCAGATGATTTGTTCTTATATCTTAATAAATATTCAGTACCTCTTTCAGAAGTGATAATTCTATCATTGAGAATTTTATCAATTTCTGCTGTTTCTGTGACTTCCTGAGGGTTTTTCTTAGGTCTTCCCCTTCTTTTGGGAAATAAGTCACTGTTGGAAGTATAAGGCTTAAGCAAAGAAATGAGAAAAACAGGATGTTTCCTATCATGTGGAGAATACAATACAACTTCTACTGCATTATCACCAACCATTCTTTTAACAACAAATGGTCCTACAAAAGGATCTTTTAATTTTTGGTTACCCTGTGAATTGAAATGGACAGTAGAGATCAGCACTTCATCACCCTTGTTAAATGTGTATTCTTTATGGGATCTATCCCATCTTTTCTTTTCATATTCAAATGCTTTATCAATACAGCTCTGAGCATGTTTTCTGCATAGCTGTTGCATTTGCATGAAAGATTTTACACCAGGGTGTAGTTCCAACTTAGGTAACTTATTATTGAGAATCTGAGCAGGAGTGTTTGGGGCATAACCTAACCAAAGCTCAAAAGGCTTTTTCTCAGTGACAGAATGAACAGTGCTATTATATGCAAATTCAAGACCAGTAAATAGAGTGACCCAATCATGAGTAAATCTGTCATTGTCTTTATATTCTAAACCAAAGGCACAATACCTTCTAATCATATCTTCCAGAGTTTGAATCATTCTCTCAGCTAGACCATCAGTCTGAGGATGGTGAGCTGTAGACAATTTTAACTCACAGCCACAAATATCCATCAAAGAGGTCCCTAACTCAGAAGTGAATTTTGGATCCCTATCAGAGATAATGGCTTTTGGAAAACCAATAATATTAAACATGTAAGACCACCATAAGAAAGCTAATTCTTTGGTGGATACATCTTTGTGGTTTGGAATAAATTTGCACATTTTTGTGAATCTATCTACTATTACCCAACAAGAGTTAAAGCTGTCTTTACCTGCAACAGGAAGACCAGTGACAAAATCCATATTAATGATTTGCCAGGGAGCATTAGGTGCTTCAATATGTTGTAATAACCCTGCTCTCTTACCTGTTAACCTTTTAGATTTTTGGCAGGAATCACAAGATTCAACATATAATTTTGTGTCTTCAGACATATTAGCCCACCATGCAGTGTTTTTGATTCTAATCAATATTTTTTCAAGATCAAAATGACCAGCTAATATGTCATCATAACAAAGTTTGGGGATAGTTTCTTTCATAGAAGGAGGAATTACAATTACATTAGTAAATTTTCTTCTATAATATATATAACCATCTTCAATAGAAAACTTTCCTTTATTCAAAGCATTTTGATACTTTTCAGGAAGAGTTTTTATTAATGCTTGAATTGAAGCATTCTTAGGATCATTTAAGATAGTAACCAATTTATTTAAATCAGAATCCTTATCATATGAATCCAGTATTAATTGTAATAACTCCTCTTCCATATCAACTATAAATATACCATGGATATGAACAGTATCATCTTCAGGTACATAAGCAGGATTTGAGTCATTATTTGGCAGAGGCAATCTGGAGAGCATATCAACATTGGAGTGAACATTTCCAGGTCTATGGATAATTGTCATCCGTCCTCTGTATTCTTGAACAGCAAGTTGCCACCTGAACATATGTCTGTTAGGTGTCTTCAGGTTTAAGAGGGACTTCACAGCACTACAGTCAGTTACCAACTCAAATTTTTGGTCATCCAAATAGTAATGAAGCTTCTCAAGAGCCCAAACAACTACTAAGCACTCCAATTGAGTGGCACCATATTTCAATTCACTATTTCTTAAGGTTCTTGAAATATAACAAATTACAACTTCTGATGATTTATCATTAATAATTTGCTTCTGGTGAAGGGCAGCACCCAGACCAATAAAGCTAGCATCTGTATATAGGACAAATGGCTTGTTAAAATCTGGAAGAGCCAATATAAGGGCTGTCATTAAGCAACTTTTTAATGTATCAAAAGCTTTTTGACAGTCATTATTCCAGAGAAAAGCAACATCTTTTCTGGTCAGTTTTGTAAAAGGCAAGGCTATGACCTGATAATTTTTAATATATTGTCTATAATAGCCACACATACCCAAAAAACTTTGGATTTCTCTTACAGAATTTGGTGCTTTCACATTTTGAATGGCAGCAACTTTGTTATGGTCTACACAAATTTGTAAGCCTGACACAACATGGCCAAGGACTTTCAAAGATTGAAAACCAAATTTACACTTTTTTATAGATAAGGTCATATTGACTTCATCCATTTTTTGGAAAACTCTATTCAAGTGTCATATGTTCATCAAAAGTTTTAGAAAAAACAATAATATCATCAATATAAACCATGAGCCAACCTTCAATAATTTCTTGATGGAAAGTGTTATCCATAACTTTTTGGAAAACTGAAGGAGCATTTTTAGGGCCAAATGGCATCCTAACATACTTATATATTTCCATATGAGGAGAAATAAGCAGAAAAATTTGAGAATTTTTCTCAACTGGAATATGATGATAACCTTTATTACCATCCAGACAACTAATAAATTTTGCACCTTGCAAGGTAGCATGTATTGAATTAATTCTGGGTAAAGGGTAAATATCATCAACAGTATAAGTTTTTAAAGCTCTGTAATCTCCACATAATCTAGCTTTATCTTTTTCATAAGAAATCAAGACTGGGGAGATGACACAATATTTGGGGGTGACATCCACTTTCTCAATGATATTCATTTTTAATAATGTTTCAATATTATCTTCAATATCCTTTCTTTTTGTTGGAGAAGCAGGATATGGTTTTTTCTTAAGACTAGGAGGAATATCACTCAAGTTACCGGATAAGGTAATTTTCATCTCTTCCTGAACAATTCCCAAGACATGAGAACCATGAGCAAAAGCCATAGAGAAAGAGGTAATAGAGGCAACAATAGAATCTTTTTGTTCACTAGTCAACTGATCCCCAAAAGAAGCAGTATTTATTTCATGTAATAAATCATCCATTTCAGTTGTTGTTCTACCCTTACACTGGATCAGTGAGTTATAAGATTTCAACAAATGCCCAGAAGTTCTAGGAGAGGAAATTTTTAATTTCCCTTTCCCATTCATTCCTAAGGTAAAGCAATTATTTGCTGGGTCCAGTTTCACACCAAACATGGTTAAAATATTACTTCCCATAATAAACTAATTGTTTAAATTATCATTCTTCATGACAACCAACTCACAAATAGCTCTGACAAAACCACCATTATATTTGAAGAATACAGAGGTTTTGTATTTTGCAATAGGAAATAAGGTAGAATCATACCCTCTCCATTTTTCAGAAGTTATAGGTAATAATTTACTCAAATATTCCTTATCCACTGAAGCCAAAGCTTTTTCAGACACTACACTTCCTCCAGCACCAGAATCAAGAACTACATCAACATTTTTACCATTAATGATAACAGGTGCCTTCAAAGGGGATATAGGAATAGAATTGTTAGTAATATCTTTAATTATCTCAGCATTTTCTACTGAAGATAAATTCAATACACATTCTTTAGATATATTATTTAAATAATGGACATCTTGTTCCAACATTAAAACATCTTTAATAGAATCATTGTCATAGAAGATATTACTTTCACAGTCACTGGAAGAATTATTGACATCAAGTTCAACTTCATCAGTGTCTTCATTTTGTTCAACAAGATAAATTTTCTTGTCACAAACATGACCCTTCTGCCACGGTTTGTTACATTTATAACAAGTATTTGTTGCATATTTTTTAGGTGCAACTGGGGCAGAGGGTTTACCAGATTTTTCTGGGAGCTTTGTAGAAGGTTTATTCTGATCATTATAAGATTTACCAAGGTAATTCTTTGGTTCATATCTATGGTTGAGTAGTACCTCATTACAGATATTAATGAAAGAAGAACTTTCCCTTACATGCTCAGTTCTAGCCACAATCAAATCCCTAAGAGAATTTGGTAATTTATACAAGATTTTATCTCTCCAAATATCATAATCCATCTTTGGATCAATTGCTCTAAGGATTTTTGTTATTTTCATCAGAAAAACAATGGGCTTTTCAACAGAGGAGGATACATATCTAGTATTCTCATACAGTCTCTGTTGAGATAACCTGAATTTTGAACCACCAAACTGATTCTCAATCAAGGATTTCCAATCATTCCATGTATAATGATTGTTATCCAAAAGAACAGATTCATACCACATCAAGGCTACATTGTAAAATAAAGAAATTAGCTTAGAAACAATTTCCTCATCAGGTAGTTTATAAGATCTCTTTAAATTATCAATTCTTTGGATAATGTGTTGCCAATCAGAGGAAGAATCACCATCAAAGGTAGGATATTGGTCTAACTTAGGCCAATTTTTCTGACTACTGGGATGGTCCACTTTTTGGTTTGAATTATTCATCATTACTAATTCCTGAAGTTTAGCCAGGTGTTCAGAAATTTCATTATTTGCAGAAACAGCTGGTGCATGACCATCACAAGATTTTTTGCTAGTAGCAAAAGATTTTACAGAATCATTGTCAGTTTGTTTAATGGTTGAAATATGAGGAAGAAAGGATGAACTTTGCTCAGGTTTTTTCCTTTATTTTTATGCAGCTTATTGACAGCATTCTCATTCAATTCATTATTGATGGTTAAGGTTGAGAATTTTTCCTGCAGGTCAGACACATAGTTTCTTATTCTTGTAATTTCAGACATCTGGTCATTTACTTTTGCAAGAGATAGAACATTTCTGTCCTCAGAAACTGAGTGTTTGGCACTGAGTGCATGGAAATCATTTCTTAGCTTTTTAAACTCATTTTGCAGAGATTTTATTTCATTTTTTAATGAATAATTTTCTTCAATAAGGGGTTTCAATTCACTCAAGGTCTTATGTAGACTGATATTTCTATCTGAGATAGCTCTATGGTCACTTCTTATTTGTTTTTGTTGACTAAGAAAAATATTCAAGGTTTCCTTGATTTTTAAATAAGCTGTATCTTGTACAGAAGAACTCACTTTACATTGCAAGTGTAAATTATTTAATCTATCATTTTCATGGATTAACACATCTCTCAAATGTTTGTCTTTCACAACATTAAAATCAAGGGTATCTTTCAATATTTCCTCAGAAGTTCTTTCAATTAAGGTATAGATTTCAGGGGGAACAGAATCATTTTTAATTGCAAGAGAAGGATTAATTAAAGAAGTAGAAGCTAAATGTAAAGGTTCATCAAATGACAATTTGCTAATTACATCAATAGGGCTACTAGTTACAGGAAGCTGTCTTTTAACAGGTTTAACTGTTCTTTCACCATGTTCAATAATATTACCTGCAGATGAAGTTCTATTTGAAAACATACCCAAGTGACTATCAACCAAATTACTTACCATGGCAGAGGAGGAAACTTCCCCTGAGGCTGGGTTTGGGATCGTGCTTGGGCCTTCTTTCTCCTGCCTTGTTGGTAGGGATGAGGAGGTGGATGGAAATTGGGTGTTCTGGATGGGCCAGGCTGATGATGAGGAGGGTGTTGCACATTCTGTTGGTAGTGACTCATTAGATAATCCCATTTCTATTGCTCTACTTCCATAGTATTTGGATTTTGGATGGTTGAGCTGGGTGGCTGTGAAGGTTGAGCCTGAAACTGAGGCTGATTGGGAGGCAACTGACGAGGGGCCTGGGCCTGATTCTGGTTCCTGATTTCTTGAACCTGATCCCACAAGGTGTCTACTTTTGCTTTGTACATCATATTTTCTGTCTTCAACTCTTTTATATGACTGGACTGGTTCCTGATTTGTTGTGGCAGAGGAAGCTTTTTTATTTTGAATTTTTTTAGAAGACCTTCTTGAGGTACTAGAGGCTTTACTTCCTTCTGTTGTGCTGGGGAAAGGGGTTTTGGTCTGTTTACATTTCCTGTCATTTCCACATCCTGAATTATGTGAATTTTTCGAGTTAGCATAAGATTTTTTATGTCCAACTTTAGAAGAACTCACAGTATCAGCATCATAGTCAATTTCAATTTCATCCACTTGCATGTTATCCATTTTTTCAGCCAAATTGTTGGACATAATAGTGGGAATATTAATTAACTTCTTTAAAAAAAATTAATAAAAGTTAGTTAACAATTGCTCCAAAAAATAATTTTTTAATTAATTAAATTATAAAAAAATTTTTTTTAATATAAAGTAATAACTAAAAATTAATTAATAAAATGGATTGCAAGGTTAAATTGGGAATAAAAAATCAAGTTAATTCAACCAATTAATTAATTTACCAATATTAAATATGGCAATATATATGGGACTAAGCACAAAGTACTATTTAAGTCAACCAAAATTAACAATAATTAATAATAAAAAAAATTAATTTAATAATTCTTTATATTAATAATAATGTTAATTCTTCTAGGACTAAGAGGATTTAACACTCTATAATGGTCAACTAGGAAAAAAAAATTTTAATAAATGAACACTTACACAGTGAATCAGCAATTAAGCCACAATCACTGTTATTGCAGTAAAAATATAGTAATATGAGTGAGAGGTGCAAAGGAGAACTTACTATAGTGATTGAAAAATCACTTCAAAATAATATAAAAGTTAATATAATATAAACCTAATATATCGAACCCAAGTTTGAAACACGGTCGTGGCAAAAGTTTCTTTTTTGCTAGGTGGTCCGTGCGTTTGTCGTTTGTTGCCAGGCTCGATCGTCGTCGTCGTTTAGGAAAGCTCCCCAGTTGTCGGTCAGTTGTCTAGAAGAGGGAAAGAAAAGGGGCAGAAAAGAAGAGAAAAAGGGAATAGGCACTAAAGGTATAAAAAAATAAAAGTAATAAAAGAAATAATTTATTTAAAATGAAGCAACGACTATTGAGTTGAGAGATGACACAAATTGAGGTTTTATTTAATGATAATATTATTTCAAGTAAGAGTTCTGCGCGGCAAACACTATTATTACTACCAGACTTAAGGAAACCTTTTAATTGTTATTTAGAATTTTTAATTAGATTGTAATACTAATAAAAAATAATAATAAACGTAATAAAATTATCTTTAAATTGTTGAGTGTATAGTAAGTGATGTGGCTACAGGGGATTAACCAAGGCCTTTTTATAGGCAATGGGCCCTCTGAAGCGCTACTATATTTGTAAATACAAGAAACATAATAGAATATAACAAGAATCTAAAAGAATAAGTGAAACATAACAATGTAGAGAAAAATATGAAACAAATAATTAAAAACCCCAATTAAGAATCCAATTTTCCCACAATTAATTCCCAAATCAGTAAGTAAAAATAGTGAATAACTAAACAAGCCTGGAACATAGGAACTATGAGAAAAATCATTCAAAACAGATGGTACAGTCTGATTTAAGGATTTTTAAGTGAAACAAAAAATATTCTGACGCAACAAAAAATGTAATTTATTTCAATTTAGTATTAATTAGTTTTTCCTGACACAATTATGGGTCAAAAGAAGCGTCATTATTTATTGTTTAATACTATAAAAAATGATATTTAATATAAAAATATAAATAATTAATTTAATTATATTATAAGTAAATTTTACACTTATAATTATAATATATGTTTTTAATTAATTAAATATAAATTTATAATTATTAAATACATAAAAAATGTGCCATTATTTGTAGAATATAATATATTATGTTTAATTTAAATGTATAAAAAATTTATATCACCAATAAAATTAATATAACACTTATATGTAATAAGATACTTATATAATTTTATTATGCAATAAAATATTAATTTATATACATTAAATACAATTCTTACACCCTCTTTCAGGTCCTATAAGTTAACATATCATTTACTGGGCTCCTGGAATAGCCTGGCTGACAGTAAGTATAAATTGATTAAATTCTCATTGTGAAAGGAAAAAGTTTATTCTACATACACATGAGATAAATACCACATAATCATTTTTATGAAAGAGAATGTGCTACCCAATTTGCATTTAGAAAATATCAGATTATGCTGTATTTATAATATTAGCCATGTTTTGATTCCAAAAGTTATTAAATTATTAAGATTAAAAATATGGAATCCTTCTTTATGTGTTTGAAATACAAGATTCAGCTATATCTCAATAATAAATAATGTTGGCAGGTCCTCTAGAAGAAGAAGAAAAAATACAACAAAAAAAGAAGGAGAAGACAAACTAAAAAAATTAACAACAAGATTTTATAAGGAAGATAAGGATTTTAACAAAAACAACTTTTTCGATGTGAGGTTTTAAGTTCAACAGGTAATTTAACTTTATTCTCTCTTCAATAACAAAAAAATTTCAAAAAATTAAACAGTTCTTAAAAAAACTTTGTTTATAGTTATATTCCTAAATTTTACTATGTTAAACACTGTTATAAAATTGATACAGAAAAACATATATTTGCAACAAAGTTGTAATTTGTAATTTGTAAAGTAATGTAAGTAATGTGGACTACAAAGTGAGAATGTAAAGCTTTTATATAGGAAAATGAGGCCCTCTGAGACATCACTAAGTGTATATACAGAATAAATGAAGGAAAAAAAATTAAGATTAAGTGAAACAGATAAAATAAGGTTTCCATGTTACAAATTACAAAACCAGAAATAACAGACCCATTTTATTCACCCCTTGAGCCCTGTAAAAGTGTAATTTATTTATATAGGATACTTCACTGATATGAAACAAGGAGTTTGTAACTATAGTAATACTAAACACATTACATCATTTGTTATTTTATTAAAAATCAGCTCTAATAAAATATAAACATTAAACTATGTGTAATATACAATTTTAATGTACTTAATTTATATAGTGTAAAACAATATTAATTAATTAAATTAAACTATTTATACTATTATAATAGTTATTGAATTGATACAAGATAGTATTTTAATAAATTTACTAACGCCACCCAATACGGGGGCGGACTTGTTAGCAAGTCAGAAACCTTGGACTCAAATTCACCACAGATTGAACACTCATTGAGCTATTGACAAAGGAACCATAAAATCAGGGATGAACCCCACTCAGAAGAACAGTTTTATGTGGGTCTTCAAGTAGAGTTCAGTCTGAGTTCCATCTGAGTTCTGTCTGAGTTCAGGTTGGGGACTTGCTAGCAAGTCCAACCCCTATATTGTGTAGTGTAAGTTATTAAAATAAAACATTTTCTATTTAACTAAAGTGTTTTTACTTGTTTTAAATATGTTATTGATCCAATTATGATTAAAAAGAGTTTTAATAATCTTTGGGTGTAAGATATAATTTTTATTGTTTAATATATAATCAACTAACTAACTAATTATATTATAATGTAAATTTATAATATAAGTTTGAAATTAATTATTATTAAAACAATGTGCAAATTTTTATAGGATAGAATAATTTTTGTTATCTTTATTTAAATTTGTATAAAAATAATTCTAAAATCTAATATAACATTTATTAAAAAATATTGTTATATAATTTTATTTTAATATAATATTTATTTTGTATATTTACCTCAAATACAATTTGTCTCTTGTTTAAGTTTATGCAATTTAACATAAGATTTTACTAGACTCTTTGTATAGCCTGCCTGAAACTCCCTCACTATAAAAAACAATAAAAAAAATGATATGATTTTTTCTTTTTATACTTTTTCAAAAGAGTAGAGAGGTTAGAGATTTCTTCTTCAGGTATCAATGTATCATTTCAAATGATTTATTTTTATATCTCAATAAACATTCAGTACCTTTTTCAGAAATGATAATTCTATAATTTGAAGTTTATCAATTTCTGAAGTTTCTGTGACTTCTTGAGGGGTTTTCTTAGGTCTACATTTTCTTTTAGGAGATAAGTCACTTTTGGAAGTATAAGGGTTAAGTAGGGAGATGGGGAAAACAGGATGTTTTCAATCATATGGAAAATAAAATACTACTTCTACTGCAATATCACCAACCATTCTTTTAACAACAAATGGTCCTAAAAAGGATCCTTGAGTCTGTAATTTCCCTGTAAAGTGGAGTGCAGTGCAGATATCTGTACTTGATCACCCTTTTTAAATTTGTATTCTTTATGGGATTTATTCAATTTTCTCTTTTAATTTTCAAATTCCTTATCAATTCAACTTTGAGCACATTTTCTGCATAGTTGTTGCATTTTCATTAAAGATTTTACACCAAGATTAAGTTCCAATTTTGGTAATTTATTATTGAGTATTTAAGCAGGAGTATTTGGGACATAACCTAGCCAGATCTCAAAAGGTTATCTTTAAGTGACAAAATGTACAGTGCTATTGTAAGCAATTTCAAGACCTGGTAATAGAGTAATCCAGTCATGTGTGAATTTGTCATTGAATTTATATTCTAATCCAAAGACACAATACCTTCTAATTATATCTTCTAGAGTTTGAATCATTCTCTCAGCTAGACCATCATTTTGGGGATGGTGAGCAGTAGATAATTTTAACTGACAGCCACATATATCCATTAAAGACCTCCAAAATTCAGATGCAAATTTTGGGTTTCTGTCAGAGATAATGGATTTTGGGAAACCAGTAATGTTAAAAATGAATGACCACCACAAGAAAGATAAATATTTGGTGAAAAATACTTATGGTGGGAATGAATTTGCACATTTTGGTGAATCTATCCACTATTACACAAAAAGAATCATAATTGTCTTTTCCTGCTACAAGTAGGCCAGTGAAAAAATACATATTAGGGGCTGTCAGTTCTGTAAAATCTGCACTTAAAAATTCACACTTAAATTTGACCAAATTTGCACTTATCTAAGTGTGGATTTATGAAACACACTAGCCTTAACACTGGTGGATTTCAAAAGTGAAATAAGTCACTTATTTCACTCAAATCTGTACTTTCTTAATCAAAAGTGCTGGTTTCACCAATCAGCACATCTCACTAATTTGTCAGCATCATCTCATTCATACACAGCACTCTGCAGCATGACACTTCTCATTCACACACAGCACTCCAGAGCATAACACTTCATATCTCTTAACATGGTGCATCATCTTCATTTTTCTACAATATAAGAGTCATACCTTCCTCACTCTCAAATCATGATAAGCTGCATCAAGCAATGACTTTCATAGCTCTTGATCTGCTCTTGGACTCTGATTGCGAATCTGATTCTGACCTTGAAGAAGATTTTCTTTTTTTATCTAAAATGACTACAAAACATTACCTTCTTCCTATAAAGCCTCAAGTACTTCATATCCCCAAGTATACTATCCAAATACTTCTAAACCTATCCCTACCCAGTTTTAGACAGCTTTTCAGGACTTATCAGGAATTTTTCCTCAAATTTCTTCATCTTATTGAGGATCAACACATCTTTCACAATAATTCTCAAAATCCACAATGTGATCCATCAATTCAATTGGCCACCACACTATGTCATTTGGGTTCCAATGGTAATGGAGCTTTCTTGAAACTTTTGGAAAATGTCTTTAATTTAGGCTATTATTCTGTTAACATTTTTACAAAACGTTGCAGCACTACTATAAACTCATTGTAATCTCAACATCTCTCCTGGCCAAAAAAAGAAGAGCGACTTGGATCATCTCAGGTTATGCAAGCAGAGGGCTTCCAAGGATGTATTGGTTTTGTTGATGGTTCTTCTATTCCTTTGAGTCAGAAACCTGCTCATGGTGGAAACAATTACTTTGACCATAAAAAGAGGTAGCCTATTTTTAATTCTTTAAATTCTTTTTCATACTAACACAAGAAACTATATCTTCTCTATAGATATTCAATTTCTGTTCAGCTTATTTGTGATGTCAACAAAAAATTTATATCTTTCTTTGCTGGCTATCCTGGATCATGTCATGATTCCAATGTCATTCAAAGAATGCAAATCTCAAAAGAGCCTGAAATTTTTTTCTGATGAAGATCAGTATCTTCTGGCTGATTCAGCTTATGTTAATTGAAAATATGTACTTCCTGCATTTTGTGGAGCAGCTTCAGAAGATAGCCAAAATTCCAAGTTCAAAAATCATTTGGCAAATTCAAGAGTCCGTATTGAAAATTCTATTGAAATCTTGAAAGGTTTTTTTTCCTGTTTAAGGTAATTAAGAAGTCCTCTTAGAAATAGTTCAGAAATGAAGTGTGTCATCAACTGAATTCTGTGTTACACCTTACTTCATAACCTACTCACTGACCTCAAAGATCAATGGTTAGAGTTTTATAAAGATGAAGAAGTTGAAACACCTCCAACTATATCCAAAACTACAACTTCTCAAACTACTAGCATAAGGTCAAAAATTCTTCCAATCACACTAGCACATTGGGAGTATTAGCTATGATTTATTCTTAAACTTTTTTTTTCTATTTAGACTTTCTAATCACATGATACTTTCTAAAAGTAATTTAGTAAATATACTTTTCTAATGACTTACATGCTTTTTGGTAATAATAATACATTTATTCCATGTTTTTAGTATTATCATCTAAAATTGATGAAAGAAAGTTATCATGCCAAAATTCCAACTTTTCTTTTTCTTTCATAGAAATATAGTCCGACATATCTATATTTGGAATTAACATTTTTAAATTTTTAACAGTATTGGCTAATTTTTTACTTATCTGGATGGATGACCCAAGCCTTGAAAAATTTCCAAAGTCTCTGACAGGTGTTGTTTCATGGTATAGCATATTAGCTGACCATATAACAACCCATATTCCATTACACTTTTCAAACTCAGCCATGTATTTCAATTCAGGAAATACAAAATAACCTCCATTCTGCGTTGGCCTATTTCTGTCCCATGAGAATTCATCAAAAATTCCATCTAAAATTGTTGGAAACCAGACACCTTAGCTAATTTCACTGTTGTCCAAATCCTTATGGGGAGAATTCGAAAACCCATCTGAAGTCCATGTTAGATTTCCCCCAAAAACCATCACCCCATCATAACAAGGAAGGTCCGTTTCAGCTCCAAGCTTCAAAGATTCCTCAAAGTACTTCTTTGCCAATAGTTTAAATATATAAGAATAAAATGAAAATATAAATCCAAGTGACTCCCTCACTTCCTCATCATCTATTTTCAAATTTTGGTAGAGACCTGAAGCATCATTCAGCTTTTTGAATTTGGAAATTTAAAATTTGTAACTTACTTATATCAAATACATGTTGACTTCCAAACCATTCTCCAGCAGCAAACATATTCCCCTCTCCCCCCGCTTCTAGATGAGCACCATTGGTCTTGATCTAGTGTATTTATAGTTTCATGTACCTGCAGCATTTCTTAGCATCCTCCAGTTTACCAAGTTCAGCCAATTCCTTTAGTTTTAATGACTTCACTATAACAGGATGAATATTTTGATTTTTAGGTTGAATAACTGAAGGCCTTTCTGAGACATGTGCAATTTGGTACGTGCCTGTGTTGTGTGATCCAGGACATGATGAGGGTATCAGCTCATTTGTTTCAAATCCCTCCAGAAGTGGATACTCCTTATAACAAACCTTTTCAAAGTCAGAACCGACATCATCCTTCCAACTTTCACCAGCCATTTGCATTTTAGAAGCTTTTTTTGGTTGACCATTGTGCCTTTTTCCAACCATTTAGAGAATCTAGTTCTTAAATTTAAAAAGAATTCAATTATATAGAAAAGAAAAGAAAAAACCAAAAATATAAAAATAAAAATCAGCAAATATATATGATGGCATAAGATCTACAACTAATTAAACCAAAATTCTCAGTATCTCAACAAAATTTTGTATTTTAAATTAGTACAAATTTTTCCTGGTTGGGTTTAACATAATACTTAAATAAAAATAAAAAGAAAAAGAAAAGAAAAGAAAAGAAAAAAACAAAAAAATTGTCAGCAATTTTTTATGATAGCATAAGGTCTAGAACTAATCAAACCAACATGCAGAGTATCTTAAGAAAATTTTTTAAAGGAATTTGAAACAATTTGGTCCTAGTTGAGTTTCAGGAAAGATCTTTCAGAGTGCCTGGAAAAGGCCCATCTTTTATGCCTTCAAATTTTTTTAAAGCCCCATTTTTAAAATTTTTTTGTTGCCCCAGCAGTTTTTTTTAGTCAATTTTTTTTTTTGCTTTTTTTGTCCCAGAAGACTTGCTTCTGCTGGGACTTCATTTTATTTAATTTTTTTTGGCACTAGCAGACTTGCTACTTCTGGGGAAACTTTTTATTTCTGGAAAAAAAAAATTTAGCCCCATTTAAGCTTTTCCAAGCAGAGACGAGTCTGCTGGGGCAAAAAAATTACATGGTTGCCCCATCACACTTGCTTCTGCTGGAGAAACTACTTGGCACAAGTTGCTTGCGTTTTCAAGCAACTTGTGAAAAAATTCTTGCTTGAAAACTTTATGTCTCAAAGAAAAAAATGGTGCTGTGTACTCTCTCTTGACATGACTTTATTTTTATTCATTAGGTTTTATCTAGGCCTGGTAGTGGTATGGCTCTAGTAGAGGGAGAAAAAGTTGCTATTTTGGGGCCAGACACTTCCTTCAAGATTCTTCAAGAGCTGAATTGGTCAAGTGTTGATGGTTCTTTTGGTCTAAAAGGTTCAATTGGAGGTCCAACGAGGAATTTAAGTGGAATAATGGACTTTTAAAGTCAAGGTACATAGTATTTATTTCTTTTTATTAATTAACTAAACTTTCAAGAGGTAATGCTTTTAAATATTATTATGATTTATATCTTAGAGTTACGGTGATGTAGATACTAAAGTTATAAAAATAGTAATAAATTTTGTATCTAATAGATATGTAATAAAAGTGGTAAGTAAAAGAATGAGTTGAAAAGTACAAAATGAGAGGGACTTTTATAGGCAAAAGGTGAGAGATAACACACGGAGTTAACAACATTCAATAAGGGAGTGTGAGAGAAAAAAACTTAATGATCAGAGAGAATGTGAACATCAAAGTTATACTTAAATGATGCATCAATAAAAGGTATCACATTATTTAATATAAATTTTGAGTTCCCTTAAATTGTCACAATTAGTATAGAACATTTGATTTAAAGTTTTACTATAGCTGAATTTTAAATTTCTTAATAAAGAGATTTGAATTTTTTAGATTTTTATATTTTAATAATATTTTTATTCCCTTTTCAACGTATTATTGAGCCCAGTGTTAGGGAGTAAAAATATACAGGAAATTTATTAATTTTTATTAATTACTAAATTTACTTATTGTACTTAGTTAATTTATTGTAAGTAATACATAAGTAAATATATGATAATTAATTATTAATAAGAATTAAAAAGACGTGGCTTCATCTCAGTAAGATAATTAATTATTTTACTGGATAAGTCTAGTAGCCTGGCTGACACTCCCTCACTCTAAAAAAACCATAAAAAAAATTCTATGATTTTTTCTTTTTATACTTTTTTAGTAGAGTAGGAAGATTAGATATCTCCTTCCCAGGTATCCAAGAATCATACTCAGATGATTTATTCTTGAATCTCAATAAGTATTCTGTACCTTTTTCAGCAGTGAATATTCTGTCATTCAGAATCTTATCAATTTCTGCTGTCTCAGTGATTTCATTATGGGTTTTCTTTGGTCTTCCCCTCCTTTTTGGAAATAAATCACTATTGGATGTGTAAGGCTTCAAAAGAGATATTGGAAAAACAGGATGTTTTCTGTCATATGGAGAATACCAAATATCTTCAACTGCATTATCACCAATCATTCTTCTGACAACTAATGGACCTAAAAATAGGTCTTTCAATTTGTTATTACCTTGTAAATTGAAGTGGACTGTAGAAATCAACACTTCATCACCCTTTTTAAAAGTGTATTCTTTATGGGATTTGTCCCATCTCTTCTTCTCATATTCAAAGGATTTCTCAATACATTTTTTAGCATGACTTCTGCAAAGTTGTTGCATTTGAAGAAAAGATTTTACACCAGGATGTAAATCCAATTTAGGTATTTTGTTATTGAGAATTTGGGAAGGAGTATTTGGAACATATGCAAGCCAGAGCTCAAAAGTCTTTCTTTGAGTAACAGGATCAACAGTGTTATTATAAGAAAATTCAAACCCAGGAAGTAAGGTAACCCAATCATGAGTGAATCTGTCATTGTCTTTATACTCTAGGCCAAAGGCACAATACCTTCTTATAATGTCCTCTAAATTCTGAATCATTCTTTAAGCTAATCAATCAGTCTGAGAGTGATGGGCAGTAGAAAGTTGCGGATCACAACCACAAACATCCATCAGAGACATTCAAAATTCAGAAGTAAATTTAGGGTCTCTGTCAGAGATTATGGCTTTAGGAAACCCAGCAGTATTAAACATATGAGACCAAGATAAGAAAGCTAATTCTTTAGTGGAAACATCCTTGTGGGTAGGGATAAATTTACACATTTTTGTGAATCTGTCCACATTAACCCAACAAGATTTATAACTGTCTTTTACAGCAATGGGTAATCCTGTTACAAAATCCATGTTTATTATCTGCCATGGTGCATCAGGAGGTTCAATATGTTGCATTAATCCTGCTCTTTTACCAGTCAATCTTTTTGATTTTTGGAAAGAATCACAAGATTCAACATATAATTTTGTGTCTTCAGACATATTAACCCAACAAGCAGTGTTTTTACTTCTGATCATTGTTTTTTTCAAGATCAAAATTTCCAGCTAATATTTCATCATCACAAATTTTCAAGATGATCTCTATCATAGAAGGAGGAATAAAAATAACATTAATCAACTTTCTTCTATAATATATACCTCATCAATTGTAAATTTTATTTTTTCCAAAGCCTTCAGGTACTTTGGTGGAAGGGTTTTAATTAATGCTTGTATTGAAGCATTCTTTGGATCATTTAATATGGTGCATAACTTTTTTAAGTCAGTGTCCTTATTGTATGAATCCAGAATAAGCTGTAATAGCTCTTCCTCCATATCAACCACATATATCCCATGAATATGAATAATCTCATCCTCAGGATCATAAGCAGGATTTGAGTAATTATTTGGTAAATGTAACCTTGATAAAATATCCACATTTGAGTGAACAACACCAGCCCTATGAATAATTTTCATTCTTCCTCTGTATTCTTGAACAGCTAGCTGGCATCTGAACATATGTCTTTTAGGGGTTTTCAAGTTTAAAAGGGATCTAACTGCACTGCAGTCAGTGAAAAGTTTAAATTTCTGGTCATCCAGACAATAATGTAGCTTCTCTAGAGACCACACTATTTCTAAACACTCAAGTTGAGTGGCACCATATTTCAATTCACTATTTCTCAAGGTTCTTGAAATATAACAAATTACTACTTCTGATACTTTATCATTTATCACTTGTTTTTGATGGAGGTCAGAACCAAGACCAATAAAACTGGCATCAGTTTACAAAACAAATGGTTGATTAAAGTCAGGTAAAGCAAGAATTGTTTCTGACATCAAACAGTGTTACATAGTTTCAAAAGCTCTCTGTCTTTCCCTATTCCAGACAAAAGCAAAATTCTTTCTAGTCAATTGGGTAAGGGGTAAAGCTATGACATGGTAATTTTTAATATACTGTCTATAGTATCCACACATTCCTAAAAAAACTCTGGAGCTCTCTAAATGTGGTAGGAGCCTTCACCTGTTGTATGGCTGCCACTTTTTTTGGTCAACACATATCTGTAACCCTGAAACAACATGACCAAGTACTTTCAAAGAATGAAAACCAAATTTGCATTTCTTCAAAGAAAGTGTCTTATTTTTTCATCCATTTTGTGGAAAACTTTACACAGATGGTTAAGATGGTCCTCAAATGGTTTTGTGAATATAATGATATCATCAATATAAACCATCAGCCATCCTTCAATTATCTCTTGATGGAATGTGTTATCCATAACTTTTTGAAAAACTGAAGGGGAATTTTTAGGGCCAAATGGTATTGTAACATACTTATAAATACCCAAATGAGAAGCAATCATCAGAATATTTTGGGAATTCTTCTCAACAGGTACCTGGTGATATCCCTTGTTACCATCCAAACAGCTGATATATTTAGCACCTTGTAAGGTAGCATGTATAGAGCTAATTCTAGGTAAAGGATAGATATCAGCAACATTATAAGTATTTAATGCTCTATAATCACCACATAACCTGGATTTATCTTTATCATAGGAAATTAGGACAGGTGAGATAAGACGATATTTGGGTGTTTCAACTACCTTTTCAATAATATTCATTTTTAAAAGGGTTGAGATATTGTCTTCAATATCTTTTCTCTTTGTGGGAGAAGAAGTTTAAGGCTTCTTCTTTAAAATAGGTGGTATGTTATTTAATGGACAAGATAATGAAAGTTTCATTTCTTTTTTGACTAATCCTAGTTCATGTGACCCATGAGCAAAGGCCATAGGATAAGATTTTATCAATTTAATGATGGAATCTTTATCCTCACCAGAAAGTTGTTCTCCAAAAGAAGCATTGTCAACTTCAGACATAAGGGCATGCATTTCTTTTGTAGATCTTCTTTTATATTGAAACACTGAGTTACATGTGTTCAATTCTGGTTTTAATAATTTTTTGGGGGAGGAAATCTTAAATTTTCTCTTCCCATTCATCCCCATTGTGAAACATTGGTTTGAAGGATCAAATTTTATGACATACTTGGTTAAAATATCATTTCCTATAATCAACAAACTGCTTAAGTTTTCATTTTTCTTGACAAAAAAATCACATATAGCTCTTACAAAACCATGGTTATATTTAAAAAACACTATGGCTTTGTATTTACCAATGGGGGACAAATCAGAGCCATAACCTCTCCAATTTTAAGAAATGGTAGGCATAAGTTTTGATTTATAGTCTTGATACACTGAAGCAAGTGCTTTTTCAGATACTACACTTCTTCCAGCTCCATAATCCAAAACAACTTCAATGTTGGTTCCATTGATCAAGACTGCTGCCTTGAGAGGGGCAATAACAATTGAGCAATCCTTAATGTTCTTTATGATCTCAGCATCCTCAACGGTAGATATATCATTATTTTTAATATTAATAGTATTTAAATAATGAATATCTTCTTCCAGCATCAAAATTTCCTGCTGAGATTCATATGAAATGTTACTGGCACAATCACTTGAAGTATCATCTAGTGCTATTGTGTCACCAGCATGCTCCTCAGTTTGTTCAACAAGATTGATCTTCTTGTCGAAAACATTGCCTTTCCTCCAAGGCTTGTTGCACTTGAAGCAAGTGTTTGTTGCATACTTTTTAGGTGCAACAGGGGCAGAAGGTTTACCAACCTTTTCCAGAGGTTTCTGTTGGTAATTTGAGGGTTTCTCCAAAGGGGTTCTAGGAATGAATCTTCTGGAATCATACTTGTTGTTTAGAAGGATCTCATGACAAGTATTAATGAAAGAAGAATTTTCTCTGGTGGACTCAGTCCTAGCCACTATCAAGTCTCTCAAAGACATGGGCAATTTATAAAGGATCCTGTCCTTCCATAATTCAAACTCCATATTTGGGTCCATTTCCCTCAAGATTTTTACTAGTTTCATTAGAAACTCAATAGTTTTATCACTAGAAGAGCTATATCTAGTTTCTTCATACTGCCTTTGTTGAGCTATCCTAAACTTGGAGCCACCAAATTGTGCTTTAATTAATTTCTTCCAATCTTCCCATGAGTAGTCATTCCTATCCAAGAGAACAGATTCATGACACATTAGGGCTACATTGGTAAGAAAAGAAAATAACTTAGTCACAATTTCCTCATCTAGAAGTTTGTAAGATTTTTTTAAGTTATCAATTCTGCAAATGAATCGCTGCCAATCAGAAGAAGAATCACCATCAAATGTTTGATACTGGTCAAGTTTTGGCCAATACTTTTGATTTTAAGTAGTCCCCTTAGTACTAGCTTTTTTCTGAGTAAGAAGCAGCTGTAATTTCTCCAATTGTGAAGTAATTTTATTGTTTAATCCTTCTGTGGAAGATCCTGGTACATCATCAATTTTTGATGGAAACTCAGTGATATCAACAGGCCTTTATGGACCTAATTTTACTTTGGATGAACTAGCAGCAGGTAAATTTGGAGTATCCTGCACGTTATGTTCCTTCAAAGAAATGTCAGAATATTTTTGATCATTAAAAATGAATTCAATTTTTCTTCAATGGTTGTTAATCTGGTTTTCACACTTGGAAGACTAGATAATCTCTAATTGATGGTTGCAAAAGATAAATGGTTTTTATTTTGAAGAGATGAATAATGATCATTCAATCTTTTCAGGTTCATCTTCTGTCCCTCTAGCTCCTGGCAACAGGTGGACACAGTATCTTGTAGTTTAGACAAATCATTTTTGATATTTTGCCATAATCACCACGGGAAATCTAGGGATGAATTGCTAGCAATCCCCTCTCTTGAAATTTAGAGTGTCCCTTAATTATGCCAGGTTTATAAATACTTTATAAACATAAGTAAATTAGAGTTAGATTTACATTTATTCTCACATTTATTATAGACAGAATATCAACTGATTCCAAATTATGCACAAGTTGATCCTCCAGGACTTGATTTTGGTCCTCTGTTGAGCACAAATTGATCTAACCTAAGCTTATGCATATATAATGATTCAGGATACTTGCTCTATTAAATTTGATAATAAAATAAAATATTGATGAATTTATATAAAAAAAATTATTATGTAAGATATTAAATTATAAATTTAGGCATCATAGGAGGGCACTTAATAGAACTTAATTATACTATGTGACACCTTAATACTGTATCACGCAGTTTGAAACATTTAAAACAAAATGTGTCATGATGGGCAATGAAATTGCTTGGACAGACACTTTCAAAATTAATACTGACCATAATACACAAGAATGAAACCTTGGCATCTATCCAATAAAAGATTTTCCTCCTGATAAATGGATTTTTCTCAGTTACTCCCTGCTAAAAAGTGTCATTGTGAGGTTTGTCTGACCTTCAGGGGGGTAATTTGGCCACATCAAACTACTTCTATTTCCATGATTGACCAAAACATCATCCTCATTTCCATCTAAAGAGTTGATGTCAGCCAGGCTATTCCAGGAGTCCAGTAAATGATATGTAACTTATAAGACCTGAAAGAGGGGGTAATAATTGTATTTAATGTATATAAATTAATATTTTATTGCATAATAAAAATATATAAGTATTTTATTACATATAAGTTTTATATTAATTTTATTGGTTATATAAATTTTTTATACATTTAAATTTAACATAATATATTATATTCTACAAATAATGGCGCATTTTTTATGTATTTAATAATTATAAATTTATATTTAATTAATTAAAAACATATATTATAATTATAAGTGTAAAATTTACTTATAATATAATTAAATTAATTAATTATATTTATATATTAAATATCATTTTTTATAATATTAAACAATAAATAATGACGCTTCTTTTGACCTATAATTGTGTCAGGAAAAACTAATTAATACTGAATTGAAATAAATTACATATTTGTTGCGTCAGAATATTTTTTGTTTCACTTATAAATCCTTAAATCATTCTGTACCATCTGTTTTGAATGATTTTTCTCATAGTTCCTATGTTCCAGGCTTGTTTAGTTATTCACTATTTTTACTTACTGATTTGGGAATTAATGGCGGGAAAATTGGATTCTTAATTGGGGTTTTTAATTATTTGTTTCATATTTTTCTCTACATTGTTATGTTTCACTTACTCTTTGATATACTTGTTTTATCCTATTATAATTATTGTATTTACAAATATAGTAGCGCTTCAGAGGACCCATTGCCTATAAAAGGGCCTTGGATAATCCCCTGTAGCATCATCACTTATTACACACTCAACAATTTAAAAATAAATTTATTACTCTTATTATTATTTTTATTAGTATTAAATTCTAATTAAAAATTCTAAATAACAATTTAAAGGTTGCCTTAAGTCTGATAGTAATCATAGTGTTTGCCGCGCAGAACTCTTACTTAAATAATATTAATATTAATAAAACCAATTTGTTGTCACCTCTCAAATCACTCGTCGTTGCTTTTTCTCAAATAAATTAAATAATTTCAGTTGTTTTTATTTCTTTTATTTATAAATTACTATTTCCTTCTTGTCCTCCTCTCTTTTCTTCCCTCTTCTCTTATCTCTTCTAGACGACTGACCGACAACTGAGGGCCTTTCCAAACGACGACGACGATCGAGCCTGGCGACGAACAACAAATGCACGGACCACCTAGCAAAAACAAAACTTTTGCCCCGACCATGTTTTGAACTTGGGTTCGATTTCCTAGGTTTATATTATTTTGAAGAGATTTTTCAATCACTATAGTAAGTTCACCTTTGCACCTCTCACTCATATTACTATATTTTTACTGCAATAACAGTGATTGTGGCTTAATTGCTGATTCACTGTGTAAGTGTTCAATTATTAAATTTTTTTTTTCCTAGTTGACCATTATAGAATGTTAAATCCTCTTAGTCCTAGAAGAATTTACATTATTATTAATACAAATTGAATTATTAAATTAATTTTTTTATTATTATTAATTATTTTTAATTTTGGTTGACTTAAAAGTACTTTGTGCTTAGTCCCAAATATATTGCCATATTTAATATTGGTAATTAATTGGTTGAATTAACTTGATTGTTTATTCCCAATTTAACCTTGAAATCCATTTTTTTAAATTAATTTTTTATAATTATTACTTTATATTAAAAAAAATTTTTTTATATTTGGAGCAATTATTAACTAACTTTTATTATTTTTTTTAAAAAAATTTAATCTTCCCAATATTATGTCCAACAATTTGGCTGAAAAAATGGATAACATGCAAGTGGATGAAATTGAAATAAGTGTTCAATTTAAAAAAAAAAAATTTCCTAGTTGACCATTATAGAGTGTTAAATCGTCTTAGTCATAGAAGAATTGACATTATTATTAATAAAAATTGAATTATTAAATTAATTTTTTTATTATTATTAATTATTTTTAATTTTGGTTGACTTAAAAGTACTTTGTGCTTAGTCCCAAATATATTGCCATATTTAATATTGGTAATTTAATTAATTGGTTGAATTAACTTGATTGTTTATTCCCAATTTAACCTTGTGATCCATTTTATTAATTAATTTTTAGTTATTACTTTATATTAAAATAAAATTTTTTATATAATTTAATTAATTCAAAAATTATTTTTTGGAGCAATTCTTAATTAACTTTTATTAATTTTTTTTAAAGAAGTTAATTAATCTTCCCACTATTATGTCCAACAATTTGGCTGAAAAATGGATAAAATGCAAGTGGATCAAATTGAAATTGACTATGATGCTGATACTGTGAGTTCTTCTAAAGTTGGACATAAAAAATCTTATGCTAACACGAAAAATTCACAGAATTCAGGATGTGGAAATGACAGGAAATGTAAACAAACCAAAACCCCTTCCCCCAGCACAACAGAAGGAAGTAAAGCCTCTAGTACCTCAAGAAGGTCTTCTAAAAGGATTCAAAATTAAAAAGCTTCCTCTGCCACAACAAAGCAGTAACCAGTCCAGTCATATAAAAGAGTTGAAGACAGAAAATATGACGTACAAAGCAAAAGTATACACCTTGTGGGATCAGGTTCAAGAAATCAGGAACCAGAATCAGGCCCAGGCCCTTCCTCAGTTGCCTCCCAATCAGCCTCAGTTTCAGGCTCAACCTTCACAGCCACCCAGCTCAACCATCCAAAATCCAAATACTATGGAAGTAGAGCAATGGAAATGGGATTATCTAATGAGTCACTACCAACAGAATGTGCAACACCCTCCTCATCATCAGCCTGTCCCATCCAGAACACCCAATTTCCATCCACCTCCTCATCCCTACCAACAAGGCAGGAGAAAGAAGGCCCAAGCACAATCCCAAACCCAGACTCAGGGGAAGTTTCCTCCTCTGCCATGGTAAGTAATTTGGTTGATAGTCACTTGGGTATGTTTTCTAATAAAACTTCTTCTGCAGGTAATATTATTGAACATGGTGAAAGAACAGTTAAACCTGTTAAAAGACAGCTTCCTGTAACTAGTAGCCCTATTGTTGTAATTAGCAAATTGTCATTTGATGAACCTTTAGATTTAACATCTACTTCTTTAATTAATCCTTCTCTTGCAATTAAAAATGATACTTTTCCCCCTGAAATCTATACCTTAATTGAAAGAACTTCTGAGGAAATATTGAAAGATACCCTTGATTTTAATGTTGTGAAAGACAAACATTTGAGAGATGTGTTAATCCATGAAAATGATAGATTAAATAATTTACACTTGCAATGTAAAGTGAGTTATTCTGTACAGGATACAGCTTATTTTAAAATCAAAGAAACCTTGAATATTGTTCTTAGTCAACAAAAACAAATAAGAAGTGACCATAGAGCTATCTCAGATAGAAATATCAGTCTACATAAGACCTTGAGTGAATTGAAACCCCTTATTGAAGAAAATTATTCATTCAAAAATGAATTAAAATCTCTGCAAAATGAGTTTAAAAAGCTAAGAAATGATTTCCATGCACTAAGTACCAAACACTCAGTTTCTGAGGACAGAAATGTTCTATCTCTTGCAAAAGTAAATGACCAGATGTCTGAAATTACAAGAATAAGAAACTATGTGTCTGACCTGCAGGAAAAATTCTCAACCTTAACCATCAATTATGAATTAAATGAGAATGCTGTCAATAAACTGCATAAAAATAAAGGAAAAAAACCTGAGCAAAGTTCATCCTTTCTTCCTCATATTTCAACTATTAAACAAACTGACAATGAGTCTGTAAAATCTTTTGCTACTAGCAAAAAATCTTGTGATGGTCATGCACCAGCTGTTTCTGTAAATTATGAAATTTCTGAACACCTGGCTAAAATTCAGGAATTATTAATAATGAATAATTCAAACCAAAAATTGGACCATCCCAGTAGTCAGAAAAATTGGCCTAAGTTAGACCAATATCCTACCTTTGATGGTGATTCTTCCTCTGATTGGAAACACTTTATCCAAAGAATTGATAATTTAAGGAGATCTTATAAACTACCTGATGAGGAAATTGTTTCTAAGCTAATTTCTTTATTTTCCAATGTAGCCTTGATGTGGTATGAATCTGTTCTTTTAGATAACAATCTTTATACATGGAATGATTGGAAATCCTTGATTGAGAATCAGTTTGGTGGTTCAAAATTCAGGTTAGCTCAACAGAGACTGTATGAGAATACTAGATATGTATCCTCCTCTGTTGAAAAGCCCATTGTTTTTCTGATGAAAATAACAAAAATCCTTAGAGCAATTGATCCAAAGATGGATTATGATATTTGGAGAGATAAAATCTTTTATAAATTACCAAATTATCTTAGGGATTTGATTGTGGCTAGAACTGAGCATGTAAGGGAAAATTCTTCTTTCATTAATATCTGTAATGAGGTACTGCTCAACCATAGATATGAACCAAAGAATTACCTTGGTAAATCTTATAATGATCAGAATAAACCTTCTACAAAGCTCCCAGAAAAATCTGGTAAACCCTCTGCCCCAGTTGCACCTAAAAAATATGCAACAAATACTTGTTATAAATGTAACAAACCGTGGCAGAAGGGTCATGTTTGTGACAAGAAAATTCATCTTGTTGAACAAAATGAAGACACTGATGAAGTTGAACTTGATGTCAATAATTCTTCTAGTGACTGTGAAAGTAATATCTCCTATGACAATGAATCTGTTAAAGATGTTTTAATGTTGGAACAAGATGTCCATTATTTAAATAATAAATCTGAAAAATGTGTATTAGATTTATCTTCAGTAGAAAATGCTGAGATAATTAAAGATATTACTAACAATTCTATTCCTATATCCCCTTTGAAGGCACCTGTTATCATTAAAGGTAAAAATATTGATGTAGTTCTTGATTCTGGTGCTGGAGGAAGTGTAGTATCTGAAAAAGGTTTAGCTTCAGTGGATAAGGAATATTTGAGTAAATTATTACCTATAACTTCTGAAAAATGGAGAGGGTATGATTCTACCATATTTCCTATTGGCAAATACAAAACCTCTGTATTCTTCAAATATAATGGTGGTTTTGTCAGAGCTATTTGTGAGTTTCTTGTCATGAAAAATGATAATTTGAGCAATTGGTTTATTATGGGAAATGATATTTTAACCATGTTTGGTGTGAAACTGGACCCAGCAAATAATTGCTTTACCATAGGAATGAATGGAAAAAGGAAATTAAAAATTTCCTCTCCTAAAAATTCTGGGCATTTGTTTAAATCTTGTAACTCACTGATCCAGTGTAAAGGTAGAACAACAACTGAAATGGATGATTTATTACATGAAATAAATACTGCTTCTTTTGGGGATCAGTTGACTAGTGAACAAAAAGATTCTATTTTTGCTTCTATTACCTCTTTCCCTATGGCTTTTGCTCATGGTTCTCATGTCTTGGGAATTGTTCAGGAAGAGATGAAAATTACCTTATCCTGTAACTTGAGTGAGAATGATTGGAAATCCTTGATTGAGAATCAGTTTGGTGGTTCAAAATTCAGGTTAGCTCAGCAAAGACTGTATGAGAATACTAGATATGTATCCTTCTCTGTTTAAAAGCCCATTGTTTTTCTTATAAAAGTGACAAAAATCCTAAGAGCAATTGATCCAAAGATGGATTATGATATTTGGAGAGATAAAATCTTGTATAAATTACCAAATTCTCTTAGAGATTTGATTGTGGCTAGAACTGAGCATGTAAGGGAAAATTCTTCTTTCATTAATATCTGTAATGAGGTAATACTCAACCATAGATATGAACCAAAGAATTAACTTGGTAAATCTTATAATGATCAGAATAAACCTTCTACAAAGCTCCCAGAAAAATCTGGTAAACCCTCTGCCCCAGTTGCACCTAAAAAATATGCAACAAATACTTGTTATAAATGTAACAAACCGTGGCAGAAGGGTCATGTTTGTGACAAGAAAATTCATCTTGTTGAACAAAATGAAGACACTGATGAAGTTGAACTTGATGTCAATAAGTCTTCTAGTGACTGTGAAAGTAATATCTCCTATGACAATGAATCTGTTAAAGATGTTTTAATGTTGGAACAGGATGTCCATTATTTAAATAATAAATCTGAAAAATGTGTATTAGATTTATCTTCAGTAGAAAATGCTGAGATAATTAAAGATATTACTAACGATTCTATACCTATATCCCCTTTGAAGGCACCTCTTATCATTAATGGTAAAAATGTTGATGTAGTTCTTGATTCTGGTGCTGGAGGAAGTGTAGTATCTGAAAGAGGTTTAGCTTCAGTGGATAAGGAATATTTGAGTAAATTATTACCTATAACTTCTGAAAAATGGAGAAGGTATGGTTCTACCTTAATTCCTATTGGAAAATACAAAACCTCTGTATTCTTCAAATATAATGGTGGTTTTTTCAGAGCTATTTGTGAATTTTTTTTCATGAAAAATGATAATTTAAGCAATTGGTTTATTATGGGAAATGATATTTTAACCATGTTTGGTGTGAAATTGGACACAGCAAATAATTGCTTTACCTTAGGAATGAATGGCAAAAGGAAATTCAAAATTTCCTCTTCTAGAAAACCTTCTGTGCATCTGTTGAAGTCTTGTAACTCACTAATACAGTGTAAAGGCAGAACAACAACTGAAATGGATGATTTATTAAATGAAATGAATACTGCTTCTTTTGGTGATCATTTAAATAGTGAACAAAAGGATTCTATTATTGCCTCTATTACCTCTTTCCCTATAGCTTTTGCTCATGGTTCTCATGTCTTAGGAATTGTTCAGGAAGAAATGAAAATTACCTTATCCTGTAACTTGAGTGATATTCCTCCTACTCTTAAGAAAAAACCATATGCTGCTTCTCCATAAAAAAGAAAAGATATTGAAGATAATATTGCAACATTATTAAAAATGAATATCATTGAGAAAGTAGATGACACCCCCAAATATTGTGTCATCTCCCCAGTCTTGATTTCTTATGAAAAAGATAAAGCTAGATTATGTGGAGATTACAGAGCTTTAAACACTTATACTGTTGATGATATCTATCCTTTACCCAGAATTAATTCAATATATGCTACCTTGCAAGGTGCAAAATTTATTATTTGTCTGGATGATAATAAAGGTTATCATCAAGTTCCAGTTGAGAAAAATTCTCAAAACTTTTTGCTTATTGCTACTCATATGGGAATATATAAGTATGTTAGGATGCAATTTGGCCCTAAAAATGCTCCTTCAGTTTTCCAGAAAGTCATGGATAACACTTTCCATCTAGAAATTATTGAAGGTTGGCTCATGGTTTATATTGATGACATTATTGTTTTTTCTAAAACTTTTGATGAACATATGATTCACTTGAATAGAGTTTTCCAAAAAATGGATGAAATCAATATGACATTATCCTTAAAAAAGTGTAAATTTGGTTTTCAATCTTTGAAAGTCCTTGGCCATGTTGTGTCAGGCTTACAAATTTGTGTAGACCAAAACAAAATTGCTTCCATCCAAAATGTGAAAGCACCAACTTCTGTAAGAGAAATCCAAAGTTTTTTGGGGATGTGTGGCTATTATAGACAATATATTAAAAATTATCAGGTCATAGCCTTGCCTCTTACAAAACTGACCAGAAAAGATGTTGCCTTTCTCTGGAATAATGACTGTCAAAAAGCTTTTAATACATTAAAAAGTTGCTTAATGACAGCCCTTATATTGGCTCTTCCAGATTTTAACAAGCCATTTTTCCTGTATACAGATGCTAGCTTTATTGGTCTGGGTGCTGCCCTTCACCAGAAACAAATTATTAATGATAAATCCTCAGATGTTGTAATTTGTTATATTTCAAGAACCTTAAGAAATAGTGAATTGAAGTATGTTGCCACTCAATTGGAGTGCTTAGAAGTTGTTTGGGCTCTTGAGAAGCTTCATTACTATCTAGATGACCAAAAATTTGAATTGGTAACTGAATGTAGTGCTGTGAAGTCCCTCTTAAACCTGAAGACACCTAACAGACATATGTTCAGGTGGCAACTTGCTGTTCAAGAATACAGAGGATGGATGACAATTATCCATAGGTCTGGGAATGCTCACTCCAATGTTGATATGCTCTCCAGATTGCCTCTGCCAAATAATGACTCAACTCCTGCTTATGTACCTGAAGTTGATACTGTTCATATCCATGGTATATTTGTAGTGGATATGGAAGAAGAGTTATTGCAATTAATACTGGATTCATATGAGAAGGATTCTGATTTAAATAAATTGGTTACTATCTTTAATGATCCTAAGAATGCTTCAATTCAAGCATTAATAAAAACTCTTCCTGCAAAGTATCAAAATGCTTTGAGTAAAGGAAAGTTTTCTATTGAAGATGGTTATATATATTATAGAAGAAATCTTACTAATGTAATTGTAATTCCTCCTTCTATGAAAGAAACTATCCCCAAACTTTGTTATGATGACATATTAGCTGGTCATTTTGATCTTGAAAAAACATTAATTAGAATCAAAAACACTGCATGGTGGGCTAATATGTCTGAAGACACAAAATTATATGTTAAAATCTTGTGATTCCTGCCAAAAATCTAAAAGGTTTACAGGTAAGAGGGCAGGGTTATTACAACATATTGAAGCACCTGATGCTCCCTGGAAAATCATTAAAATGGATTTTGTCACTGGTCTTTCTGTTGCAGGTAAAGACAGCTTTAACACTTGTTGGGTAATAGTGGATAGATTCACAAAAATGTGCAAATTTATTCCAAACCACAAAGATGTATCCACCAAAGAATTAGCTTTCTTATGGTGGTCTTACATGTTTAATATTATTGGTTTTCCAAAAGCCATTATCTCCTATAGGGATCCTAAATTTACTTCTGAATTTTGGACCTCTTTGATGGATATTTGTGGCTGTGAGTTAAAATTGTATACAGCTCACCATCCTCAGACTTATGGTCTAGCTGAGAAAATGATTCAAACTTTGGAAGATATGATTAGAAGGTATTGTGCCTTTGGTTTAGAATATAAAGACAATGACAGATTTACTCATGATTGGGTCACTCTATTGCCTGGTCTTGAATTTGCATATAATAGCACTGTTCATTCTGTCACTGAGAAAAAGCCTTTTGAGCTTTGGTTAGGTTATGTCCCACATACTCCTGCTCAGATTCTCAATAGTAAATTACCTATTTTGGAACTACACCCTGGTGTAAAATCTTTAATGCAAATGCAACAGCTATGCAGAAAACATGCTCAGAGCTGTATTGATAAAGCATTTGAATATGAAAAGAAAAGATGGGATAAATCCCATAAAGAATACACATTTAACAAGGGTGATGAAGTGTTGATCTCTACTGTCCATTTCAATTTACAAGGTAACCACAAATTAAAAGATTCTTTTGTAGGCCCATTTGTTGTTAAAAGAATGGTTGGTGATAATGCAGTGGAAGTTGTATTGTATTCTCCATATGATAGGAAACATCCTGTTTTTCCCATTTCTTTGCTTAAACCTTATACTTCCAACAATGACTTATTTCCCAAAAGAAGGGGAAGACCTAAGAAAAACCCTCAGGAAGTCACAGAAACAGCAGAAATTGATAAAATTCTCAATGATAGAATTATCACTTCTGAAAGAGGTACTGAATATTTATTGAGATATAAGAACAAATCATCTGAACATGATGCATGGATACCTGGCAAGGAAATTTCAAATCTGCCTACTCTGTTGAAAAAATACAAAAAGAAAAAATCTTAGCATTTTTTTTTATTGTTTTTTTAGAGTGAGGGAGTGTCAGCCAGGCTATTCCAGGAGTCCAGTAAATGATATGTAACTTATAAGACCTGAAAGAGGGCGTAAGAATTGTATTTAATGTATATAAATTAATATTTTATTGCATAATAAAATTATATAAGTATCTTATTACATATAAGTGTTATATTAATTTTATTGTTTATATAAATTTTTTATACATTTAAATTAAACATAATATATATTATATCCTACAAATAATAACGCATTTTTATGTATTTAATAATTATAAATTTATATTTAATTAATTAAAAACATATATTATAATTATAAGTGTAAAATTGACTTATATTATAATTAAATTAATTATTTATATTTATATATTAAATAACATTTTTTATAGTATTAAACAATAAATAATGACGCTTCTTTTGACCCATAATTGTGTCAGGAAAAATCTAATTAATACTAAATTGAAATTAATTAAATATTTTGTTGCATCAAAATATTTTTTGTTTCACTTAAAAATCCTTAAATCAGTCTGTACCATCTGTTTTGAATTATTTTTCTCATAGTTCTTATGTTCCAGGCTTGTTTAGTTATTCACTATTTTGACTTACTGATTTGGGAATTAATTGTGGGAAAATTGGATTCTTAATTGGGGTTTTTAATTATTTGTTTCATATTTTTCTCTACATTGTTATGTTTCACTTATTCTTTTAGATTCTTGTTTCATTCTATTATATTTCTTGTATTTACAAATATAGTAGCCCTTCAGAGGGCCCATTTCCTATAAAAAGGCCTTGGTTAATCCCCTGTAGCATCATCACTTACTATACACTCAACAAATTTCATATACTTTTATATTATGTTTATATTCTTTTTATTATTAATAAAATTCTAATTAAAACTCTATATAACAAATTAAAGGTTGCTTTAAGTCTGATAGAAATCTCAGTGTCTGCCACGCATAGCCCTTACTTGAAATAATATTATTATTAATAAAAGCCAATTTTGTGTCACCTCTCAAATTGCTTGTCGTTACTTTCCTTTAAATAAATTAAATAAACCTTTATATTTTATTTCTTTTATTTTTTCCCTTGTTCTCCTCCATTTTTCCCCTTTCCTTACCTTCTTCTAGACGATTTACTGACAACTATCCTCCTGATTTTTTTGAAAACCTCAGGTGGACACTTTTATTAATTTAAAAAAAATGAAAATTTATTCCAAATCTAGAACTGGTGGTTCAATTTTGGTCTGAAAACTCAAATTTTCTTTGATGGCAGAAATTTTATTTGAATGTTTAATTTCATATTTAATCACTTTTATTTTACTTTTTTATTCCTCTGTTGGCTTTCAAATATAAATTTATTTATTGTAAAACTAATACTTTTCATATTTTTTTTACTTTTATTTAATATGATTATTAAAGATGTAGCATCTCCCAGAATGGATTTGGCTTATAATTTTTTTCAATACTAATATTATTAATAGTATAATGGTGAAAAACAATGAATCAAATGATAAATATGAATGACACAGAAAGATCATATACAAGTGAATTTGTATATAAGGAATACCTAATGAACTGAAGAAGACCTGCATCCTAGATACTCACCATCATGAAAGTGTCCAGCATAAGTTTGGCCGAACTTGTGCTGGACACTTTTGGTTGTATGCAGTCAGATGGGATAAATTTACTCTGTGGAAATGAAAATGACATTTTGCTCAATCATTGCACAATAAGTAGTTTGATATTGCCAAAACGTCCTCCTGATTATTTTTCAAAACTCATCAGGACACTTTATTTGGTTTAAAAAAAAAGAAAATATAGTCAAAGTTTAGCCCTGGTGCTGCACATTTGATCTAACACCTCTACTTGTTATTGATAGGGGGAATTTTCCTCAGATTTTTTTTCTTATTATATCTGTTTCATTTTACTTTTTTATTGCTCATATTGCTTTGGATATCAATTTTTAATTTTTAAAATAAATAATTTTCATACTATTATACCTTTATTTAATAATATATGATTAAAGGTGGAACACCACCTGGTATGCATTTCTCACACAAGTTATTACTATAGTAATAAAGTTAATAATATAATTATGACAAAAAATTAATCAAATGGTAAATTTAAATGACACAGAAAGATTAAATACCAGTGGAAATGTTTATAAGAAATCCCTTTTGAGTTTAAGAAGATTTTCTGTATGCCTACTCTCAATTATAAAATTGTCCAGCACAAGTTTGGCCAAACTTGTGCTGGACACTTTTGGCTGCATGAAGTCATATGAGATAAATTCTCTCTATGGCAATGAAAATGATATTTCACTCAATTATTGAAGTAAAGAATGTTTAATATTGTAAAATTGTCCCCTGGAAGTCTGTCCAAACCTCAGCTCAAAATTTGTTAGCTATGAATAAAAGTAAGTTTAGACCAAGTCTTGACCTAGGGATCCCCAACTGTCCCAACACCACTTCTGGCTCTTGATGGTAAAATTTTACTTGTATTTTTTATTTTGTATTTGATCCCATTTATTTTCATTTTACTTTTCTATTACTCTTTTTAATTTTAAATGTCAATTTATTTTTTTAAAAACTAAACATATTCATATTTTTTTAACTTTATATAATAATATTATTAAAGTTGTAACATCACCAATTTTGCATTTGGAATGCAGGTTTTTGCTATACTAGAAACATTAATAATATATATGGTGACAAAAAATTAATTATAAGATAAATATGAATGATAAAAAAAAGTTAAAAAACCAATAGAAAAGTGAAAAACAAAAAACTGATGTACTGAGAAACACTTCCACCCTAGCTACTCTCCATCATAAAAGTGTCCAGCACAAGTTTGGCCGAACTTGTGCTGGACACTTTTGGTCAGGTGCAGTCAGATGGGATCAATTCTCTCTATGGCAATGAAAAAAATTATTTGATAAGAAAATTCACTAGATGGAGTTTGATATAGCTGAATTATCCACCTAGAGTTCATCCAAACCACAGGTACACAATTTTTTGTCTTTAAAAAACAGTCAATTTAGTACAATTTATCCCTGATGGCTCTCATTTGCTTCAAAAGCTCTACTAGCCTTTGATATTAGGAATAATACTTGGATTTCTTTTTTCATATTTGATCCCTTTAACTTAATTTTTTATTCCTCATATTGCTTTTGGATATTAATTAATAATTTTGAAAATAAATTATTTTAATATTTTTATACATTTATTTAATAATATTATAAAAGGTGTAACATCACTCAGTATGCATTTGGCACATGATTTTTTGCTATACTTATATAATTAATAATATAATTAAGACAAAAAATTAATCAAACAATATGTATGAGTGAGGCACAAAGATAAAATACTAGTAGACATGTTTGTAAGAAATACCAGATGAACTGAAGAAAAATTCTAACCCAGCCACTCTCCATCGCAGAAGTGTCCAGCACAAGTTCAGCCGAACTTGTGCTGGACACTTTTGGTCATGTGCAGTCAGATGGGATCAATTCTATGTATGGCAACAAAAAATTTATTTTATCAAATTTCACTAGAAGTAGTTTAGTTCAGCTGAACCATCCACCTGCTGTTCTGCCCAATATCAGGTGTATAATTTTTTGTCTTTAAAGAAAAGTTCACTTATTACAATTAAGCCCTGATGGCTCCCATTTGCTTTAACACCTCTACTAGCTCTTGATAGCAGGAATTTTACTAGTATTTTTTTCATATTTGAACTCTTTGACTTTTATTTTACTCTTTTATTCCTCTTTTTACTTTTAAATTTCTATTTAATTTTTGTAAAACTAATCCTTTCCATATTTATTTATGTCTATTTTAAAAAATTATTGAAGGTATAACTTCACATGGTATGCATTTGGCACACAAGTTTTTGCTATACTAATAACATTAATAATATAATGGTGATGAAATATTAATTGGATGATAAATATGAAAGATACAGACTGATCAAATACCAGTAGACATGTTTATGAGAAATACAAGATGAATGAACTGAAGAAAATTCCCACCCAAGCTTCTCTCCATCACAAAAGTGTCCAGCACATGTTCGGCCAAACTTGTGCTGGACACTTTTGGTCACGTGCAGTCAGATGGGATCAATTCTCTCTATGGCAACAAAAAACATTTTTTTATTAAACTTCACTACAAGTAGTTTTGTTTAGCTGAATTATCCACCTGTCGTTCTTCCCAACCTCAGGTGTATAATTTCTTATCTTTATAAAAAAAGGTCACTTATTAAAATTTAGCCCTGATGGCTCCCATTTGTTTTAACACTTCTACTGGCTCTTGAAAGCAAGAATTTTACTAGTATTTTTTTTCATAATTGATCTCTTTGAGATTAATTTTACTTTTTTATTTCTCTTTTTTTTAATATCTATTTAAATTATTGTAAAGCTAATCATTTTCATATTTTTTTACTTTTATTTCATAATATTATAAAAGGTGTAACATCACCTGGTATGCATTTGGCACATGAGTTTTTTCTATACTTATAATATTAATAATATAATGGTGACAATATATTAATCAAATGATATATATGAGTGAGGCACAAAGATCAAGTACCAATGGACATGTTTATAAGAAATACCAGATTAACTGAAGAAAAATTCTACCCTAGCTACTCTCCATCATAAATGTGTCCAACACAAGTTTGGCCGAACTTGTGCTGGACACTTTTGGTCACATGCAGTCTGGTGTGATCGATTCTCTCTCAATCATTGCACTAGAAGTTGTTTGATATGGCTAAATGGTTCTGCTGAAGTTTTGTTAAACCTCAGATTGGCACTTTTTTGTTTTTCAAACAAGCAATTATAGTTCAAGTTTAGTGCCACTGGTGAGTGTTCACCCCAACATGTCTACTTGCTCTTGATGGCAGTAATTTTATTTTAATTTTTTATTTCATATTTGCTTCCTTTAATTTTACCTTTTTATCCCTCATATTGCTTTTGTATATCAATTTATTTTTTGTAAAACAAATCATTTTCATATTTTTTTACCTTTATTTAATAATATTATAAAAGGTGTAACATCACCCAGTATGCGTTGGGCACACGAGTTTTTGCTATACTTATAATATTAATAACATAATGGTGACAAAAAATCAATCAAATGATAAATATGAGTGAGGCACAAAGGTCAAATACCAATTAATCAATAGTTCTTTTTAATATTATAAATTTATTGATTAAATAAAATAGTAATAATGAATTATATTTTTCATCCACAATTCCACTCTAATGATTCCCACTGCACAAAAAGGGTTCACTCAGTCCTTTCTTTACTGCTTGTGCATATATTTTCTTGCCCACAGTACTACAATTTTTTGTAGTGATTATCCCACATCTGATTCAGGAGTATTTTTGAACAATATAAGTTTTTTTTACAAAAGACCTTATCATATCTAATATCCCACAAAAAATATAACCTGTTTTTGTATTAAAACCCATTAATTATTAAGAAATTGTTAAAATAATTAGATTAGACCCTGGCACAGCTAGATCCATACCAACCGACCTAAAGTCTTTTCAATATTGAAAACAATTAAATAAAATTATGATATCATACTAAATTATGGGCACCAACCATAATTCAGCACTTCTCATTTGCTCTGCCACAAAATGAGTGCATGTAGCATTTTTCTAATGTCAGACTGTTTTTCTTCCTTCCCTCACACCTTTAGTCCAGAATGAAAATTTAGTATGAGTTTTGGTCAAGTTGGTTTGCCAGTGTTATCTGTATGCAATATGAATTCATATTGCATATTTCTATTTATGCATAAAATATACTCGTTAAGCATCATTTTTTTGCATTTTTCAATCATTATGCATATTTATGGATATGCATATGCATATTCATTATACATATTTATATGCATATTAATATATTTTATTCATATACATATATGCACCTTTTTTTTGCATATTCAATATGCATATTTCTAATGCATATTAAATATGCATATTTTTATGCATATTCAATATGCATATTTTTTATGCATAATCACTATGCATATTTTTATGCATATTTTATGCATATTTTATGCATATTTTTATGCATATTTTATGCATATTTTTTATGCATATTTATTCTTCATAGTCATTATGCATACACTTTAGATAGGCATTTCACATCAATTTTTAACATGCAATAAGTATCCACCATGCAAATTCAAATGCATATGCATCTATATCATACACACAACATATATTCAAGTTTAATATTTGAATATTAAGGTATGCTAAGTGATGTTGTTCAACCTTTTGCCAAACCTGAGATTAACTGATGTTCAATGTGGTTCCTAAGCTCTGCTCAAGGAGGGATTGTTCTGGATTCAATCTGTGACAGTTTGTTTTTTCAATGTTTTTTCATCAGATTTAAAAACATATTTCTGACAGTTTCAGGATGGTTTCCCAACAGTTTCCTGACAAATTCCTGATAGTTTCAAATAGAGGGAACTGCTAGCAGTTCACCCCCAGATTTCCCATGGTGAATGCAACTTTCTTTTCATGAGTTACTTTGTAATTAAATAAATCATCAGAAACTCTCTGTAATTCACTCCTCAATGATTGATAACCCTGTTCAGTTAACAAACTATTAAATTTTTGAGTCAATTGCATATTTTTCATGATATGATTTTGTTTAGCAATAATATCTCTCAAATATTCATCATTAATTTTTGCAACATCTGGAGTGTTTCTCAATAAGGAGACAGAGTAATATTCCAGATTCTCATAAAACTCAGGATCAAGTGTTTCATCAATAACAGCCATATCATGATTTATCATTGAGGTTGTGATCAAAACCAAAGGATTAGATACATTTGAATATTGAGCGATTCGTCTACTACTATCAGCCTCTACTGGTCTCACAGTTTCATCTCCTCTTCCAGAATTACCTGAAGGAACTGAATCAGCAACAAGAAATGGTACTTGAGATTCAATAGAGGGGCTTACCAAGGCTTGTGCAAGAACTGAATGTTGTTTTTTCTTTTTCTCCCTCCTTGATTAGAGTGAGGAGGTGTGGGGTTGAACTGATTGGTTCTTGTTAGACCTGCCTGAGGCATTTGAGGCTGCTGATGCTAGGACAGATGATCCCACTGCCACTTTGACACTTCCACCTTTTTTGGTTGCTGGGGAGGCAATTGTGGAAGATCTTTGGGGGGAGGAGGTCTCCTCTTCTCTTGAAGAAAGGCCTCTATTTTTCTTAACTTGTCTTCTAGAGAATCTGTTCTTGCTCTCAGTTATAGGTTTTCTGTCCTCAGTTCCTTTATGTGGGTGGAGAGATTTTTCACTTGCTGAGGTAAGGGTATCTTTTTTATTTTGAAGCCTTTTGGAAGCTCTTCTGGGGGGTTGATGGAAGGCTTTTGTTCCTGAGCAGTTGTCTCCACTAGTAATTCCACATCCTGATTGGTCCAGTAATTGATTAATTTGAGCCAATTTTGTAGTCAAAGGAGAACTTACAGAAGTAGCTTCATCATAATCTATTAAATCCAATTCCTCATCAAGGCCAGCAGAAGCACCTTGATCAGTCATATTGTAATCTAACCTGAACTGAGGGAAGGAAATATTAAGATTTATTAGTTTTATTTTTGCTTTATTAAAAGAAAAATAAGAGAAAAAAAATTCAGAAATATAATTTTTTTCAGGACAAAAATCAACTGAAATAATAATCACAATTTTAATGATTTAAAATAATTTTAATCCAGGATTAAAAGAAATCAACTGAAGTAATAAAATTAATTTTAAATTAACAATGTAAATTTTGATAATTATCAGGATTAAAATCAACTGAAAGGAAATTTAATTACCAGGACTTAATGTCAACTGAAAATAATATTAATTATCAGGACTTAATGTCAACTGAACTAATATAATTATCAGGACTTATTTTCAACTGAAATAATTTAATATAATTAATTTTTATTAATTTTCAATATTTTTTTTCAGGACAATTTGTCAACTGAAACAATAATATTTTATTTTAATTTATCAGGACAAAGTCAACTTGAAAAAAATAATATAATATAATAATTAAAAAAAAATTTTATTACTTCTAGGACTAAGAACAGTATATTTCTATCTTGGTCAACTAGGAAAATAAAATTCTAATTTACCAGGCACCTCCCCCTGTAAAATGAGCAAATTAATGCCACTTACAGAGTGCTGAGTAAAAGAAATACGTAGACTATGAAAAGTGCAAAGTGACCCACAAATAGTAATCAATATAATTACCACAAATATATATGACTATTGTCAATATATGAGCTTAAACATTGGAGCACAATTCAATTCCTGTTCGCAGCAAAAAATAAGTCATGTGACTGATGAAGTTTGTGCTTTTTGTCATCCACTTGTCCCCATAGTTACCTCATTATTGATGGTCCCTTGGTCTCCGGCCTTAAGTTATCAATGCGCCGTTGACAATTTGGAAAGGATCCCAACTGTTGATGGGTCTTTTGGTCTAAAAGTTTCAATTGCAGGTCCAACGAGGAATTTAAGTGGAATAATGGACTTTTAAAGTCAAGGTACATAGTATTTATCTCTTTCAATTAATTTAAGCAAGTTTCAAGAGGTAATGCTTTCAAAATTATTATGATTTACATCTTAGATATACGGTGAGGTAAATACTAAAGTTATAAAAAATAGTAATAAATTTTGTATCTAATAGATATGTAATAAAAGTGGTAAGTAAAAGAATGAGTTAAAAAGTACAAAAGGAGAGGGCCTTTTATAGGAAAAAGGTGATAGATAACACACGTAGTTAACAACATCCAATAAGGGAGTGTGAAATAAAAAAAACTCAATAAACAGAGAGAATGTGAACATAAAAGTTATACTAAAATGATGCGTCAATAAAAGGTATCACATTATTTGATATAAATTTTGAGTTCCCTTAAATTGTCACACTTACTATAGAACATTTGATTTAAAGTTTTATTTTAGCTGAATTTTAAATTTCTTAATAAAAGAGATTTGAATTTTTTAGATTTTTATATTTTTATAATATCTTTATTCCCTTTTCAACTTATTATTGAGCATGGTGTTAGGGAGTAAAAATATACGGGACATTTATTAATTTTCATTAATTACTAAATTTACTTATTGTACTTAGTTAGTTTATTGTAAGTAATAAATAAGTAAATATAAGATAATTAATTGTTAATAAGAATTAAAAAGGTGTGGCTTCATATCAGTAAGATAATTAATTATTTTACTGGATAAGTCTAGTAGCCTGACTAACATCAAGAATGCAGTTTTTTTGGTATTTTTTTAAATTTACAGTTTTTTTTTCTTGATTTTTTTTAATTATTTTTATGCTTGAAATTTGATTGAAGTTATTAGCTGAAAAGATGCAGCTTCTTTTCTGTTGCATGACTTTATTTCCATTACTCTGGTTCAAAATGTCAGATGGACTACAGGAAAGTAAAATTTTGGTGAAACCAAGTAAAAGAAATGTAATACTAACATCACACTGCATCATTTTCAATGATTTTACCTTAATATTTTTCAATAATCAATAATAGTCAGACAAAACTTGAGTTAGCATCTTGTATGGTCAATCAAAAAGGAGAAAAAAAGAATGTAGTGTTAAGAAACAACAGATCACGTGCTGAAAAGATGCAGGGTCTTTTCTGCTCACTTGAAAGTTTGGAATCGCACCAGTCAATTTGAAAGAAATTAATGAGGTAGAATAGACAGATAAACCTTGAGTTATTATCTTGTATGATCAATCAAAAAGGAGAAAAAAAGAATGTAGTGTTAAGAAACAACAGGTCATGTGTTGAAAAGACACAGCATCTTTTCTACTCACTTGAAAGTTTTCCATTGCATCAGTAAATTTGAAAGAAATTAAAGAGGTAGAATAGACAGATAAACCTTTAGTTAGCATCTTTTATGGTCAATCAAAAAGGAGAAAAAAAGAATGTAGTGTTAAGAAAAAACAGGTCACGTGATGAAAAGACACAGCATCTTTTCTTCTCACTTGAAATTTTTCCATTGCATAAGTAAATTTGAAAGAAATTAAAGGGGTAGAATATACAGATAAACCTTGAGTTAGCATCTTGTATGGTCAATCAAAAAGGAGAAAAAAAGTATGTTGTCAGGCTAAGGTCAAGTACAAGGACGTGAACTAGCTTGAATAGTCAGTTGTCTAGAAGATTTTAATGGTCCTATATGAATACTGCAGTTCTAATCCACTAAGTTATAAAATATAATCAAATATAGAGGTTTCAGTAATATAATTCTCACTATTCTTATATGTGGCTTACAATCTTTATAGTTGGTAGAAAAATAGATTATCTAAATTCAGATACTATTCAAAAGTCTTATAAAAGTACTAATTGATATGTATTGTAATTGGTTTGGTTATATTGATTGAATTGTAATGATAAAGAATGAAGAAATACAACCCAAAAACCTCCTCCTTTTATACACACTGAGTTCCCCAATGATTCCCTTGATGTACCACCCAATACACAGTTAATCACGCCTCTAAACAACTAATAGACATTCCCATCAACATTCCCAGTGACCCATGACATAATTAGAAGAGTAATAACCGCCAAAATCCTGAAATAACAAGGGAAATCCATCAAAATTAAAGGAAAAGACAAAAAGAGAGTATATGCGTATAAAACAATAATATTAAGGACTAAAGGAGACTTTTTAAGGTTAATAATAGCTTAATAATAAGGGGGATTTACTGTAGAAATAATGGGGCTAATCCTGACATTATACTACGTGAAATTCCCATTCAAAAATAACCAAAATTGACTGAGAAACCACCCAAAAACTTAAAAAAGAGCGTGAGATGTGGGGTAACTACATGCAGTTCTTGGCAGGCGCTTGCACGGGTAAATCCTTGACTAAAATTAGGCGAGTTTAAGCGTGGTGATGAAATAAAGTGCCAAGAGTGAGGTTATTAATGAAATTAGTGCATATAAACAGGGTCAATGCATTATTAATTAAGCTAGGACACTAAATAAGCGCCTGTCGCCTATTTTAGTGTGTTTCCCCACAGTGGGCATAGAATGTGGGGTAATTATAGTGTGAAAAAGCTAACTTTGCTAAAAATGAAGCTATTCACACGGGAAAAAAGCAGGCAGTATGTGGCCAGTACACAGAAGCCATTTCTGGCATAAAAAACACCAAATTTGAAAAGTGTTATTTTTATGCATTTAAATAGCCAAATCAATAGTTCTAAATGAGCCCAATTGATCTGTCAAAGCGCAATTTTGATATTCTCAATTTTATAGCGCATATAGTCAACTTTTAAGTGAAATAAAGCGCATTTCTTGTTTTTTGCATAAAACAATGAATATAACAGCTTTAAGTGTACTTAAAAATTATGCAGCCTTATACTTAAGGTTCTTAAGATTACCCTAACATATTCCAACTTAATATTAAGTACATAAGACCTATAAAAGGTGGATATATGCGTGTATATAAGGTGTTATAATGGCATTTTTTGTGTATTATCATAATTTTACTTATGTATACTATTTGTGTACTCTTATTTATTATTCCCATGTATAGTTCATGTGTTTAATATAACTTATAAGTACTTTTTACTCAGTCCTGGAGATATACAGGCTGACACTCGCCCAACCAAAAAAACAATAAAAAAAATGATAAGTTATACATTTTATTTTATTTAATTTGTAATTTTCAGGTATTCAGAATAAATCTGTAGCATTAAAGATTCAACTTTAAAGAAATAAAACATAATAAAATATTATGAGTACTGGTTTTTTAACCCCTCAGCTGGTTGAACAGAAATTTATTTCTGTTTAAATTTTTTAAGAAGGGTGGATAAATTAGAAATTTCTTTTTCAGGTATCCATTTATCAAATTCATTTGATTTCCCTTTAAATCTTAGTAAATACTCAGTTCCTTTTTCTTTAGTAAGGATTCTTTTCTTGAGTATTTTTTCAATCTCTGCTTTTTCCACAATTTCTTCAGGTTGCTTTTTAGGCCTTCCCCTTCTTTTTGGAAATAAGTCAGGATCATTTGCATGGTAAGGTTTCAATAATGAGATAGGGAAAACTGGATGTTTCCTATCATATGGAGCATATAATATGACTTCCACTGCATTATTTCCAACCATTTTATTTACTACAAAAGGTCCTACAAAGGGATCCTTTAATTTAACATTACCTTGTAAGTTAAAATGTAGTGTTGATATGAGGACCTCATCTCCTTTTTTAAATTCAAATTCTTTATGAGATTTGTCCCACCTTTTCTTTTCATATTCAAATGCTTTTTGGATGCATTCCTCTGCATGCTTCCTACACATTTGTTGCATATGAATAAAGGATTTAGTGCCAGGGTGTATATCCAACCTTGGTAGCTTATTTAAAAGATTTACTGGGGTATTTGGTACATATCCCAGCCAGAGTTCAAATGGTTTCTTCTCTGTTACAGAATGAGTTGTGCTGTTATAAGCAAATTCAAGGCCAGGAATTAATGTTACCCAGTCATGTGTGAATTTCTCATTGTCTTTGTATTCTAATCCAAAGGCACAATATCTTCTGATCATGTCTTCAAGAGTTTGTATCATCCTCTCAGCCAGCCCATCAGTTTGTGGATGGTGTGCTGTAGACAATTTTAATTGACAACCTGATACTTCCATCAAAGATGTCCAGAACTCTGAAGTAAATTTAGGGTCTCTGTCAGAGATTATGGCTTTGGGGAACCCAGCAGTATTCATCATCTGAGTCCACCATAGTAATGCCAAGTCTTTTGCAGATACCTCTTTATGGGTAGGGATAAACTTACACATTTTTGTTAATCTATCCACTATTACCCAGCAAGAATTGAAACTTTCTTTTCCTGATAATGGCAAGCCAGTTACAAAATCCATGTTTATAATTTCCCATGGAGCTTTTGGCTGCTCTATTTGTTGTAACAACCCAGCTCTCTTCCCAGTTAATCTTTTAGATTTCTGACAAGAGTCACATGTTTCAATGTATTTTTGTACATCCTCTTTCATGTTTATCCACCAGGCTGTATTTTTAACCCTTGTTAATGTTTTGTTAAAGTCAAAATGACCAGCTAAAATGTCATCATGACAAGTACTCAACATTAACTCTTTCATAGAAGGTGGTATTACTATTACATTGCTTAACTTTTTCCTGTAATATATATATCCATCTTCAATTGATAGTTTACCTTTTTCCAACGCATTTTTATACTTTGGAGGCAAGGTTTTAATTAATGCACTCATGGAGGCATTTGTTGGATCATTAAGAATGGTAGATAGTTTTGACAAATCTTTAGCAGATGAATAATTTTCCAATATTGTTTGCATAAACTCTTCTTCTAAATCCACTATATAAATCCCAAATATATGTATAACCTCATTTTAAGGTACATAAGCTGGGTTGTCAGCATCATTTGGCAAAGGACTTCTGGATAATAAATCCACATTTGAATGCAATGTTCCTGCTCTGTGAGTGATTGTCATTCTTCCTCTGTACTCTTGTACAGCTAGTTGCCATCTAAACATGTGCCTATTAGGTGTTTTCATGTTTAGTAATGATTTTACTGCACTGCAATCTGTTATAAGTTCAAACTTCTGGTCTTCCAGATAGTAATGAAGTTTCTCCAAAGCCCACACCACGGCTAAACATTCTAGCTGTGTGGCACCATACCTTAGTTCTGTCTTTCTTAAGGTTCTGGATATATAACAGATAACTACTTCAGATAATTTTCCATTTATTATCTGTTTTTGCTGTAAAGCAGCACCCAAACCTATGAAACTTGCATCAGTGTACAAGATAAAAGGTAGGGTGAAATCTGGCAGTCCCAATATTGGAGCTGACATTAAACATTCCTTTAATTTGTTAAAGGCGTGCTGTCTTTCATTATTCCAAATGAAAGCTTCATTCTTCCTGATTAATGTTGTTAAAGGGGCTGCAATGGATTGGTAATTTTTAATATATTGTCTATAATATCCACACATACCCAAAAAACTTTGAACCTCTTTTACATTTTTAGGTATCCCAATGTTTTTAATTGCTGCCACTTTATTCTGGTCAACACAAATTTGTAATCCAGATACAACATGTCCAAGTACTTTCAAGGAGTGAAATCCAAACTTACATTTCTTTAATGCAATAGTCATATTAATTTCATCCATTTTTTGAAAGACTCTTTTCAGGTGATTTAAATGTTCATCATATGTTTTTGAAAACACTATGATGTCATCAATATAGACCAATAGCCATCCTTCAACCATTTCCTGATGAAAAACACTATCCATCAATTTTTGGAAGACTGAAGGGGCATTCTTTGGGCCAAATGGCATTCTCACATACTTATATATACCCATATGTGTGGTTATTAATAAGTAATTTTGAGAATCTCTTTCCACAGGAATCTGGTGGTAACCCTTGTTCCCATCCAGACAGGAAATATATTTTGCTCCTTGTAAGGTAGCATGGATAGAAGCTATCCTTGGTAGAGGGTAAATATCATCTACTGTATATGTATTCAGAGCTCTATAATCACCACATAATCTTGCCTTATCTTTTTCATAAGAGATTAATACTGGTGAAATGACACAATACTTAGGTGTTGTGTCCACTTTTTCAACAATACCCATTTCCAACAACAATTTTATATTGTCTTCAATATCTTTCCTTTTTGCAGGAGATGCTGGGTAATGTTTCTTTTTTAAGCTGCCAGGAATATTATCCAAATCACAGCTTAAAGAGATTTTCATCTCATGGTCTTTGACCAATCCTAGTTCATTTGAGCCATGAGCAAATGCCATAGGATATGATTTAATCAATCTCAAAATATCTTCTTGTTCAATATTTGAGAGTTGAGGACTGAAAGAGGCCTTTTGGATTTCATTTTCCAATTCACCCACTTCATTGGTGGTTCTTCCACCTTGCAGTTGTTCTTCTCTAGGAGAAATGGCATATACTGAATTTTCAGAACATATTTTGAATTTCCTTTTACCATTTACCCCTATGGTGAAACAACTGTTTGCAGGATCTAGTTTAATGCCAAATTTTGTCAATAAATCATTGCCAATAATAAACCAATCACTACAATTATTATTATCCATTATTACAAATTCACAAACTGCTCTAACATATCCATTATTATATTTAAAGAATACAGCAGTTTTGTATTTGCCAATTGGATTTAATACTGAACCAAAACCCCTCCAGTTCTTTGTCTGAACAGGTTCTAGTTTTTCCTGGTACTTACTATCAAGTTTCATTAATGCATTAAGTGAAACTACACTACCTGCAGCCCCAGTGTCAAGAATGGCATTCATTTCTTTTCCACATATGATAACAGGTGCTCTGATAGGTGTTATTTTGTAAGTATCATGAGATACATCTTTAATTATTACAGCTTCCTCTATGGAAGTTAAAGATGTGTCTGTATGAGGTATAGCATCATTCAGGAACATTATATCCTGTTCTAATACAAATATCTCATGTTCATCATCACTGTAAGATATGTTACTTTTGCAATCCTCACTGGATTCCACATTCTCATCTTCATGATTACTAGGTTCAGAATTCTGTGAGGTTTCAATAACATTTATTCTTTTCTTACACGTGTGACCTTTAACCCAAGGTTCATTACATTTGTAACAAGTGTTATTTTCTTGTCTCTTAGGGACAAGGGGAGCTGAAGGTTTTTTCTTTTCCACTGGTAACTTACTTGTAGTAGGTTTTACCACGTCAACACTTTGTCTGTAATTACTATACTTGGTTTCATATTTGTGGTTTAATAATATCTCATTGCATATATTAATGAATCCAGAGGTGTCTCTGACAGTTTCAGTTCTAGCTACAATAATGTCTCTAACTGATATAGGCAACTTGTATATTATTTTTTCTTTCCACTCTTCATAATCCATTTTTGGATCCATAGCTTTCATGATTTTTATTAAATTCATTAAGAAGACCATGGGTTTATCTCCAGCATTTGGATTATATCTGGCCCTTTCATACAGTCTTTGTTGAGTGATTCTAAATTTTGGGCCACCAAATTGCCTTTCAATTAGTGCCTTCCATTCATTCCAGGAGTAATTAATTCCCTCACTCAATACAGATTCAAACCATAATAAGGCCACATCTGTAAATAAAGATATTAACTTTGAAGTAATTTCTTCATCAGGTAATTTGTATGAAAATTTTAGGTTATCAATTCTTTGTATGAATTGTTGCCAATCAGATTTTGAATCCCCGTCAAAAGAAGGGTACTGATCTAACTTAGGCCAGTTCTTTTGGCTAGTTTTTGCTTCCCTAACCTGAGGAATATTGAGTAATTCACTTACTTTAGAAAGATGATCATTTATTTCATCTTTTACTGATTTTATATTCTCAGAGCCCATGACACTATGTTCATGTTCCATCATTGGTTTATCCTCAGAGTGTTTCATAAAAACTGGTACTCTTTCTACATAAGAGGTATTATCCTTTATTGTTTCAGTATTTTTCAAAATGTTAGCTACTTCAATTTCTACCCTTTGTAACCTATCTTTTATTACAGGTACTTGAGTCAAAGTATCATTTACATTTGAAAAAGACAATTTTACACGTCCCTCTATGGTAGCCATAATATTCTGAGAGTGTTCTAATTTACTTTCTAAATTTCTAATCTCAGATTTTAATCTTTTATTCTCATTGATTAATTCATTATTTGAATTTTCAATAATTTTTAATCTATTGGCTGTGGTACTCAATGATTGTGTTAGCTGTAATAATACATTTTCTGTATTAATGTTTGACTCTTTTGAAAACTCTTCCAATTTTTCAATTCTCAATAATAATTTACTTATTATTTTTGATTCCATTGGATTCTCTTTTTAAAAAATATTCTATTTTTTCCGTGTCCAATTCAGAAGACTCATTTTCAGGGTCAAGATTTAATTCATTTGATTCCATTTTTATATTAATAGTATTTTCCTGGTGATCCATAAAACTATTTACATTGTCCTCATGTAAAGACAAGTTTAACATATTCTGTTCAAATGAATAATCCTTTAAATCCTTATCAATAATATCCAATATTTCCTTATCAATCTCATTACCTATAAGTAATTTATTGTCAGGTTGATATAATTGATCATAAGAAGTTGGATGACTTACCAAGGTCTTATCCCACTTCCTCTGCCTCTCCTTGCCTTTCCCCTGTAAGGGTGACTGCTGGAGCCCTGCTGTTGAGGATTGTTGTAGTTTTGGGCGTACCAATCCCATTTCCATTTGCTTACTGTAATTTTTTGGTCCTCCTCTTGGGCTGGAGGTGTTGCTATGGAATTGTTGGTTGCCACTGTTGGTGGTTGAGTCTTTATGTCCACTAGAGCTTGGTTGACTTCTATGAAACCTTGAGCTGCTCTCTTTTCCAGATTGTTGATCTGGTCCACTATATTGTTGACTCTTACTGTCAAGGTGTTCATTAGGGTGGATAGGGAGTGAACTTGTTCTTGTAATGTATTTTTTGATTTCTTTATTGAAACCTGCTTTAGAAGCTTTTCCCTTTCCTCCAGAGACATTGACGGAGTGTTGTTTATTATGGGAGAGTCCTGGCCCTCCATTTAAATTTCCTGTAACAGGTCTTTCAGCTCTAGGTCTTAAGTTATAAGGTTTTGCCTTATTACTTACAATGTCATTGTTGTCACACATTTCACGTGGAATTTAAAGAATTTTGAGAATTTAGATATAAAACTTCAAGAAGGAGTTTTAACAGTATTTATCAATACCACTGAAGACAATCTTATTGCTTACTTATTGGTATTAAGTGAATATTTAAGTGCCAAAAGTCAAATATGCTTTTATGTGGTCACTTGATTTAACTGGTCTACAATATGTAGCCGTGTTTTTATATTTAAAAGAAAACAACTGTCAGTATGATTCTTTCTAAATATTTAAAGAATTCTACAAACCAATACAAGAAAAGATTAAGAGTCCTGTTAAAAGAAAACAATTAATCAGTTTAATTGGTTTATTATCTGCTAAGATCACAAATTTAATTGGTCTATTGACAGACTCCCACTAAGAACAATTATATGTTAAATTAGTGGTAAAAATTTTATCTGCAAAGATCTCAAATTTAATTGGTCTATTAACAGACCCACTAATAACAATTTTAAGTTAAATTAGTGGTAAAATTGTTGATTCAATATCACAATTTTATAATATAACAGGGCTTCTTTTTCTGAAATCACTATATAAGTGACCCCAACCTGTTGTAATTATCCAAATATTTTTATAGGGATATTATTTACGTGCACCTTCTCTTGAAAATTTCACTTACCAGGATTATAACAGAATTCTTGAGGAAAGGCCCCCAATTGTCAGGCTAAGGTCAAGTACAAGGACGTGAACTAGCTTGAATAGTCAGTTGTCTAGAAGATTTTAATGGTCCTATATGAATACTGCAGTTCTAATCCACTAAGTTATAAAATATAATCAAATATAGAGGTTTCAGTAATATAATTCTCACTATTCTTATATGTGGCTTACAATCTTTATAGTTGGTAGAAAAATAGATTATCTAAATTCAGATACTATTCAAAAGTCTTATAAAAGTACTAATTGATATGTATTGTAATTGGTTTGGTTATATTGATTGAATTGTAATGATAAAGAATGAAGAAATACAACCCAAAAACCTCCTCCTTTTATACACACTGAGTTCCCCAATGATTCCCTTGATGTACCACCCAATACACAGTTAATCACGCCTCTAAACAACTAATAGACATTCCCATCAACATTCCCAGTGACCCATGACATAATTAGAAGAGTAATAACCGCCAAAATCCTGAAATAACAAGGGAAATCCATCAAAATTAAAGGAAAAGACAAAAAGAGAGTATATGCGTATAAAACAATAATATTAAGGACTAAAGGAGACTTTTTAAGGTTAATAATAGCTTAATAATAAGGGGGATTTACTGTAGAAATAATGGGGCTAATCCTGACATTATACTACGTGAAATTCCCATTCAAAAATAACCAAAATTGACTGAGAAACCACCCAAAAACTTAAAAAAGAGCGTGAGATGTGGGGTAACTACATGCAGTTCTTGGCAGGCGCTTGCACGGGTAAATCCTTGACTAAAATTAGGCGAGTTTAAGCGTGGTGATGAAATAAAGTGCCAAGAGTGAGGTTATTAATGAAATTAGTGCATATAAACAGGGTCAATGCATTATTAATTAAGCTAGGACACTAAATAAGCGCCTGTCGCCTATTTTAGTGTGTTTCCCCACAGTGGGCATAGAATGTGGGGTAATTATAGTGTGAAAAAGCTAACTTTGCTAAAAATGAAGCTATTCACAAGGGAAAAAAGCAGGCAGTATGTGGCCAGTACACAGAAGCCATTTCTGGCATAAAAAACACCAAATTTGAAAAGTGTTATTTTTATGCATTTAAATAGCCAAATCAATAGTTCTAAATGAGCCCAATTGATCTGTCAAAGCGCAATTTTGATATTCTCAATTTTATAGCGCATATAGTCAACTTTTAAGTGAAATAAAGCGCATTTCTTGTTTTTTGCATAAAACAATGAATATAACAGCTTTAAGTGTACTTAAAAATTATGCAGCCTTATACTTAAGGTTCTTAAGATTACCCTAACATATTCCAACTTAATATTAAGTACATAAGACCTATAAAAGGTGGATATATGCGTGTATATAAGGTGTTATAATGGCATTTTTTGTGTATTATCATAATTTTACTTATGTATACTATTTGTGTACTCTTATTTATTATTCCCATGTATAGTTCATGTGTTTAATATAACTTATAAGTACTTTTTACTCAGTCCTGGAGATATACAGGCTGACATATGTAGTGTTGAGAAAAGACAGGTCACATGCTGAAAAGATGCAGCATCTTTTCTGCTCACTTGAAAGTTTTGCATTGCACCTGTAAATTTGAAAGAAATCAATGAGGTCTAGCTGACAAATTGAACTACAGAAATTAAAATAAAGTCACATGATGTAAAAGACAATGAATCTTTTCAGAACATGACTTAATCACAATTCAGGCATAAAAAAAATCAAAAATGTACAAAAAAAATTTGTAAAAGACTATAAATGTGAAAAAATTTCACATTACCTGAAATAACAATTAATCAATTAAAAAATTTAAGTAATTTTTTAATGTCCTCATAAGTTTGGGCATTTTTATACATTCCATAATAAATTCTTTTTTTAAAAATTTTCTTGCTTTTCCATTTCTCTTTAAAATTCACATTCTTTTGATTTCTCTGAGCAAAGATGAACTCTTTCCATCTCATCTGCCTCATATCTGGCCTTTTCAAAATTAGATTGAAGAAAAAAAGTTTCCTCCATATCTAAGGCCCTTTTATCTTTCATTAGCATATGATCAAACTTCATCTTATCAAATTCAAGAGCATTTTTATAAATACAGGATTTTGCTGCAAAAAGTGAAATTAAAAAAAAAAGTTATTGAAAAAGATATATAGTGGCTTATTCTTGCTTATATCTTTTTTCCCAAAATAATCATCAAGGAAAGCCAAGGAGCTGGATGAAGTATTACCACATTTTTAAAGATGGTTCAATCTCATTGATGTTGAGGCTCAATGCTTTAGTTTGTAATTTGAGCTAGAGGATTCAGGCAGTTCATCTAAAGCAGCTTCCAAAGTGTGATTCTCATTTGTGGGATTTATAATATTTTTTGGAAATTGAGTTTGAGTAGAAGTAGGTGGAGACTAGAAAAGAAAGAAAGAAAGAAAGAAAGAAAGAAAGAAAGATAAATTTAGAGAATAATTTAAGAACAAAGAAAAATTAAATATACATCAGGCTCTTTGAACTCAGATCTGCTCTAAACTAATTTTTCTGCTTGATAGTAAGGTTTATCTTTGGCTGAACTATGGTGAGAGCCTTCAGGGGATTGATCTCCTACAAGTAAGAGTGTATCAGGAGGATTATAGGAAGGTTTGGATCCAGAGGGTATATCCTTAGTAGTATCATGTAGAAAAAAAGGGTTGACATCAACTCGGGAACCAAAAAGAATATCCATTTCATCATAGTAAGGACAAATGACATTGAACTTTTTGGAAACAGTAGTAATTCCAATCTCTAAATCCTCATCATCAACACCAAAGCCAGTGGAAGTGGAAGTAAAATGAGCCTTTTTCTTTTTTTGATTGATAATATTTGAACCTCTCCTTCATTTGCTTAGGATTGATTTCGATTCTCCCTTTTGTTTTTTTCTTTACTTCATTTGCCATCAACAAGAAGCTATTTACCTTTGATGAAGGTGGACTTCTCACATCCAAAACATGCATCATAATCTGATTTTATTTTGAGGAAGTTGATGATGACAAGATAATCTTCCTTTTTTAGCTGTCCAGACTTTGGTTTTTCAGGTGAGGCGCTAGCATTATGAGGAGACTTTTGTGATGAATAATTTTTTGAGATGCCTTTTGAGTGTTTTATTTTTGGGGAGGCGTTATGAAACTGGTATTTTACAAGATAAGATATTAAGAAAGAGGTTTATAAAAAAACAAGGGAAAAAAATGCCTATTTAAAATGTTGCAATAAAATTTTTCAAACCTCAGTGAGGATGGAGGAGGGGATGGAGATCAGTGTGTCACATGTGACAGAGACGATGTGGCCAACATGTGCTTTTGAAAAAAAAATCACAAAAAAAGTGCTTATTTCAGGTCAGAAATGACACCCATTTGTGAACTAAGTCACTTATTTGCAAAATTTAAGTGCTGGTTTGTAAGTGCTGATTTGGGTTGAAGCCTGCACTTAAGTTAAGTGCAGATTTGCCAGAACTGACATCCCCTATTAATGATTTGCTATGGAGCATCAGATGCTTCAATATGTTTAAATAAACCTGCTCTTTTTTCCAGTAAATTTTTTAGAATTTTGGCAAGAATCACAAGATTCAACATACAATTTTGTGTCTTCAGACATATTAGCCCACCATGCAGTATTTTTTATTCTTACCATGGTTTTTCTTAGATCAAAATTTCCTGCTAATATATCATCATGACAAAGTTATAAGATGTTTTCTTTCATGGAAGGAGGAATTACAATAACATTAGTAAGATTTCTCCTTTAATAAATATAACCATCATCAGTTTAAAACTTTCCTTTATTCAAAGCATTCTGGTACTTTGGAGGGAGAGTTTTTATTAATGCTTGTTTTGAAGCATTCTTTGGATCATTTAAGATTGTAATTAATTTATTTAAATCTGACTCTTTTTCATATGAATCCAGAATTAATTGCAATAACTCCTCTTCCATATCAACAATATATATACCCTGTATATGAATGGTATCATCTTCAGGTACATAAGCTGGATTAAAGTCATCATTTGGCAGAGGCAATCTAGACAGAATATCCAAACTGGAATGAATATTGCAAGCTCTGTTAATAATTTTCATCCTACCTCTGTATTCCTAGAGAGCTATTTGCCACCTGAACGTATGTCTGTTTGTTGTTTTTAGGCTTAATAGAGATTTCACTGCACTACAATTAGTAACCGATTCAAATTTTAGGTCATCTAAGTAACAATGAAGCTTTTCCAAACCCATAAAAATTCTAAACACTCTAATTGATTGGCACAATATTTCAATTCACTATTTCTTATGGTCCTTGAAATATAGCAAATAGGGGATCTCAAACATTACCAAACATGCCTAGAATGTTTCATTTGAAAAATACCATAAAAACACACCGTGAAACATTTCTGATTTGGTACTTGGGGTCTCAAACATGGGGTAAAATATGTCCTACTTTTGTACAATTTTCTTAACCACAATTCAGCCCACAAGTACCCACATCCTCCCAATCAGCTGGGCATCACCTTCCTTGCATCCTCACTCATATACTCCATGTTACAACTCTCCTTCCCCAATTCACTTCCAAATCAAATTTTTCTCTTTCACACCACAGTAAGTCTATTACATTTTATTCTGTTTTCTAGAAATTTTCCTGTTCTTATTTTTATACAAGGCATCACAAATATCTAAATTATTTGTTAGTTTCTCCTTTTCTAAAACAAAATATTCTTTTTTACACTAATTTCTTTGTTTAGTGTTAATTTATCATGCCTCACCCAAAATCTACTTCTCAAAAGTTTACTCAATTGAAACCATCTGAACTACAGATTGTAATTAACTGGCTAAAAATTAAATCTAATTTTGATGCCTTTTTTGGCTGTGCAAATTCCACTCAATTTTGTTGTCCACCTGCATCAAAATTGAGTGGCTTTAATCAAATGGAAGTAGATTTGAAATAAAAAACTAAAGATAAGATGGATTTGAAAACAAAGCAAATGAGGGAAAGATTCAAAAACTATCAAACAAAATCCAAGAAAGATAAGATGGCATCTTCTTCAACTGGGTTTGGAATAACTGAAGATGATAAAAAGCATGGAATCACATCTGTTTCAGAAAAACTCAACTCTATGTGTCCTCTTTATGATCAAATGAACAAACTCTTTAGACAATGGCCTGATTTTAACCCCTTGCACATGAATCAAGGTCCAAGAATTACTGGGTCTCATACAAATAGTCAAGATTTCCCTTTAGATCCTTCACTTGACTCTCCAGAATTCAGCGAACCATCTGTGTATTTTGAAATTGAACTTGATGAGCCCATGGTAGTAAGATTAAACTACATTTATAATTATTTCACTTTTGTAGTGCTGATTTAATCCCCATGTATAAACCAGACCCAAGCCTCATCAAATCTAGAAATTTGTTATGTAGTAGCTGACAATGAAAGATTAGAAGATAAAGAATCAACCCCTCCTAGCAACAGAATCAAGAAAAGAGTTTCTACTAGTTTTGGGACAGCTCAATCAACTTCAAAGGCTATTTTTTCTGCTTATGGAAAGTTTGTTAATAAACATGAGCAAGGTCATATTTTTTATTTTTGTTTTTACTAAAGAGTTCTTCATAATTTATTTCTCTTACTCTTAGAAGTTAAACTTGTTTCAGGAAAAGAACAAGTTCAAATTGAAATCATTAATTTGGAGTCTCATGAAAAAACTGCAGAACATCAACTACTTATTGAAGAAAGAAAGTGGTTTATTCACAATCAAAGGAAGATTGATTAGATTTTTTTATCTTGTGCAAGGTTTAGAGTATTGATATGTGGGCTGATAAGCCTTGTTAGAATAGTCTTCAATACTAGATTAGGAACTCATTTAAAATTTTCTGGAGAAAAAGAAACTTGAAATATACTTTAATTCTTAGAGAAAATGGATCTAAGAAGACCAATAATATTTATGGAAAAAAATTATGCAAGTTTCTTTTGGCAAAAAATTAACCTGAAATTTACTATATTATGCGGTCCAGACCACCAAATTATTTATAAGTCAAAAATTTTTATGTCAAAAAAAATTTTTTGCAATACCCTCCCCTGCTATTTACCATAACAGTGGGGGATCACAATTTTTTTTCTCAGTCAGAAAAAAATTTATGTCAAAAAAAAATTGCAATACCCTCCCCTGTGGTTTATTGAAGTAGGGGCATAGATTGCAAATAATTTATGTTCATTTCATGAATTAACATGTAAACAAGTCTTATAAGATAATTAAAAAACCTAAATTAATGACAATTCAAGTAAAAATGTGAGTGGAAATTTTCTGTGACCAAACTCAATGAAATCAAACACAAATGTATATATGAACCTCATGAGAAAAACAAATTTCCTCATGATTACCATTATACAACACATGATCTGATGGCTCATTAATTTAAGTAATTACAGTATCATATATGACTTGTTAAATGTTATTTCATGAAATAAAAATAAAAGTTGAAAACCTATATTACATCCCATACTTAATCAAAGTTGGATGAAAATTACCTATAAAGCTCTCCTCAAACTACCTGAAATAAATAGTCCCAAAAAGTTCCAAAAAAGAGTCCCAAAAGTTCAACAAAAGAGCCCCAAAAAATTCCAAAAAAGAGTCCCAAATGTACCCAAAATTTTTTCCAAAGATTTCCAAAAATGTGTCCTGAAAGTCCCCTAAAACCTACCCAAATTTGCTATTAAAGCGCTGTGGTCTTCAAACATTGGCAGGGGCCTTTGTTGTGTGATTTGGCGCTGTTTGTGCATGTCTTAATTGACATCTGTTAAGGAATAGGGTATTTTTCTGGTTTTATTCTGTGGATATTGGGTCTGCGGGTATGTGGGTACTATCATTGGATAGCCCTGTGTTTTCTATATATTTTATGTCTTGTAGACATTTTTCATATTCTGAGTTTTAAGGGGTCATTTCCTTATTTTTCATTTATAAAAGATTGCTGTTTAATTTTGTTTTTTGTGTTTTACGGGCTAACCTTAAGTCTTAGGGTTAAGTGCTTAGTACCATTTGATAGAGCTAATTTTTCTCTATATTTCATGTCTCAATGTTGTTATAGTGAAATTCCGTGTTTTAAAGGTTTTAGTAGTTGTAGCTAATTTTTCAAAGTAGATTAGTGGTTTTTATTGGTTTTCTGGCTTCAGGGAGGCCGGGCCGCTTCAGGCAGCATCTCCGACGTCGGGCGGCCCGCCTGCCTCTGTTTTAGGAGGTTGGGGAGCGCTCCAGGAGGGTTTTTTATGCAATTTGGTGGGTACAGGCACCAGATTGGTGGGTGCGCATGGGCTCTTAGTTAGTGGTCTGTGTGTACATAGTGAATAAGACAGTTTGGGGCAACCTTAATTATCATACAACCATCCGGAGGAGATATCATTGTTCCTCACTCAGTTTTCACTGTTTTCTGGCCACAATTGGCTGTGTTTGTTGCAAGTGAGTTCTTCATTTATCTTAACTTTGGCAACTGTTTTCTCTGTTATAGTCTTGCAAGCTATAGCAAGTATTATTGCTGTCTCTGGTGTGGATTTGCAGCCTACATCAAGTATCTTTGCTGTCTCTGGTGTGGACTTTGTTCTACATTTCAGTTCTTTGGTCTGGTAGTCTATCTGGTGACTACTTTCTTGGCTCATAAAGCAGTCAAGTGTTTTGAAAAGGAGCTTTAGCAAAACAGGAACCAACTTACTTTAGAAAGTAAATCTCACTCTATTTTTCTAAAGGGACAGGGGATTTTCTCTCTGGTTTTTCTCCAACTCCCTTGGTCAAGGCCTATAGCTAGTACTATAGGATTGTCTACATTTCTGGCGCCCAACGTGGGGTAGAACTTGCTAGTTCTTTGGAATCTCTGTTTTCTTTGGTTGGCTATTTTTGGTGTTTCGGTCAGGAGGAATGGCTTCTGGTTCTGCCATTCCTGTGGTGACTGTCAGTGGGGGGGATGGTCCTCCTTCTGTGATGGTTAGGGAGTGTGTGAGAATTAAAACTTGGGATGGTACCAAGCTTAATGGGGAGGATTTCAAGTGGTTTCTAGAGAAGTATGAAACTGTTTCTGGAGTGGATGGTGCTTCCTACCTGGATATGGTGAAGCAGATTATCTTCTTCATTGGTGATAGGTCAGTGGAGAAGGAGATTGTGGCCATGTCTGGCTACAAGAAGAGGGATTGTAAATTGTTGTGTAGGGAGATGGTGGATAGATGGGGTGTCAGGTTCACTATGGTGGATCTGAAAAAGGTTGTCAGTGAATGGCAATCTTATGGTGGTGTTGGTAACTTAAATAGTTACAGGAAGTTTCTGCTACAGTTTGATCCTGTGGTGGAATATTTTGTGGAAGTGGAGGAGCTGGCACATGAAAAAGCTGCCGAGGATGTTTTTTGGTCTGCCCTGGCTAGAGATGTCAGGATGGATGTGTTGAAGGAGTTGTCAAGAAAGGAATTGATGAAAACTCTTTCTAATGGGGATCAGAAGTTGCCTGCCTTGGATAAGGTGAAGGAGGCTGTTGAGGCCCATTTGAAGTTATTGGCTGTGGACACCTATCAGGAGGGGTGTGCCAAGTATTTCAGCAAAGTCAGTGAGGCTTTGGCTGAAGAGGAAGTTAAGGAGAAGAAGGAGGAGAAAAATTTGGTGCAGGTGCCCAAACAGGAGAGGGACCCAATGGTGGATCAGTTGGCTGATCTTACAAAGCAGCTGCACATTTTTGTTCAGGAGGCCAAGAAGGTTAATAAGGCACCTTCTCAGCCTAGAGATTTTGAAAGGAGGGCTGGTAGGAATGATCCTTGGGTTTGCTCTTATTGCAGTAGGAGGGGGCACAGTTCCAATGATTGTTGGGCACTGAAAAGAGATGTGTCTGAAGGAAAAGTGGAGTTTGATGGCAGGGTTTTTAAGTTCCCTGACGGTTCTTTTGTGAAGCCCAGTGAGGGGAAGGCTCCTGTTGATTTGGTCAGGAGAAGGGATGGTCTCAATCACAGGAGACCAAGGTTTGAGGAGATTCCTGATCAGGGGAAGTCTTCTGTTAAGCTAGATGAGGATGTCAAGGGAAAGGGGAAGGTGGTCAATAAGGTCTCTTTTTCTACTTCCTTTGGTGGTTTGAGTTGTATTCTTGTGGTGGACAGTCAAGTGGCGAATGCTTGGCTGGTGTTTATGATGTGGAAGCAGGAAAGGTGGGAAGGCCTAAGAGCAGTTCTCAGGCTCAACCAAAGCCAAATGCTTCAAAGGTGGATCCTAAGCTGAGTGCAGCTAGGAAGAGGTACAGCAAAGAGGAGCTGTACAAGATGCAGAAGGGTATGGCTGATATGTGCCCCCCTAGTTTTGGTGCATTGGACCTGAATGGTGAGCCAATGCCAATGGAGGTGGATTCTGACTCTGAGGAGGATGTCCCTTTGGCTTCATTGCCAAAGCCTGTTGGAGTCAGAGGTTCTGGTGAGGGATCTGGTTTGGTTCCTGTTAATGGTAAATCTGTTGGTGGTGCTGGTCCTCAAGAATCTTCTTGGACCAAGGTGGTGAAGCAAAGAGCTCACTTTGAGGGGCCAGTAGTGTCTGGTCAAGTTAATGTTATGGACTCTGTCCTGGAAAGGATGAATCAGGGTCAGGTTTCCCTATCTTATGGGGAATCGTATGCTATCAGTCCAGGGTTGGCTGATAGACAGTAAAAGTTGTTGACCAGGAGAAGAGTTTCTTCTGGTAAGGTAGAATACATTTGTGATTCTACTGAAAAGTTTGGTGAGGGGTTGGAAACTCATTTTTCTGCTCCTCTGGGATATTTCAATGTCACTCTGAATGGCAGGGAGGCAAGAGCATTTGTGGATTCAGGTTCTCAGATAAACCTGATTTCTTTGTTTGAGGCAACTCATATGGGCCTCCCCATCAAAACTGGTATTGGTGTGAATTTGAGAGGGATTGGTGGCCATGTCACTGAATTGGTTGGAACTTCAGAGTTTGTGAAGTTAGATGTTGGAGGAGCCTCAGGGAAGGTTCATTTTTACATTGCTAAAGGCAATGTAAAAGTAGTTTTAGGTGGGCCATTCTTGATGGATTTTCAGGCAAGAATTGGTTATCAATTTGATTTGGGAATCAGTTTGGAGTTTACTGGTGAAGACAAAAGGAGGCTTCACATGAGGTTATCATCCCCTAGGGAGGATTGTTGGGAGACCAGGCCTGGTTTATCTTCAATGTGCCAGTGCATGAACTGCTGCAGGAGAAGGAAGGAATTGGGTGCTGCCTCTGGTTTTTTGGAGTGCGGCTCAGGCTCTATTGAGAGTCTGTCTTTTTTAGAGTAATGAGGGCTGATCACCCTAGTGCTACAACCTCTCCCCGAGATGAGGAAATCCCAGGTTGTAGTAGGTCATCTCCCTTGGAGATATACCAAGTGGATTTTCAACTTTCTCTTTTTAATGTTTTTCTTCTTTGCAAGTATTCATCAAGTTTTTTATCAAGTCTCTGTTCTCTCTCAAGATTCTTAATTATTTTTAATTCAAGTTCAAAGAAGAAGATTGGTTATATATCTTTATTGAAAGATATGCGGAAAAGTTTTGGGCGGTGAGATTGGGGTGTAAAATTAAGTCCTCCCAATTGTGCACCACTAAGATTTCTTCTACACCTTTCAAAAACATTACCTGGGCCACACCTGTGAGCATTGGGGAAACCCCTGGTTATTTTTGTAGGTCAGAAGAAAACTCAAGAAAAGAAGATAAAAATTTCAAGATAATTCATGAAAATCAAGAAAAAAATCTGAAGATAATGAAGAAAGAAGATGCAAAATATTTTTGTGAAGATCATCAAGATCTATTTTTGGGCCTTCAGCATGAGGTTAAACTGCAGAAAATTTTGAAGAGAGAAGATCATCAAGATCGATTTTTGGGCCTCCAGCATGAGGTTAAACTGCACAATTTTAGAAGATGTGATTCAGAAGATGAATCAAGATTTGAAAATTTGGAAGTTGAAAGTGAGGATGAAGATGTGGAATTGCAGAAAAGTTTTGGAGTGGTGAGATTGGGGTCTAAAAGTAAGTCCTCCCAATTGTGCACTGGTAGGGTTTCTTCTACACCTTTCAAAAACATTACCTTGGTCACACATGTGAGCAATGGGGAAACCCTTGGTTTTGGTTCCAGGTCTGGTGGTGAAGATTTCCTGAAGATTCCTCAAGTTGAAGGTGGAGTGGCAAAGTATAAGAAGGTAGTGCAGAAGATTAGGCCTGTCAATGAGCCTATGCCTGTGGGTTGGAATCCGCCCTTGAAGAGACCTCCTTTGTCAAGAGATCCGTACTGTACTCCTTTGGTGAAGAATCCTCCAGAATTTGTAGAGACGGCTATGGTGACCGTGGAAAGATTGAAAGTTGTTAATTTTGGTCCTGATGGGTGGTTGTCTGAAGAAGAAAAGAAGTTGTTGTTGCACTTTATTGTTCTAAGGGAAAAAGCTGTGGCGTTGGTTGAGGAGGAAAGGAGTGTATTGAAGCACTCTTATGGGGAACCTTACTTGATTCCTGTGGTTTGTCATGAACCTTGGCAAATCAAACCTATTTTGATTCCAGCCGCTGTAGACAATCCTATAGTACTAGCTATAGGCCTTGACCAAGGGAGTTGGAGAAAAACCAGAGAGAAAATCCCATGTCCCTTTAGAAAAATAGAGTGAGATTTACTTGCTAAAGTAAGTTGGTTCCTGTTTTGCTAAAGACCCCTTTTAAACACACTTGACTGCTTGATGAGCCAAGAAAGTAGTCCCCAGATAGACTACCAGACCAAAGAACTGAAATGTAGAACAAAGTCCACACCAGAGACAGCAAAGATACTTGATGTAGGCTGCAAATCCACACCAGAGACAGCAATAATACTTGCTATAGCTTGCAAGACTATAACAGAGAAAACAGTTGCCAAAGTTAAGTTAAATGAAGAACTCACTTGCAACAAACACAGCCAATTGTGGCCAGAAAACAGTGAAAACTGAGTGAGGAACAATGAGATCACCTCCGGATGGTTTTATGATGATTAAGGTTGCCCCAAACTGTCTTATTCACTATTTCCACACAGACCACTAACTAAGAGCCCATGCACACCCACCAATCTGGCGCCTGTACCTGCCAAATTGCATAAAAAACCCTCCTGGAGCGCTCCCCAACCTCCTAAAACAGAGGCGGGCGGGCCGCCCGACGTCGGAGATGCCGCCTGAAGCGGCCTGGCTTCCCTGAAGCCAGAAAACCAATAAAAACCACTAATCTACTTTGAAAAATTAGCTACAACTACTAAAACCTTTAAAACACGGAATTTCACTATAACAACAATGAGACATGAAATATAGAGAAAAATTAGCTCTATCAAATGGTACTAAGCACTTAAATCTAAGACTTAAGGTTAGCCCGTAAAACACGAAAAACAAAATTAAACAGCAATCTTTTATAAATGAAAAATGAGGAAATGACCCCTTAAAACTCAGAATATGAAAAATGTCTCAAGACATAAAATATAGAGAAAAGCCAGGGCTATCCAATGATAGTACCCACATACCCGCAGACCCAATATCCATGGAATAAAACCAGAAAAATACCAAATTCCTTAACAGATGTCAATTAAGACATGTACAAACAGCGCCAAATCACACAACAAAGGCCCCTGCCAATGTTGGAAGACCACATCCTCCCTCCAATTGAGAATGTCCACATTCTTTCTTCATCCAACCACCATGTTTAACCTCCTTTCCAAATCTGCCTCTGAAATGGGCCCCTGCCAATACTGCATCAACAATAATTTAATCTGCGCCATAACACCACCTGTTCATCCATACAGAACGTCCTGCGATGTCTGCCACTCCAGAAAGAAGACCTGCCACAGACCTGGTCCACTTTCTTCTACAACAGATTCACCTCTGCCTCAACCTGGTCCCTCTTCTGCCAGCACCAAAAGATCTAGGCCATCCATCCTGATACCCAGATTAATCAAAAGGCTCCACCCTTCCAAGAAGAGTGCCACAACCCATAAAACAACTAGTTCCCCCATCCCTGGCCCATCTGATGGTAAAGAACATTCATTTCTTCCTTCAACTTTAAAACTGATAACTTCTCAGTTCCTTCCTCTTCTGATAGTGATGATAACAATGTAGGATCCATTGCACCACCAACACCAACGCACTTGCCCACTATCAAGGCCAAGCTCCAACAACACACATCTCAACAGAAACAACTTCTGCTTCACTATTTCCAATCCACTCCTGCTAGAGATCCACAGGACATTGAGAACAGAAGACACCTCATTCACCAGTTCAAGGCTAATTCTGAACACTTCATTTCATCTCTTGATTCACTCTGTAATTCCACTAGTACTTAAGTTTGATTCAGAAAAGAAAAATTGACCACACCCTCTATAGGATGTAACCACAAACAACCCTCAGTTTTTATTCTTGGGGGACCATCCTCATTTTATAGTCTTGGGGGACTCAAAAACCCTCAGTTTAAAGTCTTGGGGGACTCAAAAACCTAAATCATAAACCCAGAACCAGAGATCAACCACATTAAGACACAGAGAAAAAACTAACATTCTGGGGTAATTGTGAATAGAGCTGCCAGCCCATCAATTACCCCCAAACTTGCCTTTGCTAAATTTGGAGGCTCCCCCTGTGGATACCCTCCACCAATCTTTCAAAATCAACTCCTACAAAAAAAACCTTTTTCCTCAGTTTATAGTCTTGGGGGACTTACAACCCTCAGTTTAAAGACTTGGGGGACTAACACAGTGTTCAGTTTAAAGTCTTGACGGACTACTTCTTGATAAAATCTTGAAACCAGCCAGTTTAAAGTCATGGAGGACTTATAAATTTTCCAGTTTAGAGTCATAGAGGACTGCCAGAATCTTGCATGAATCTGACCCAGCCAATTTCATGCATTACACACACACAGCCAGACCCACGGAGTGTCCACCTTCACTTCATCTTCTATTCATCACTGACAAAATCTTCTCTTATCCTTTTCATCACCTTTCACTCCACAAATCATGTCTGGATCCCCTGCTGTTGACTCCTCTACTCTTCCTTGCTTCACTGCTCCAAGGGACTATGCCTGCAAACAGTGCATACACATGTGCAGACCTTGCACATTCACTCTTCCAAATCCAGAAGCCAAATTCTACAACAGGGCTTGTGACTCCTGCTATTCAAAAAAAAAGAAATGTGACAGAGATGCCCACTATCCTATTCCTCCGCCTTCTCCTTCTCACAAGTACATCTCCAGATCCCCTACCAGGTCCCCAGCACTTGGTCCATCCTCTTCCTCTCTATCTTCAGCTCCTTCCAGAAGATCCAGAAGCTCAGCTTCCCGCACTCTTCCAAAAAGACCAGCCTTAGCTTCTCAAGAAACTGCTTTTATCACTGCTAAATTAGCTCCAAAAGCTTCAAAATCAACCCCTAGGCTTCTAGACCACGTCCAGGGGGCCCGGCCGACGTCGGGCGGCCCGCCCGCCTCACCAAACAGCGAAAATCAGGGCCAAAACCTCCAAAAACGGCCAGAAAATAGCCAAATTCATCCAGATAACAACAACAACTCGACCCAACTACCTCCTACTGCTCCCAGAGCAATGCAATCCACCCTTCCAAAATCCAAAAACACCAAAATTTCCCAGATTTCTAGGAGAACTGCCAGAGAACCCCAAGAAGAAACCAGAACACCACACACTGCTCCACAACAACAACTTCGTCCCCAACTAAGACAAAGAAACTAAACCTCTCCTATGTCAGCCAACTACTCTTCTGACAGTTCCATCTCTTCAAATTCTCCATCCAGAAAAGAGCAGTCTGCTTCCAAATCCCCCTCTCCTGCTCCATCCTTTAACAACCCTGGTACTCCATCACCAGCACCTCCTCCAGCTGAATCCAACAGAAATAACAAAAACAACAACAACCACAATCTCACTGCTCCAACTAGGCCCCAGGAACCTCATCATCCCAGTTCACCTTCTCAGGATACTTCAGAGGAATACCATGAGAATCAATATCTTTCCCTAGTTGATCCACCCACTATGACCATAACAAAATTGTCAGAGATCCAAATCCCAGCTGCTTACAGATTTGATGAGCTTCCAATCTGTAAGTACCAAATTAATTATTCCATTTCTTCAACAAAAATAATTACTGATCCAATTCTTCTTGTCTAGTTGGCACCCCTCCTCCTGAATCTATTATTGGAGTTGGCCAAACTCTTGAAACTTCTTCGACCCTGGATTATGGAGACATGAAAAAACACCTAAGCACCATGTGTTCCAATATGCTAAAAGCCTTTGCCCTTCATGGACCCTTGAATGACTTTGAAAAATCCCTGAGAAAGCGCCTACTGGACGACCACTGGAAAATGTCTAGGATCATTAAACACACCCTCCAGCACTCCATTCCTGCCTCTTCTTCTTCCTCCTCTGAACTTCCCTCTAATCTAATCCCTGACCATTACAATCCTAATCATCTCTCCAGCAGGATGCACTTCAAAGAACACAGTGCTTCCCACAATCCCAACAAAAAACAAAAACGTCATCACAATCCGGACCAGCCTCCAGAAGCTTCATCATCCAGACAATGAGCTCCTGAAAAAAATTAGAAACATAAAAATAATATAAAACAAATAATAATAAAAATAATTTCAGAAATTTTTTTTTTTTTTTTTTTTTATATTTTTTATTTTTTTACGGTCTACTGATGTACTAAAATAAAAAACTTAATAATTAAAATGAAATGAAATAAAATATATAAAAAAATAATACAAATGGTATCCCCCAGCCAATTGATGAGCTGATCCCCTGATACCTTACCCACATCCAAGTGCACCTTGATGTGGATACACAATTAAATCTTTTAAATGATTAATCAGAAAACAAAATTCAAAATTTGAAAATTCAGAAAATAATAAAAAAATAATGAAACACAGAAACACATGAAATAAATAATAAATAAAAATAAAATAGCATTGCCCGGCCAATTGATGAGCCTTTCCCCACCAATGCTTGCCCACATCCAGGTGACCCTGATGTGGTAACACCCTATATTTTTGATTTTATAATTTTAAACAACCCCCATAAAAAAATTAAAAGAAAAAAAGAGAAAAAAGAGAATAATCTAAAACTACTATCTAGCAAAAACATAACTGCAAAATCAAAGAAGGTCCAGCTCCATAGATGCTCCAATAAGGGAAAGTCCGGTCCATAGAAATGATCACTGGGTGGGCTCCCTCCAATAAGTAAAAATGATGGGAGACCACCAGTGATCCACCACCAATATGAAAGAACCAAAGATAAAGAAGCCAGTCCCAAACCAGTTTAAAGTCATAGCAGACTTAAAACCTGAATAATAAACAACAGAACTAGAATTCAACTAGGAAAAACAAAAGACTTGAGACAGACATTCTGGGGTAACTGTTCTACAGAGCAGCCAGCTCATCAGTTACCCCCACACTTGCCAAAATAAAATCTAGAAGCCCCCCCTGGGTACCTTCTAACAAAAACACAACATTCAACACAAAAAACCAAAACTAATAAGAGTGAAGAGTCCGGCACTTGAAAACCAAAGGAAATTCCAGTTTAAAGTCATAGAGGACTAAAACCAGTCAATACAAACCAATACTAGGGTTCAACCAAATTAAGAGAAAGGGTTGGAAACAGACAATCTGGGGTAACTGTCGATAGAGCAGCCAGCCCATCAGTCACCCCTACACTTTCCAAGATCAAATCTAGAAGCCCCACCCATGGGTACCTTCTAACAAAAAGTTTCCAACAACCAGATGCATAGCATCACCACAAAAAAAAACCAAAATTAAAAAGGTCCGTAGTTTATCCTCATTGGGGAGTCAATCTTCTTCATGCCTAGTGCCTCTGGGATAAAACCTCTTCACTTGGTCTGCAGCCACCCTCTTTTTCAAGACTGCACCATCCAACTCTTCCAAAACATAAGAGCCTCCAGACACCTGAGATCTGACTCTGTAAGGTCCATTCCATCTGTCAGAAAACATTTTTCCCCACTGACTCTCCAAACTTCTATTATACACCAAAACCAAACAACCAGGTTTTAAGGGATTCCTGAGTCTATGAGCTAACTTCTTGTCCCAGTATCTGACTGATTGATTCCTAATC